>JAEQBA010002892.1:0-27455 GCA_019434445.1 Phalangium opilio
ACTGGTTTCTATCACGTTCACGCTCCCTAAACTCTGGGTCTTGGCGCTTAGCTGACTTACTTAACTGGTTTCTATCACGTTCACCTTCCCTATACTCTGGGTCTTGGCGCTTAGCTGACTTACTTAACTGGTTTCTATCACGTTCACCTTCCCTATACTCTGGGTCTTGGCGCTTAGCTGACTTACTTAACTGGTTTCTATCACGTTCACCTTCCCTATACTCTGGGTCTTGGCGCTTAGCTGCCTTATATAATTGGTTTCTATCACGTTCACCTTCCCTATACTCTGGGTCTTGGCGCTTAGCTGACTTACTTAACTGGTTTCTATCACGTTCACCTTCCCTATACTCTGGGTCTTGGCGCTTAGCTGCCTTATATAATTGGTTTCTATCACGTTCACCTTCCCTATACTCTGGGTCTTGGCGCTTAGCTGTCTTATATAATTGGTTTCTGACACGCTCTTTCTCCCTATACTCTGGATCTTGGCGTTCAGTAGCCTTACTTAACTGGTTCCTAACACGTTCGCTAGCTCTATACCATTCATCAAGCCTTTTTACCTTATTGGAAAATATACCACCCTGATTTTCAATTTCACGATTTGACTCTTTCTCTCTCTTTCTATATTCTTCATTTTGCCTCAAAATTCTTAATCTCTCTAACGGATACACATTACCATGGGACGTACTAGGTACCTGGTCATTGTTCTCGACAATTTCAGTAATATCTGGATTATTATAATTACGCAAATTATTGGATTGCTCCTCATTAGATATGCCTTCATTTATAGAACTTACGTCAGCGCTTTCATCTAATTCTTTACCTTTCCTAGGATCATGGCAAACTGGCCGCCCGGTAAGACCAACATTAGGTATACTAGAACCTGTCTCTAAAACTCTAAACTTTTTTCAGCTGCTAACACTCTCCTCCTTTCATTTTCTCGTTTCCTAAATTCAGGATCTGACCTCTTTGCCCTCATTCTTTCCCTTGCCTTACGCTTTCGTATTTCCTCTTTAGTTAAATCATTGTCTTTCTCCATTTTAATAAAATCTACAATACTCACAAAATAAGTGGACAAACTTATGTTCCTCAATTCTTCAACTTTCACATATTATTTCGCCAGTAGTTAATTGATAGTCTACTGACTCTAAATTAGAGTCTAAATTAGAAAAAACACCGGCAGTTAAAAAGGTATTTTTAAAAATAGGTGGGCGTATCAACTCAACTATGTTTCTATGGAGAAATTTTCTAGGATTGAGAACGAAAATCCCTTTGAAATTGAATTAAATGCATCTATATCTAATTTACTATTGCTCCATTGTGGCAGATTGCTAGCAACCAATGAAAATCGGCATTGATAAAAAGCGATTTCTGTTGAATTTCAAATAAAGAATAAGTCTCTCGCGTAAAAAATATCTCTTTACAACTAGGGGACTCCGACTTACCAACACACCTACTTTTGTCGTCACACTTAAAAAATATTGATAGATTGAAAGCATAATTATTACCTTTGATCTTACTACAGCAATTTATCTCTAGCCATAAAGCAAGGAGGATGCACCAAGGGGTGGAAGTTAATAAAAGAAATATGAAATAATTTTGCTAATGTTAAAAAGATTTGCTTGAGATAGCTAAACGAAAGTCTATCGTTATTTAAATTTAATCTATTTCGCTTCCCTGTTTTCGAAGACAACTTCCTTTCATTGAACTTATAAAAGAGTAACTTGTTTTATACTAACTTTATTGAGCCTACACACATGCCTATACCTTACGTCTAGCGTAACAGGGAAAGATGTAATTACTTGTCCTATATTAAATTTTGAGAGAGCAAACGTGATTTGTAATACAATGGAATAATACCTTAACTACTCTTTATCTATTAACTATTAAATGAATATGCATATCGATTTCACAAGCAATCTTCATTACTCGTTCTATATAAACTTTGGCGGGTGTCGTTCCGAAGAAAGAGGTTTTTCTTGATAAGTTAAATAAATATAATTGATATAAATTATTTTAATCGTCTTTAATTAACCTTAATTCTAGTTAAATCGTTTTAAGAAACTTTATTCCCAAATTCATTGTTAACTTTTTAACTTTTGAATTCAAGCGTATGCCTCTTTAATATTTTTTGGAAATTTACGGTATATAAGGCGATTGATAAGAAAATACACAATTGGTGTCTATGTGGTATAAACGAAAGACCAGCAGATGGTGGTGTTAGAAGCCAATAAGTACAGATTGGTGTGTATGTGGTATACACGAAACACTAGTGCATTGTGTTGTTGTTAGAAACAAGTTAATACAAATTGCTGGGGAAGAAGAATTGGCTAGTTAATGAGTGGCATAACTTTCGGAATTTCTGTGAACTGCGAACGCGGTCCGGAAATTGCGAACACGTTTGCCCCGATCTGCCAACTTCGAACGCGGTGTCAGACAGACAGACAGACAGACAAACACACACCCTCACACACCCCGACACGTCCAGTGTAGTAATTCTCCGTGACGTCATCGTCACTCGGAGAGATAAAAAGTCTCTTACACTACATCGTTGAGAATATGATAAAAAATAAATTTTTGCAATCATCAACTTCTAGCGGAACTATTAGATGCGAAAACCAATAAAAAAGAATGTTACCATAGGAGCGGTAAAATAAATTGTTAAGGTCTTAAAAATATTTGAAAAAAAAAATAATACTTTTTTTTTAGGTAGAAAATAGCCTAAGATTTCATAATTCTGGGTGGGCGAAAGCAGTGCGCAGAAACCAAGTAAATTAACGGCGACAGGGAAAAGCCAGTAATTGACTTGCATTCTAGTCCTGTTTCTCGCGGTGCGTAGTTCTCAATTTACTGCAATCTGGATATTGGGGAAAAATTTCGAAGAAATGTCATTCGTTAAGTAAGTAACCTTTTTACTAATATATATATATATACGATGGTTATAAACTATCAATAAAGAATCATTTAGACGAGGTGTTAAAACATAATTATTTCTAAAACTGCGATTAGTGTTCTACACGAAAAAGACTTTTGAAAGAAATTTGCCTAACCTTAAACTAGGATTGTTCAGAAAATCATCAAACCTATATTTTATATTCGTTGACTTTTGAAATCGGCAGGCTTAGGCATAATTTTAGGAGACTGGAAAGCAGAACAAAGAGGACATTACACCTAAAAAAACCTGGATCCAAATCCAAATCCGGAAAATAATCGACGTTTGTCACTAGATTTCGCTATATTCTTTAAGAAGCCTAATTTATAATCTTTCTCGTGAGAAAAACTAACACAGTTTTAGAAAACAAACAGTGGTTTATTAAAGCATATTTTTTACAATTCGCCTTAAGAGGGTAAAAACATGGATAAATAATACTTATCAGGAAATTTGTTTTCGAGCTACAGGATAGGCAACTCCGACGCCAGCTTATTCGATATTCTAGAGGGCCGGTAGGCCCTTCTAGATAAGAATATACTCGTTCCAGCTTCGGTTGTCAGCACGCGCAAACCTAGTTCTCTATGTAAGGTAGTTTTGTGCGTGCTCACAACAGACGAAAGCGATACTGATTTTCAGAATCTAAATGAGTTTCTCTTTCGCCTCTTGTCAGCACGCGCAAAGATAAAATACATAGAGACCTAGATTTACGCGTGATGACAACTGAAGCTGGAACAGAGTATAATCGAATAATCTACCGTCTGAGATAGGGAGGAGCCTATCCTATTACGAGTAAACAAATTTCGACTCGCGCATTCTTTATCCATGGTAATCAACAAACAATCGTTGGTTACCGTCGTTAACAATACTGCAGGTTTGAAAAACCACCGTTTGTGGTAAAAGTAAAAATTGGAGTGGCGAAAGTCTCTTGCGACGGCATAATACGAAGCGACCTGTATTTATCAAGAATGCCAATGGCATTATGGAAACTTTTCAATGAAAAACCACTTCAAGAAATAGATGACTGCATTAAACGTTCAGAAGATACATCAGATTGTTGTGGGCAAATTTTGGTGAACATAGATGTGTTAGATAAGGTACTTCAAAGCCACAAGGTCCTAGTTTCGACGAAAGACAGTGATTTTTTTCTGGGATGCTATTCTCTTTTTGCTCTGGGAGCAAATGTTAACTTTAGGACCCAAAAGTTGACCTTCAACTTTCCTCTATTGAATGAATTTCACTTGAAAAGAATTTTCAAAAACAAGTACGAAAAGGGCAAAGTAGAAAATTCAGGAAGATTCGTTAAAAATGTGAAATGTTTTCGTTGCGATGGATGGGGACACGTTCTTGCTGAATGCCCCAGTAAAAATAGATATCACCCATATACTGTTTATTCTTCAAAAAATGGTAGTATTGATTTGAAGTCATAACTTTTCATAAAACATGATTATAAACACTTACCGTAATATTTACAGTTTCAAGTCAACAGACACTACCAACAAATGAGTTTTCACGAAGTCTTTCGTTGGAATCGTCGACCAAGAATGGTTTGTATAAATATGTGTTTAATATACTTAATAAATGAAGCCATGTATTGTGATCGTTGTAATAAGTCTATATGTTGGTTTGAAAAGTTCATGAACCTAATATTTTAAAAAAAGGAAATTCATCAAGTACAACTGTCGTTGGAAGTGTGATTAAAGGAAATTTGCAAGATGATATTCAAATTCTAAACAATTCCGTTGAAGAAGATTTTGAAAATGATGTGGAGGAAATGGATAACGCTTTCTTGGATAGCGCGGAAAAAGAAGGTTCGAAAATGTTAAATTATGTGTATAACGTGTAAGCTATAATTTTCTATTGTTACTGAAGCATCATTGCTCGGAAGCGAAGACAACGGGGAATATAGTTTTTCACCAGACGTTTCAGGAAGTTCTTCGGAAAAAACTGATTCGCTGGAATCTTCACAATCTTCGACATCATCTCCAATGAAACTTAAAACTAAATCAACTCTAGCTTTAATTTTTGCTACTAATGAGCCTGGAACATCATGTACTGCAGATAATTAAAAATAAAGTATTTCAGACGTCTTTTGTGCGTGTCTCCATTTTATTAGTTAATTTCAGGACTCTGGTTATTTAATTTTCAATAGGAAAAACTAGCAGCTAATAGTAATCCTTTAAATTATTATCATCCTCCATTTTATTAATCAACTAAATAAATACAAACATCGGCAAAAGCAAACTACCGTCCTGAAAACGTCGTTTTTATAAATATTCAAGTAGATTTAGTGATAAACTGCTATTGTTAAATTTCTAAAAAAGAATAATTCTAACGCGTAAAAAAGGTATATTTACAATAAGGGGTGTATCAACAAAACAAGTTCTTCTCATCAGATTTTAACAACCAAAGAATATGGACCAAGAAGTAGAAATTTTAGATTTATAAAAATATTTCTAATAATCTAAGCTTGGTCTATTAGGTAGGAAATCAATCTTCATTAATTGTCCTATTTGATACGAGTTGCAGCTAAGGGTTTTCATAGAAAAAATGGGAGGCGGAAGCACAAGATGGTTATTTAATAATTTTTAGACTGAGCCTTTCGGATGAGTTTAGTTTCCTGACTTGGGTTACATTGATTTTGAAAAATGTAACGTTTTCTTAACTCGTTCTATATTAACTTCGGAGTGTTTCCACCATTTGTAATATCTTGTGGGCGAGAATAAGGTTTTGAGTTTCGAAAAATTCCTTATATACCAACGCGAGGCAAAAAATAGCAGGGAGTATGAACCAAGGAATAGAAAATGTATAGGAAATGTTGTAGTTTATCTTTAAATAAATTTAAGTGTGACGCAATGTAGCTTTTCTTGTTGATTTCCTATATTATGAAAAACTACTTCTCTACCATAAACGAGTCACAAGAGATACTTCGTTTCTCATTTAAGCTAAAAAGACATATATATGTTGATTTCATAAACATTAAGTGCCAACTATACTTACTTGTCCTATATTAACTTTGGAGAGAGTTTCCATGTTTTGTAATAAAATGGGGTAAGATCCAAATTACTCGTTCTATATTAATTATGAAATGTATGTACTGAATCAGCTTCACACGCAATCTTTAATACTCGTCCTATGTTAACTTCGGCAAAAGAAATTTCCATTGACAGAGGTTTTACGAAAATAATTTAATAAATATATTTGATATTAATTATTTTCATAGCCTGTTACTGAAATTAATTCAAGCTATATCATTTTAATAAGCTTTAGTCCTAGTATCATTTGAAACATTATATATTATATAATCTAAGCCTATGTATTTAACTTTCGGCCCACTCTGAACCGTTAATGTCTCTGCATTAGAGAAACGAAAACCAAACCCAAGCGTTTACTTTTGGGTTCACTAGGCCTATTGACAAATAAAAGGTCATTTGACCGACACAGTAGCGTTCTTCTTATTATCAAGAATGAAAGGATTATGGTATAAACAGATGTAGTATAGCTCAAGTAATATATAAACATCCATTTCAAATAATAATTATAAAAAATATTCTTGGGATATCAAAATAAAACAGAGCTTTAAAGCTACAAAAGTACTAAATGCATCGTAACTACGAAAACAATTTTCAAATATTCACTTTATATTATGGAAAAAGTGAATATTAAGGTTCTGTAGGATTTCTTAACACATCAAAACAAAGCGAACTGCTAACTCGGCGCACTAGTGTGACAACGGACAGACACACACAGACAAAAAAATAGACTGCTTTTTAGCTCTTTCCGTATTAATTTTGAATTGAGAAAAGAGATTATCTTAAATATTAAAATAAATATAATTAATATTAAATATTTTCTTCGTTAGTTGTTCGCCTTATTGTGCGTTACATAATTTTTAAAAAGAACTATTAAACATTCTTGAGAGACTTGACTAATATTGGCGTTTGAAATGAAGCATACGCCGGTTGCTTGGCCTTACTCAAATAGGTAGTATATAAGGGTGTCGAACTACAGTTAAAAGCAAGAACAACCGCAATTGCGAAAACCTTCGGTGGTCGATCCCACCTTAGGCTGGCTAGACGTTTCTCGTAACCCTAGTTGATCGCCGCGAATGTCTTAAACCAAACGATGACGATGGAGTAGAAGCCAGGTGTACAGACTGGTGTCCATGTGGGATGGACAAAAACAAAGACAAGAAGATGGTGGTGTTAGAAGCCAGGTGTACAGACTGGTGTTCATGTGGGATGGCCAAAAACGAAGACAAGAAGATGGTGGTGTTAGAAGTCAGGTGTACAGGCCGGTGTCCATGTGGGATGGACAATGACCAGAAGATGGTGGTGATTAGAAGCCAGTGTGTACAGACTGGTGTCCATGTCGGATGGACAATGACCAGAAGATGGTGGTGTGAGAACTCAAGTAGAGGAGCCATTTCCGTGACTGTGAAAGCAGTTCGGAAATGGCGAACACGTTTGCTCCGATTTGCCAACTGCGAACGCGGTGACAGACAGACAGACAGACAGACAGACACACACACACACACACAGACACGGTCAGTGTATTACCTCTCCGTGACGTCATCGTCACTCGGAGAGGTAAAAAAGCCCAACGTCATAAGTTTTTGTTGGAGTTTACATTACATGCGGAGGCTGGGCGTTTCTCGTAACATTGACTGAGAGATGAACTTAGATAATAGAAAATCAAGAATGATTAGTTTATTGGGAAATTGTTTGAACTTCTAAATTTAAAATGTAAAATGACGATTTTATGAATGACATTTTTTTATTTTTCTAGTAAGTTTTTTATCACATGTCAAATAAGAATGTTACAACAGAACATGGGTTATTTTACTTTTTTCAAACAACACTGATTCAGGTTGTTTTATAACATTTTAAAACTATTAATAATATAGTGCTCATTAAAACTAATTTATCCATATTTTCAAAATATGGCACTAATTTATTTATATATTTCAAATGTAACACTATTATTTTCCCATTTTTAAAATGTAACACTATTATATTCCCATTTTTAAAATGTGGCACTATTTTATTTACAATTATAAATTCCTATGTGATAAAATAATTCACGTTGTAACATTCGTATGTGATAAAATATTACATGTTGTAACACTCCTATGCGATTAAAAAAAGTTTATTTTAAATTTATAAGTTCAAACGATTCTCTAAGATTCGAAAAATTCCTGATTTTCAATTTTATAACCTAATCCCTCAATCTCGAGGTTTTTCTGGGTTTAAAATTTCGCGGGTAATTCAGAGGTTAGAGGTTTGTAACGTTCTTTTGTAAAAATATATAAAAACAGTCGAGTATATAATTATTTTGAGAAAATATAAGAAATTCTAAGATTTGAAATAGCTCCAGATCTCACACGTTTATTTTAAATTCGGGCTTCAGCTGTCAAACATGATATATGGGTCGCCAAGTTTTCGGGTACTTGAATCCATGCTCGATAACTAAGCTTTTACTTGTGTTCTGAGAGGGGATGACCTGCTGGACAGGTAGTCGCCGACATACACAGTTAGTGACATTTATCTCTATCTGAAGCACGGCTTTGTTCTAAAATTAAACCGTTACACCCTTATTGGGGCTAATCAGTAAATTTATTGAAACAAAATATTTAAAATCCTTATTTGGATGGTTTCTTCCATGGAAGTTTTACGCGCTTAACATTATTTGTGTGCTTGCATTGTTTTATGTTATTTGTCGGCATTAAATATTATGGTTCATTGGCAATTCAATTCGGACCCTTTTACTAGTTTAAGCCTACACACACAAAACCCATAGACAACATTTTATAATATTTTTCTCTCTCAACCCAATAGTGAAATTGACGCGAGTTTCCGGGCATTTAACTTGTAGCTGTTAGTTAAAACAACGTCTGTTTGTTTAGTTTTAAGGAGACTAACAAAAATCGCTACAGGTTTGCAAAATCGACATCCATGCGTAGTGCCGAAATAAGCCAGGTCTCCTACTACACTGAGTACTCAGGTTTGTTATAATAATTTTGGCGAAGACGTGAAAGATACCATAAATTATCTTTTCTCTATGGTAACTAATGAAATACGAGGTGTGATAATGACCAATAGGTTCGAAGCTTTTCTTAAGAAACAATGTCTCATGTTTAACCAACACTTAGCAAATGTAGCTATGAAATGAAATTATCTTACTTCCATTTTATAGAAGTTGGATCCGGGAGTCGTTGTGTAAGAAATATTCAGATCAATTGCACTGTACTCGTCGTCCATTTCCGAGCCTGTTGCTCATGCAAGAGGTTCGCCAAATACCACTCGTATGTTCTTAATCTCAAAATTCACATTTCGACTTATAACGTTTGTGGGAAATAAAAGCTGTAGCATATACAAAGCATAGCTACCAAATTGGCACACATTACTTATTTATCTATTACTTGCTTAGCACTTTGATAAACCCTTTATCAAACACGACCGAAAAATAAAGTTTAATCTCGTTGTTAAATATTTCCTTGGATTACAGTACTGCAGTTTGTATGAAATTAAATTTTTTTGTTATATGAAAACAGCAAAACACAAAAACCAAATGTATCAGTCTTGGTTATTTGAAGATTAAAACTGATTTTGAAGGACGTTGCTGGCTGCTTTCAGCAAAAGAAACCCATCAATTGTAATTATGTTTTGTCGGAGAGTGTTATATGAAGAGAAAATGTACATTCCTATAACTTTGACTCCGAAGTATTTCCGTCATCTTCAAACTTTCGGTAGGGTCGATTCAAACGCCCCGATCGAAATTTATGCTATTTCTCGAGTAAATGAAATGAGAAACCAATTCCGAAAATTTCCCCAACGCGGCTGAATTAGTCACGCTATTACCGAATCTCGAGGTTTTTTAGGAAATATCGTCTACCAAAAACTATTTATTAAAATTTCTCTTCAAAATTAGATTTATAAAATAAACGTTTCAGTACGTACTTCGAGAAGAACGGCAAGTTACCTACCGAACATTTTTTACCAGCTGTCTCTCATTTTTGTCCTTTTAATGTACTAAGACTACATCTGAAACCTATTCGATATAGTAAAATATTCAGTATCTGATGAAATAAATGTCTGAGCGAGTAAACATTAAAATACGAGTGTATGTAAATGGATTGTTCCTGGAAACTAACAGCTAAAGCTAATTTAATAAAACGACTTTTCTACTTGAAAAACATTGGTATGAATAATAAATAAAGAAGTGGACAGTACGTTATTTTAGTGACTATGTGAAAGTTACGAGGTGCTAGAAAAATGTGTACTTTTTTAACTACAGCCCCCGTTTCAGACGATGCTTTTTGACTTAACTATATGAGTAGAAAAATGGATCCCCGATCAACGTTTTTATCACCATGTCTTTGGTATGTGAGTCAGCGCATTATATTTTAATTCTGTACACACCTCTTATCTATTCTACGAAGCTTATTTGTGTTGAATCATCTAATAAATCAAAAAGAAGAATCATCTAAATAGGCCTTAATTGTAGGCTGAATTTGAGTTTATTTTTTTGTTTTTGCCCCTTAGTTTTAGCCTGCAAAATGTCTTCTCTAGACTCTATTTCGTTCAAGTTTTGCTAAGCTGCAAATGTGTCATAATAATAATAATAATAATAATAATAATAATAATAATAATAATAATCTAAGCTTGGTCTAGGAAGGGATGTCCACACTAAGTCAACTCGCGACTTATTTACAGGTGGGCCCCTTTACAATGCATAGAGGGATGGTGGCTAGCCCCTATGCCACAGCTAACCTACAGCGCCCTATACTAACTATTACCGTTAACCTCAGCAAGTTTTGATGGAAAGGAGAAACCGGGTTAGACCGCGGAGGAAAACTCCTTTTAACAAGTGGGGAGAGAACTTGCAAACTCTACGCAGAAGGATTTGTTCCCAGATTTTCACCCGGTGCCACAGTCCGGGATCGAACCCGGGATCCTCTTGCTGTGGCATAATGACAACAAATATGGCTCTTTGCGTTTCAGTAATGCTCAGTTTCATAAGCAAAATTCGTTTGCACACTATCAATAAAGATTTTGGGTGAAAATGGTATTCAGGAAGTTTTGAGCAAGTCCTAAAACCATTTTATTCATTGCAGTTTAAAACTATTGGTTTAACCCGAGGGGCTTCTAACTCGTGAATTCGGTGTACATCACTGGCTGAATTCCATGTGAATTCCAAAAACAAACTTCTGAATTCCACGAAATATTCCATGTAATCAAGTGAATTCAAACGAATCAAGAATTGCCCTTTGAATTCAAGTGAATTCCCAAAACATTTCATGAATTCATGCGAAATTCCTGATCAAACTTTATGAATTCAAAAAAATCTTTGGCAAATTTACTGAATTCTCCGAAATAATTTTGTGAATTCATATGAATTCCAGCGTATTCCCAACAGTGTCAATGAATTCAATTGTATTCGCGACAATTAGCATGAATTCATTTGAATTCAGAAAAATGAGCTCGAATTCTTTAAGAATGCGCACGAATTCACTGAATTCCGCAATGAATTCTTTGGTATTCATTATTTTTTCGTGTATTCATCTTTTCGATGAGATATTTTTTCAAACGATAGAGTATAAATACCACTGGGCCCAGTTTAAATCATTAAAAGTATTGTTCAGTGTTTTTATTTTGACAATAGCTCACTCGATCACGCATTCGACGACGCAAGCTGCTCACGCTATAGAAGCCCGTTCAAAGATTCGATTTACAAGTATAAGCCCGACTTTTGAAAAAAATCAAAGGAACCGAAAATTAAAGCTAGTTTCTAAGGGAGGAGGTAGATTTTTGGTCAGATCCTTGGTCCTATTGATCCAAATGACCTGATATTTTAACGAGACGCGTGTTTCGACGTGTTTTATTTAGTGCTGTGCGAGTACTCAATAAGACTCGAGTACTCCATAAGATATTTTCTGAGACTCGAAGAAGTTTCGAGTATCAGATTAAGGCTCGATAAATACTCGAACCTGCTTTTGGAAGACCTTATTTTCTAATATTTGTAAACGTGCAGATGTCTCGAAAGCCATTGGGGTGATGCCCAGTCATTCGCGATTTCTTAGCCACATCTTATGATGTACATCTACGATGAGGCTCTTAGTTTGGCCTGCCCTGGCGGCATTGTAGTGTCCCACGGTAAATGCCTTTGGTAGTATAAAATTTTTCGTTCGTCATTGAAGGGAGAATGAATGTGAGAAAATTGTGGTGAGGTGATATTTTTCGTTAGTGTATTTTAACAGCAAGTTTAAGAATTAGATTTATTTGTACTAGTAAAGTTAAACATTGAGAATTGTGTTTTTTTTTGCTCGATAAATTTAAAGCGAGAGAGAGCATTATGGTATTGCCTTAATTTAAATTGGAGGTTTAATACTCCCTTTAAAATTCATGTCACCCGTCGACAATAAGGGTTTCACGCTTTTTATCCTGCTCCTCTATTTCAAAATTCAAAGAAATCAAGAGGAATATTTATAAATCAAAAGGAAGTATATACCTACGTTATATTTAGAACGGTTTTAAGGTGGTGTTTGCTATTAGAAGTTACGTGTATTTTCTATAAATCGAGAAGAGTTTTAAAAGAAGGTACTAGCTTGGAGCCCCAGATATTACAAGTATAACATGACTAAATTTATTGAAGTAAGGATTAAGGGTTATGATTTTTTGTTAGGGCATCGAGGGGCTATTCACTCTGATCTTCAGTACTTCAGCCTTTTTTTCGGGTAAATCGTTTTACCATTACTGTTAATGGATGCACATCGTGGGGGTACTCACTCACGTTTTCCGTTCGTATCACACTATAATTATAACTGAAGTGAAAAAAAATCAGTAATAATTTTAAAACAGTAGCTCATCGAGGGGCTATTTAGTCAAATTTTCTGTACGCCTGTTAAGTACGGTACGATGTGGCTACTATATCGAGCCCTTGGGTCGTCTTGCTAAATGTTGTTCTTACTTGTTGTTCGCGACTTTTAATTTTTTTCGGTCTTCATTGACCAAACAGGTTAGTATTAAGGGATAGAACTAATTTTAAAAGCACTTTCTTCCAATTTAGTATTATGCCTATACCTTCTTGCTGTGTGTCTTATTGGTCATATGACACTTTCATCCAACCTTTTTCAGTTTGTTTCTTAATCATGATTTTTCTATGGGTTTTTTTTTGAAATACAGTTTTGAACTAAAATTGCCTTAACACAATAAAGTTTACTAGGTGGAAACACCGCTCCTGGCCCATTGGACCGTATGTCCCATACAACCGAATACTGTTGAACAGAATATAGCCAAAATGTGGCGATTTTATGATCTTAAAATTTTAAATGCTATTTAACGATATATTTTTAATGCCGTTTTTACAGGCGGAATTAAAGATTTTGTCTTTTGGTTTTTTTAAACATCCTTGTTCTAATGCTTAGTCTATCAATACACTTTCCAATATAAATATTGACACTCCGATGGTCAAATTACAAGTTTACTAGCAAGTCTCTATTGTAATCGAACCGAGCAGAAGCTAAGCTAACCTAACCTGTAATAAAAGCAATATATTAGAGAAGGACCTTGTTCCAGGGTCTTAATAAATATAACATATATTGTTCAAGGGTCTTAAAAAATATAGCATTTATTGGTAAGCATATAAATAAAACGGGTAGCAAAAACAAAAAAATAATCCTTTCTGTTAACATGGTTACCACTCCAGATAAAAAATTTTCAAACGGTCGCAATGTAAAAAGCTCACAAACAAGTTCTATCAGGAGCCCTTCCTCATAAAAATATGTTTGTGATATTAACCAGACCTTACAGTAAAAGTATTCTTAAATAACTTATCGAGGGACCAGTCCCTATACACCGATGACTAGTAAAGTCATCATTTAATTATCCACTGCCATGAGTTAATAATATGTTAGCTCCCTAACATAATTTCGGGAGCTAACATATTATTAACTCATGCCACTGCAAAGGGCAGGGATTTCACTTTTACGTGTAATCCTTTGGTAATCCAAAGGTACAGCCGTGTACACACATTTCATTTCTAAAGCTTTTACCCGTAATTGGTATACAGGGACTCGCAACTTGACAAGTCCATCGCTAAATTATTTACCGAAAATTCTCTTAAAACATTTGAGTACTGGAATGTCACAGAGAAATTCGTTGAATTCCGTGAACTCACTTCAAAATCAACAAATTCACTGATGAATTTCGTGAATTCGCTTCAAAATTTACGAAATCGCAGATAAATTCAGTGAGATCTCTTTTTAATTTAGTGAATTCATCTAAAGCATTGATGAATTCAGAAAATTCCCTGAATTCACTTAAACTTTTACGAATTCATACTCGAATGCCGTGAATTCACTTAAACATTTACGAATTCATACTCGAATTCTGTGAATTCACTTAAACATTTACGAATTCATACTCGAATTCCGTGAATTCACTAAAAAATCTATAAATTCGGATGTGAATTCATTTTTACTTGCGTGATGTCATCTAAAACATTGAAAAATTTCTTGAATTCTTTGAATTCTTTCTAAGAATTCTGTATTCAGTAGAGAATCATGAATTCACAGGGTTGAAAATGAAGGAATTCATGAATCTGAAATCAGGTGTACATCTTCTAGAGAGACATAGCAGCCCCTCGCCACATATATTAATATCAATTTTATAGCGAAATTCGTGATCTAACGATTAAAGGTTTGTTATCATGGGATTATTGTAACTCTTGCTAAAGCTTATTCCCCGATGGTATTGTGTTAAGCAACACCTAAAATTGGCATCAACTTAAGTTGTTTAGTCCGAGTTGGTGTGTATATAGGTTCGTATCTTTAATCCACGTATTCCTACAATATTTGGACAATTTTTGTCGTAATCCTCGATATTCAAACTAGAAATTGAGCCCTTTTAAAAGGAATTTAAGCCGCCCAAAAATTAGCTACAATATTTTAAAGAAAAAATTGAATTGTTCACATTTACCAGTAGCAACCCTGTTTAATAAATATTATTCTGTAATTTATTTAAGATAAAGTTCTGTAGGTTAACTTTAAAATGAACCTAATGAGTAAGTTACTGTAGTTTATTACTAGATTGATTTTATTCATAATAGGAATGCTATTTTATAAACAATGAAAAAAAACCCCGAAATTCTAAATTAGCTGGGGTCATTTTATAATGAATAGAGTAGTACTAATTCTTGTCACTAGAGGGCTACTACTGAAGGCTTCAAACTCTCCACAGAGGTGGGTGGTGATAGATTTTCCATTGTTCTCGAGTAATAATAACAGCAAAACAAGTTAATTAATTGCGCTTGCTTTAAAACAAGAACAAAACTCTGACTCTCTCTCAACTTAATCATGAATAATGAAAAGAAAACATAGTTTAGCTTTTAAATACCCGGTAAACAGTCGATAAATATTGTTGTGTTAAAAACCATTAAACCTTAGGTCGACTTTTCATATAAAATTATTTGCGTTGTATCCTCGTAATGGAGTTAGTTGAAAATTAATAGGGGTCGCGTTTATTTATTGCTAATAGACATATTCATTTATTACAAACAGAGAAAATAAGACACAGAGGCGAGGCCACCATAGGGGTATTTATCCTCCAGAGTTGGTAGTGCGAGTTGGTTCGGGTGAACTCCGGCCGTCTGGCGTTGCTTCTTGGCGAGAGGGAGACGGGATACTCCAATGGAGGCCTCGCCCCCGTGTCATGGTTTCTCTGTTTGTGATATAAGAATTTGTCTATAGTATTTCTACTTATGAGAGAAATTTTAATACCCATAACTTACTTAGCTCCCTAGCTACCTTCATTCAGTCGTCTTAATATCGATTATAAGTTACATTCTGGCTTTGAATAGCAAAGTTTTATTTGTTTCTACGTATAATTTGCTAGAAATTTTAATTTTGTTTTTGCTTTTTCTTAAGTTGTTTCAGTGTAAACGAGTCGGAATTGTCATAAATATGACGTCAAATTGTTACGAGTAAACCTCGCGTGACTCGACACCTCATTTGCTGGTTTTAATTGCGTAATAGGCTCTACACAAGTTAAAGAGTACAATTTAAGTGCGAGGTAAAATGGAGTGATTTCGAAGTATTTTGTATTTTAGAGATTTTCCAATTTTGTCTACCGAAGTATTTAATTTTCGTCGTTTAATCGAATAAGTTGAAGATTATTTCGGTTATTAGAACGGCTACGGTCGTTGACAACAGCATGAGAAGAAAGTAGAAAGGAACACTGACGCTACTCAAATCCCAAGGCAACCGCGTCTTTCAACGGTCTCTTCCAAGTAATCCGTTCAATTTTATAATGCAATTGTAAGTCGTGATATTTGAAAATTTGCATTTCGAAAATGGGTGCCACGCTGCGATACGACATTCGATTGTCAAGACTGTTAAACATTGCTTTGATAAAATTTAGACTGACCTCAGTTGGACGTTTTTTTCGATTTGCGGACTTTCTCTCATCCAAGAGGTGTTGAAAACGAGGAATAAGTAGTTGAAAGAAATACCGTCTCGCGAAAAATGAAGTCCTCCATTGTCCAGCAAGAATTCGTTCGATTTCGAAGAGCTGATCATACCGGGCAGCTGAGTGTCCTGCACGATCATGGCTTTCTTTCCAGAAATAACGGGAACTAAGGCATGAAATGAATTTAAATCCGGTGGCGAGTCGTAAAACATTTCCTTTGGATTGAGTGCGTCGAACCATTCCTTAACAACTGGGTCGTGTTTTGACTATAGATACAAGACAGTGACGTCAGAAGAATAGAGAACTTGTCTCCAAGAAGGCTAGATATGTACCAAATTTTCCAGATACACAGCTGTGGCATATCTTATCATTACAGGTGGAATTCTCGATTTGATCAAGTCCGAGAGAGAATCAACGGGATTGTAGCTTTCAGTCGTGAATTCCGTCCGCATGAAACAACCCATGAAAAAGAGAATGAAAGTGGCGCAGATCATCCACGACGCGGCCAACAGACGACAAGTAATGTGGGGCAAAACGAAGGGAATCGCTACGGAAGGAAATTACTACGTTAGCTCGAATGCCTGATTAAAGAGCCGGCCATCTTTCGTAATGAAGAGGACCACAATCCAAGTAAAAAAGTGGCTCTCGGAAGAGTGAATTCTTTTCACTTAATCTCTTACCTTCGGCGCACAAGAGCGACGCGTTGTCCCAAATATTTTCCAGGGATTCAAGAGCCAGTTTTTTGACAGTATTCATGGTGGGCAACAGTTTGTACTTGTTGGTTACGATGGAGTGAACGACGAGCAAAATCGACAGCAGGACCAAGGTTGACACCGTAAAAATCTCCACCTAATTGAACGAAGAATATAGTTCTATGACTCGAGCTTAACTTCTTAATAAGCGTCGTTTACATCGGTGTCCATATTTAAGAAGGACCAGGAAGTGGACGTGACTGTCACTTGGGGTTGGGACACGACAATTGTTTTGAGAATGCAACAGGGCGGAGACGGGGTGAAACGCTGCAGTCGACCTTGATCGAAAATTGAGTCTACCAGGTCATACATGATAATGTGCGCTTTCTAAATCCAATGTAAGCGTTAAATGATAATACGTTATACTTCAGAACTTGATTAAATCATAAAATCACTTACGTGAAAGAACAGACGACAAGTAATGTGGGGCAAAACGAAGGGAATCGCTACGGAAGGAAATTACTACGTTAGCTCGAATGTCCGATTAAAGAGCCGGCCATCTTTCGTAATGAAGAGGACCACAATCCAAGTAAGAAAGTGGCTCTCGGAAGAGTGAATTCTTTTCACTTAATCTCTTACCTTCGGCGCACAAGAGCGACGCGTTGTCCCAAATATTTTCCAGGGATTCAAGAGCCAGTTTTTTGACAGTATTCATGGTGGGCAACAGTTTGTACTTGTTGGTTACGATGGAGTGAACGACGAGCAAAATCGACAGCAGGACCAAGGTTGACACCGTTAAAATCTCCACCTAATTGAACGAAGAATATAGTTCTATGACTCGAGCTTAACTTCTTAATAAGCGTCGTTTACATCGGTGTCCATATTTAAGAAGGACCAGGAAGTGGACGTGACTGTCACTTGGGGTGGGGACACGACAATTGTTTTGAGAATGCAACAGGGCGGAGACGGGGTGAAACGCTCCAGTCGACCTTGATCGAAAATTGAGTCTACCAGGTCATACATGATAATGTGCGCTTTCTAAATCCAATGTAAGCGTTAAATGATAATACGCTGTACTTCAGAACTTGATTAAATCATAAAATCACTTACGTGAAAGAAATAAGGTTTATCGAAGAAGTTATTTATAAAGTCACGGTACTTAACTACATGCTCTTGGAAATTCACCCTGAAAGTTATAGAGGAAAAATAATTGTGTTCAATGAGATTTTATACTGGTTGATATTCGTTTTTGAAATCTTCGAAATTAAATCGATATTTAGTGTGAAGGTGTGTGTGCGAAAAGTAATTGTTTTGCTTTGGTCCCATTGAACCGAATTCCCATTCGACAGAACGGCTTTTTTGTGGTGTCCCATTCGACCGAACGTAGCCAAAAGGTACGATTTTATTATAGACCCATTGGACCGAAATTCTATTGAACTGGAAGAAGACATACTGTGTGGTTTTGCAATAAATATATTTTTAATTTCACAACTAATTATTGTTAAAATAAATGTGAGTTGAAAATGTATTACTGCACTTTTTTAACTACGTTTTAATTATTGCGAACCTCACCTACCCTAGCCTAACCTAACCTAACCCAACCCAACCTTGTTAGGAGGTAAAAAGATTATTTATATGAGTATTAAAAGCCCGCCTCTTACCACGAACAATTTATTAGCAATAATAGAAAAAGTTTGGAAAAGATGTCAGATAATTAATTGGAGAATATTTTGGAAAAGGTGCCAGCTAATTAATAGGAGGATATTTTGGAAAAGGTGGCAACTAAATAATAGGAAAATCTTTTGGAAAAGGTGGCATCTAATTAATGGGAGAATATTTTAGAAAAGGTGGTAGCTAATTAGTAGGAGAATGTTTTGGAAAAGGTTGCAGCTAAATAATAGGAGAATATTTTGGAAAAGGTGACAGCTAATTAATAGGAAAATCTTTTGGAAAAGGTGGCAGCTAATTAATAAGAGAATATTTTAGAAAAGGTGGCAGCTAATTAAGAGGAAAATCTTTTGGAAAAGGTGGCAGCTAATTAATAGAAGAATATTTTAGAAAAAGTGGTACCTAATTAAAAGGAGAATATTTTGGAAAATGTGTCAGCTAATTAGTAGGAGAATTTTTTGTAAAAGGTTTCAGCTAATTAAAAGGAGAATATTTTGGAAAATGTGGCAGCTAATTAGTAGGAGAATGTTTTGGAAAAGGTTGCAGCTAATTAATAGGAGAATATTTTGGAAAAGGTGGCAGTTATTTAATAGGAAAATCTTTTTGAAAAGGTGGCAGCTAATTAATAGGAGAATGTTTTGGAAAAGGTTGCAGCTATTTAATAGGAGAATATTTTGGAAAAGGTGGCAGCTAATTAATAGGAAAATCTTTTTGAAAAGGTGGCAGCTAATTAATAGGAGAATGTTTTGGAAAAGGTGGTAGCTATTTAAAGGGAGAATATTTTTGGAAAAGGTGGTAGCTAATTAAAAGGAGCATATTTTGGAAAAGGTGTCAACGAATTATTGGAACCAAACCAAACCAAACCTAACCTAACCCACCCGAAACCAATATATTAAAATATTAATTTATAACTTAAAGACATTGATGGAACTACCATTAAGACTGTACTTCATTTTAAGCACAATTTGTTTATTAATTCTACATATCTCTTGCTTTGAAAGGAATGAAAGTGATCGTTTTAATTAGTATCACGAAACATTTCCCTTCCTAGACCAAGCTTAGATTATTATTATTATTATTATTTACTTTTCATGTTATTAACATACCTTTCGGAGATTCGAAACAACAACCTATCGCTTCGCAGTCCAACATCGTATCCACTACACCACCGAATCGCTGACGGCTACAGTGTTTCAAGTTATATTCGTGTATTTTTTAGGGGCATATTCGGACGATTGGGATTTCGGTCCATCGGGAATATAGCCATTGGGCTGGAAATCTAAAATCATTGCGGAATATTTGGTCGAATGGGATTTCGGTCCATTGGAAATTCGGTTGAAAGGGACGATACCATTGTTTTTGACCCTGGTTCTAAAACCATTAAAAGAAAAATTCGATTACTAATCTCCGTAAACAATTAATCGAGTCAAAGAGAATGATACAGAAATATCCGTATGATTAAAATGAGCAGTGGCGTCGCTAGGCCTTTTTGGGGGGGCTATAGCCCCCCAAATTCCAAACTTAGCCCCCCCCCCCAAATAATCCGTAAACCCTACCAAAAAATTGCTGTTAGCAACCTAAAATTCTGTAGCAATATATAAAAAATTTTCAATATCAAACAGTCAAATTTTGAAGAAAAAAACAGATGGAGACAAGTAAAATGTTTCATGTTCTTTCGAAGGGAGTACCAATAGTGTGGACTAAAAGCTAACCAAAACTAAAACTAAAACTAAGACGAGTGAAAATCCTTCATAATCGGTTCCGTAGTTTTTATCAATAAAGGTTTTATATCTTTAAAGTACGAATAATTTCACGCCGACACAAATTTACGGATAGTTTTAAAGGTCTACACATTTTACAATGAACCCATTATGCAATTTTTTATATTAAGTTCTTATAATAACTTTCAAATTGTTTGCCCAGATTTAGCCCCCCAAATTTTAATTTTTTAAACCCTAGCGACGCTACTGAAAATGAGGTAACTAAATCATTTTGATTAAAATTTGTTCTATTATATTCCTATATTTTATATTCCCAATTATTAGTTTGAATAATGACATTTACTTCATGGTGAAGAATCGTTGTAAATATTCCGCCATGAACATGTACCAGTCTCAATTTGCTTTTTTTTGGCCAATGTTCCTGTTAAGAAATGAAAGAGTGTTTGTCACCGAGAGAAGCTATTTATTAACGCCAGAGAGTATGCAGCCAGTATGGCATACAAGATGGCGGCCACGGTTAAGTCGGAGGAGCCGTGTTTTTTTACGCTCTCGTCTTTTTTTGGTGGGGATATTATTTAAAGATATAAATGAAGACCATAATATAAAGTGAAAAAAATGAAGACCATAATATAAAGTGAAAAGTTATTTATTTTCTTTAAAAGTATAGGTTTTAATATTAAAGATACATTTTCAATTTTCATATTAAAATGTATTTGATTAATTCTAAAATAATTTCGTCTATCTTCGTAAGGAAGAAGATAAATTTTAATGAGCTACAAAGATGGCGGCCACTGTTAAGGCGGGGGAGCCTAGTTTCTACGTTTTCTCTCTTTTTTGGGGAGGAATACCTGTCAATCTTTGATTGATTTTGTATGCTTAAAGGATTTTTGGTAGGAGTAAATTTATAAAGACCATAATATAATGTAAAAAGTTATTTTCTTTAAAAGTTCTAATATTAAAGATAATTTCTCAATTTGTAGGCTTATAAATGAAGACCATAATGTAAAGTGAAAAAAATGAAGACCATAATATAAAGTGAAAAGTTATATATATATATATATATATATATATATATATATATATATATATATATATATATATACAAACAAATAAATTTTTTCAAATTTAAATTCAATTAAGTTAACCGTATGGTGTGGTAGTATAATCGGGGAAAACTCTGACTTTGTCGACGACTACTTGATATATTTTTGTTTGATCTATTGTAATGAGGGTATGATTAGGCAGGCGACGTATTTGGGGGCCAATGGGTACTTGGATAGAATACCGCCTTGTTTAGTCTCTAAAATTACTAACATTATTAAAGTTAAAGGATTCTACTTAAACACATCTACTGAAAATTATGTTAATTTTGATATCCTGAAAAAATTATTAGGGTGAACAACCAGGGGAAACCTGAAATAAACGCTGTACAGGTACCCATTGGACCCCAAATACGACGGCTACCCAATCATACTTTAATTACGATAGAACAGACCAAAACATATCAGGTGGTCGTAGATAAAGTTCGCGTTTTCCCCGATTATACTACAGCACCTTATGGTTACATTAAATAATTTTAAATTTGTAAAATTGTATATATTTTAATTGACTGGTGGTTTGTTTGCTGACTTTTCTATTAACACAAATTAGTCTTCATTGTTCTTGTGAGATAAATATTTCTCACCTTATATTATGGTCTTTATAAATTTATTCTTACATTTAAGCATACAAAATCAAATATTGACAGGTGTTCCTCCAAAAAAAAGAGAGAAAACGCAAAAACTAGGCTCCCCCGCCTTAACAGTGGCCGCCATCTTTGTGGGTTTTCCAGGTTTTTCGTCACGAATCCCATCTTGCCCAGACCGTTTTGAACAGAATTAGGGACTCATTTGCTCAATCTCATATTCAACCACCTACTCCACAACCAAATCTCAACAATCAACTGTAAGTGAAAACACCGAATAACTTTATCATACCTTCAAAGTCAAAACTAAAGATCTCGAAAAATTAGTTTTAGAACTCTACGCGAGAAAACGACTTAACGCGTTGTATATCAAAGAACAACTTAATGCCTTGCGTAAGATTTAAAAATAATATCTCACGCGGTAATCTAAAACACGATCTCCGACATTGGTGGACATTCTTTGCGACAGGTCTTTACGGCTTGAAAGGTGATGACCTAATCATCTTTATCGAGAGATTTTCTTGGAAGCCTGGGGTTGATATTTAGCCTGAGGGTATATTGACTGATGCTTATTTTATTGTCCTTTCTTCAATTGGCTACATACCAGGTGGTTTAGGACCTTAAAAGGGGGCGTGGCTAAACCATTTGTATTGTTATCAATGGAATCTGTATTTGGAGTGATTTATGACTCACACAAACGTGTTAAGACATTCCATCGGCTTTTTTATTCATACGTAACCATGTTCAGACGTTCTATGGTAGATCGTGAAAGATAGGCTTATGCTATTTTAGGCTTATTCTATGGTAGATCCTGGTAGGCCTATATGCTGTATTAGTTCTTGAAAGATAGGCTTTTGCTAGGTATATTCTTTGGTAAATGCTGACAAAATATAGTCTTATGCTAGGTTATTCTATGGTAGATCCTAAAGAAAGATAGGCTTCTGCTAAGTTATTCTATGTTAGATCAGGAATGATTGGTCTATGCTAGGTTATTCTATGCTAGATCCTGAAACACAGGCTTATGCTAGGTTATTCTAGTTGTATAGGTTGAAGAATCAGAGTTTGATTACTAACGGTTTTTCATACGATTACTACTAAAATACACATGAATATTGATTAAAATACTGGCATTTATATAAAACTACCTAAAAGACACGATTTTTACCCTGCACAAGTGTCTTATTAGAAATTAATACTGAATTCCATCCGAATATTACTAAACTACAAGGGATTTATATAAAATACATGCAAAAGTTATAGCTGAATTCTGGCTAAAATACACATGAATATTTATTAAAATACTGGCATTTCCTTAATACTACCTAAAAAACACCAATTTTACCATACACTAGTGGCTTATTATAAACTAATGCTGAATTTCATACAAATGATACTAAATTACAAGGGATTTATATACATTACATGCAAAAGTTATAGCTGACTACTACTAAAATACACATGAATATTTATTAAAATATTGGCATTTCCTTAATACTACCTAAAAAACACCAATTTTACCATACACTAGTGGCTTATTATAAACTAATGCTGAATTTCATACAAATGATACTAAAATACAAGGGATTTATATACATTACATGCAAAAATTATAGCTGACTACTACTAAAATACACATGAATATTGATTAAAATACTGGCATTTATATAATCCTCCCAAAAAAAAACAATTTTACCCTGCACTAACGAATACGGAATTTCATACGAATATTACTAAACTACAAGGGATTTATATAAAATACATGCAAAAGTTATAGCTGAATACAGGCTAAAATACACATGAATATGGATTAAAATACAAACATTGTTATAATGCAAAGTGAAACATACCCTTTTTTATGAAGCAAAAGTTGATTTATATTAACTATGATGCTTCCACAATTCTATTTCATCTCGAAAGTCACTGCTGTACCTGATTTAAATCTCTGGTGAATCATCTTTCCAATTGTAACACGGGCACAAGTCCTTAATTCGGTATTTAAACTCACCGCACAGAGTACAAAAGTTTCGCTCGTCAAGAAGATGTCTTCGCTTTTTTTGGGTCGACATACGGATAAGGTTTTTAGACTGAACTAAAACACAACGTCTGAAGTGCGCACAATCACGTGATGTGCAGAAATAATTTAATTGGCCGCAGTCAGGCACGTCTTTTAAAGTCCCATCACAATGAGGGCAGTGTAGATGACTCGTACGTGGCATGGGGACATACCCTAGTTTTTTGAGGTTTCCATGAACATTTTCGGCCATACCGAAAGAGACGTGGTCAGATGAATGAAATATACCGGAATATTGCTTATTATGCTAAAAAACTTACCGATCTGAACATTTCAGAGTAAAGTATACACGAATATGGCTAGACCGTTTCATATGTTTTCTATTTAGCACACATTTTAAGGGACATTTTACAAAAAAAGAATTACATATTACGTAAGGTGCATCGGAGGAAACACGGGTTTGTCACCTGTGAAGCGTTGTTTGCGAGGCCCAAATTGATTACATTTAATACAATTAAAATCGAGGGACGTTTCGTCAATGCAGTCTTCGCAGACCGAGATGCTAACGCATAAGATGGCTTGATGCTCGAGTATCTACCCGTTATACGAAGGTATTTACTACCCCCCCCGCAAACCAATTTTTTGAGATGTTTACCCCCAATAAACCCCCCCCATCTGTGACGTATGCATTAGCTTTGAAAATATTCTTATTTTAATTAAAGAGGACCATTATAAAAAATGTACATTATACAAACTAACAATTACGAAAACCGTTCTCCTTTATGATCTATTATTTTGTATGCCAATAAGAAATCCATATTTAAATGCAATAAACTTAACTTTATTTTTTTTAAATTTTACACTATTAGCATAAAATTTATACTGTCCTAGTTCTGGTATACGAAATCAGCGTATTAAAGGCACTTTTCCAATGCTCACGGACGATGACGGGCTAACGTGTTTCTTTGATGATCATAGAGACAGGTGACACGTGTCTCACCTTCTATATCCATGGCCTTTGGACAATCCACGTCATTCAAATTTATGACTTCTTTATTTAAAATATTAAAAAGAAAGAAACATTTTTGATTACCCTTGCAATATATACGGTCTGCGAACCGGGTACCTAACATGAGACAGCGACGAAGATTATGATAAGGCGTTTCTCCTCATCCAAATGAGATTCCGTGTAAATTTCTGGTGATGTAGCTATTGAGTCGTTGTGTAGACGAAGGAAGCGTAGATTGACTATAAGGCGGTAAAAATGTCCATAACACTATTTCTGGAAGTTTAGTAACAGTAGCACAACTTAGTTCTTTAACTATCAGATCGCCTGCGAGGTTCCATTTTTCGTCCTTCCCGTGTAGATACTCAAAGTCAACTAGTACAGATTTCATGTTATCTAGAAGGTAGTTTCCTAAATGATGATTCTCCAAATGGTTGGAGTGCGGTTATATACTTTTCAAAGTCCTTTCACTAAGTATATTAGCTATAGAATATAAATCACATGACGGAGGGGGGTGGCATGCTGAAACACGTATGACAATAGCTCTTAAGAGGTCCAATCGTTGTCCAAAAATTGACAGTAGGTATAACAATAGAACTGTGTTTTCGACAGAAGATTAAAAATGCAGAGACAACAATCTCTTTTTAATGTCAGGCGGTCAAACATTCTCCACAAAAGGTATATTGACAGATGTCTTAAAAGGGGATGTAAAGGTAAATAATGAGCCCTTGGCTAAAATTATTAGACAGATAATTATAGTTTTGTTGAACCCATGTACCCTTAAAGCATTAACGTCTGAAGTACTGTACCAAGAATGCGTACGAGATCTTAGATAAATCTTCAAACGTTTCTTTGTGATATTGTGTATACTAGTTTTTAGGTAACGTTTCAAAAACTTTAACGTAAGAATACGCCTACAGTCAAACCATTCAGCAGTGAGAAAAAATAGGCATTTCAACGTTTCTTATTGTATTGTGCATACTAGATTTAGCTAAGGTTTCAAAAACTGACATAAAAATACGCCTACAATCAAACCATACAATTCAACAAAAGGATTAATTATAACAAAGGAATTGATGCGTCATTCCATTAGTGGGTTTTACGACAGTAAACTTTGGTCTCCGAAGATGCATTGTTAAGAAAAAATTTCTTCAATCAATCAAATATTGACAGGTCTATTGAAATGCTAGGAGTAATAGACAAATAGGTCAAGATTACTATTGTATAATTTATTTACTGGTAAACTATTATGGAGTCAAGTACAAAAAAGTCGTCAAGAATACGTCAGATCTTGGAGATTAACCCTCCAAAAACTACTTATTGTATTATTTATTTTATTGATTTTAGGGGTACTGGAATTCCTTAATCTCTGGTTTCTGAACGTTGACATAAAAATACGCTTACAGTCTAACAATGGGACAGTCAAGGTCAATAGAGTAATTCGCAAAGCACCAAGGGCGAAGGCATCTTCATTTATAGTATTTATAATAAAAGAATTTAGCTTGAATAAGAAAAATATATCGTTGAATTGTTCAATCAAATATTGACAGGCCTATTTTTTTAAAAAAATGGGTGAGTAATCCATAGGAATATAATCAACAGGGAAGGGGGAAAAGTATTGGATAAATAAGATGATCGTATAGTTGTTCAATTTATCTATCCATAGATCACTAGGTAGAGTAGGATGGAAGCACCTTACGTATAACCAAAGGAGAAAATGTAATAGATAATAGCTAGGCATCCTAAAATACAATGGAACTGAAGGGTGGAGAAGCCGAGAAGATATATTCAGCAGGGGGAAGGTGTGGAGGATGTTCGACAAATAAGATCTAACCATAGATTATTAGGTTGAATTGTAGAATGACGATCCCTTAAGTATAACACAAGGAGAAATGTATTAGACAAATCACAAAATGTTACTGTTTCGTGTATTCTGTTATATAACCATTTATAAAATCAATATCAGTTATAAAAGTATACAAAAACATTTTTTGATAATTTTTTTAAACTTTAATTTTTTTAATTTTTTTCTTAACTTTAATTTAAACTTTTTTCCTTAACTTTATTTAAACTTTTTCATTTCTTTTCTTAACTTTATTTTAAACTTTTTTCATTTCTTTTCTTAACTTTATTTTAAACTAATTTTTAACAAAATACTTTTCAAACACATCTGCACAGATTTTTTCAGGTTTTTAGTACTTTTTTCCTTTTTTAAACATTGTAATAACTATCAAAGACTTTCGTTGTTGAATATAACGATAATCTTTATTAAAGTATATTAG
>JAEQBA010002892.1:27479-91919 GCA_019434445.1 Phalangium opilio
AGTAATATTTTGGAAATGGTGCAACAATGTTACACTTTTTCCAAAAACTTAATCTAGACCTAGAACATTTGAACATAAAGATGAAAATTGGTACATGTGCTGTTTTTGACCCAACAAAAAATATACTAAAAGTCCCTTGCTGTAGGGCGCGAGCTTTCGCCGCCATCTTGGAAAATGGCCGTCGGGAATGCCAGCATCAATGTATTCCACATTCTTCTTCAAAAATTACGAAAATTGGTGCATATTATGAATTTAACCACATGATCATCACAGTAAATTTTCACAGCTCTGTGTTTGATAGTTTGTTCGCCATACTGGAAAATGGCCGCCATGATTGCTAGGTACAGTTTATTTCACCATGTTGTTGAAAAATTATCAAAAGTTATAGATATTATAATGAAAGCTGTGTGAACCTCATAATAAAATATTGAAGCCATTCATGATATAGCTTGGCCGCCATGTTGGAAAATGGCTAAGAGGTTTTGGCTAGCAGACATCTCTGAGCACGTCGTAACGAGTAAACTGCGTTTTCTGGAAACCGCTTTTTTGAGGGCTTCCCCGTGAAATCAGACTTTATCTTGTAGCTCACGCGTCAATAATAATAATAATCCGCTTTTAAAACTGGTCGAGGCGCTGTAGTTACTATATTGGCGAGTTGAGAAATGATTTGTTAAGTCTTATTTTAGGAAGATTATGACGTTGATAGGAAAGTTCTTGACATCGGAAAGTATCACCCAGGAGATAGGCTTAGTGTGGAATTCCTATGTTATCCGAAAGGACGGTAAATTCTGAAAAGGTTGCCAGCTTATTTTAGGTTAAGATAAACGTTGAATATTTATTGGCAGGTTTAACTTGACGTATATTCCCAGCGATAATATTTTTAAGACGGTAAATTTGGTTTTTGGTTTAAAACGGTTGAATCTGCGCGAGGAAAAATTTCAAACATATAAAATTCGATTTAGGATGGAGATGTTTATCCTAGCGGGGCAATGGTTCAATCTAACGATCTGGAGATATTAGGGAAGTATAATCGAACTGTTACCTACCCGAAGTGGCTCTACGAGTCGAACATGCTGTCTCACTTCCAAGAAGCCGATTACCAAATATCACTTAGTGGAATCTTTGAGGTGTTTCGCCCGAAGGTTGGTAAATATATTCTTCTTTGGGAGACTTTGTCTACCAAAAGCATTGTCTTTCAAAGGTGTGGACGGTTATCGTTCTTTTTCTCTTCGTGTTCAATTTCATGGCGATTACGACCTCGAGTGTGTATTTAGGAACTTATTTTTCTTTATAATTAGAAGATCCGTCAGGACCTTGTGTTAGAATACGAAAGAAGATTCCGAAAGTTCAACAGAAGAAAGGGTGACGACGACGGTATGTTATCGATTGGGCGTGTTATCAAAACAGCATTGTCTAAAACGGCTTTTTCATAAACGCGTTTGCCATTATAGCCATTTCTCGTTTCAGCGCATTTTGATTACAGCGTTTATATCTTGAGCGTTGTTTCGTATTGTTGAAGGTATAAGTATTAGAGCTCGGCATTATCTATCCATATCCACGTTATTTTATCCATAATCCAGAATTATCAACAGAAGTTGTATATTAAATCGCATTATGTCCACAACATTTATCTATAAATAATCGATTATTCACTAATTTACGGATAACGGATGGATAATGCCGAGCTCTAATTAGTATTGATTTCAGCTTTAGGTTTGAATTTTAATGGTTGTCAAACAAACAGTTTCGTGGTCTAGTGTGTTAATGCGTTTTAATGTTTGGTTGGGATGGGTTTTTTGAACTCCTAGAAATTACCTTCCACCTTATTCAAAATATCCTCCTTTTAATTAGCTGCCACCTTTTCCTAAATATTCTCCTACTAATTAGCTGCCACCTTTTCCAAAATATTCTCCTGTTAGCTGCCACCTTTTCCAAAATATTCTCCAATTAATTAGCTGCCACCTTTTCCGAAATATTCTCCAATTAATTAGCTGCAAACCTTTTCCAAAATATTCTCCCATTAATTAGCTGCCACCTTTTCCAAAATATCCTCCTATTAATTAGCTGCCACCTTTTCCCAAATATTCTCCTATTAATTAGCTGCCACTTTTTCCAAAATATCCTCCTATTAATTAGCTGCCACCATTTCCAAAATATACTCTTATTACTTTGTGCCACCTTTTCCAAAATATACTCTTATTAATTTGCTGCCACCTTTTCCAAAATATATTCCGCGAACCAGTCCATAACCCGAGGATCACAAATGGTTATGAAACGCTGTAGTGCTAAACAGCTGGTTTGGAAAATAGCGCTATATTGAGAAACGCGGAAACAGCAACCGCTGTTTTGGGAAATAGCGCTGTATTGAGAAACGCGGAAACAGCAACCGCGGTTTTGCTTCCACGCGGTTTTCCAAACCGCTGTTTTGGGCACCGCTTTATTCCATAACGCTCTTTTGAAAACCGCTCAACTACCCGTGAACCGACGACGACGACGTCTTCAATCGTGGGAAAGCCGTCTTCATCGCCACTCATACACATTTGGAATATTTTTGCCTTCACGCCTACGAAGCGGAAAAAGCTTTACATTACGGCACAAATCATTTTCACTCGGTCGCCTCCGCTTACCACTTGTCCAAGGCGGCTTCGACTACAGTGAAAGACGTGGTCAATATAAGGTAATTAATAGTCTTTCTTTATTTTCCAAAATAGTTAGGCAACACTCTCTCTCTCTCTCGATAGACTGATGAACTTTTGGGAGACTGGACATCAAATGAGAGCCAACTATCTCTTGAATCAGCATGCCTGTTCAAAATACCTCAAGACAAAGCGAAACTTGGAGTTTTCGAAGACATCTCTGGGTGATGTTGGCGCCATATTTCTCGTGTACGTCTCTTCAATGACCATGTCTATTTTGGTAATGTTTGTTCAGTTACGACACGCTTTCAGCAACAGAGATGTGGAACGAAGACTTCAAGCTCTTGAACTGCGGACCTGCAGCATGCGTTGAAATTTATAAAAACCACTCTTGTCATACTTCAAATGAACAAAACTTTAAAATAATGTGTTCGAATTTAAAAATAAGTTCTATCAAATAAGTGTTTAAGTGACATTAAACAGGTTCCTTTTAACGTCAAACACGGCAAAAGCGTTTCAAATTGAAGATATAGAACATATTCACTCATTTCTATTTATATGTAAAACTTGTCTCTATTTATAAAGAGTATTAATGAAATAGTTCTGTTTGTGTATCATATATAAAACATGTTTCCATTTATGTTGAGTATTTGAAACGTGTATTCTTTTTTGTAGAATATTTGAAACATGTTTATATTTCGGTAGAATATTTAAGACATATTTGTATTTGTGTAAAATATTTAACACATATTTATCTCTATGCTGACTATATAAACATATTTGTGTAGAATATTTAAACCATGTTTCTCTTTATGTAAAATAATTGAAACATGTTTCTAGTTATAAACGTTAATCATTTTAAACGATACCCTAATCTTATAACAAGTTTGCATAACGAAAAAAGAGAATTAGGACTGAATATTGGCTAGTGTCGTCGGCGATAATTGTTTGTTTTCGGCCAATTGGGTGAATTCTTTGTTATTAGATGCAAGTGAAATATCACGTAAAATTTTTTGTTTTACTCCTCCATGGTTACTAAAACGCAGCTTTACAGGCTGATGAATATCTTTTAGGTAGAATTGAGAGCTCTAATTCACAAGTTCATTTTTAATGTCTCTGTTTAACTTACATTAGTACATCGCGTCAATTTGGTTGATTCTGGGTTATAACAAAATACAATTTCTAAAATCGTCGCGTCCTCAAGCAAGAATTAGGAAAACAAAGGGGTTCTTTAAAAATTAACGATATAAAGTTAATAGTTGGATATAATTATCGGGACAAATAATAAAACCATTGTTTCGCAATATTAAAGATAATGCATAGTATATTCTAGAGCCCATTTCTTTCGATCCCTATTGTTTTTCTACTAGAACCATTAGAGTTGCACAAAACTGACGAAAAATTATAAACTTCATATAAAACTTGGCTGTACAGTATAGTCCCGGACAAAAGTTCCTGGACATTTTCATTTGGCTGCCATTTGGTCCTATTTGAGCTAGAGTAACAAAATATGTCTTTCTAATTAGGTTGACATCTCAAACGTATTTTAAAATTAAAAATAACACTGTGGCGCTAATAGGGCGTTAGCCATAGCGGAAATAATGCTTAAAATGGATCAACAATGCTAACGTCGCACGCGACTCGTCACGTAGAATCCAAAACTGTTTTCAAATTGCCAATCGGTTCAGAAAATCATAAGTTGGAAAACCAAAATATTACCTCTCCGAATCAAAAGGATAACTACCTTTACACAACCGTATTTTGTAGTACCTTTATAGGTACGTCTGGGGATGCATCGAAAAATACCTTTAAAGGTACTAGACAGTACGGTTATTTTTACAGTGTACTACTAGAAACTTATTAACCTAGATATAGAACTATTTCTCTTTCTTTGAAGTAAAAATTTACGAAAAATTAAAGCAGTATTCCAAGCATAGCGAATATACTGTAAAGCAGACGACATTTTACATCCAATAAAGATATGTCTTGGACACATGGAAATCAGTCAATGGCAAAAAAAACAGGAAATTAAGTGTATAACTTTAGGAGATATATAACCTTTATGTGTTTGAAAAGGTCCAATTGTCTTCGCCTCAACTGTTTGCCCTGTATTCTCATAATTACATTCACAACTGGTTTGTAGTATAAACACTATTGTCTCGTTTCACCTCAACGATATTCTTAGAACGCCTACATGAGTATTAACATTATATATCACCAAAGCTGACTTGTGGTTACACGCAATGAAAGTCAATGCGCACCATAACAAGAATGAAAACTCCGAAGCTACAACCCGATTACGAATAGCCCTTTCACTGATCTAATTACCACAATGATGCTTTCTCCTATTATAAAATCTAAACCTTATTTAAACGTGAATTTAACTTTTGGCACAATCTGAACCGTTAACATCTCTTCATAACAGACACGAAAATCAAAACCCATTGTTTACTTCACCACAGGCCTCAATGATTTACTCTTTGGTCCATTAAGTTAAACCTACTAAGGATAATACTTGTCTTACCCGACAGAGTCTAGGCCTTAGCTTTCTTCTTGTAATCACCAAAGCAAGGATTATTCTATATACAGATGTAGTATAGCTTAAATAGTATATAAAAAGCCGTTTCAAATAATAATATTAAAAAATGTCCTTGGAATATCTAAATAAAACAGAGCTTTCAAGCTACAAAACTACTAAAGGTATCGTAATTACGAAAATTATTTCCACATATTCACTTAATATTATAGAAAAAGGGAATATTAAGGTTCTGTAGAATTTCTTTACACATCAAAACAAAGCGAACTGCTAACATGGCGCACTTTTGTAACAACTAACGGACACACACAGACAATCACATAGACTGCTTTTTAACCCTTTTCTTATTAATTATGATTTGAAAATAAGATGATCTTAAATACTAAAATAAATATAATTAATATTAAACATTTTCTTCGTTAGTTATTCGCCTTATTGAGCTTTACATCGTTTTAAAAAAGAACAATTAATCATTCTTGAGAGACTTGACTAATATTGGCGTTTGAAATGAAGCGTACGCCGGTTGCTTCGCGTTACTCAAATAGGTGGTATATAAAGGTTTCGAATCGCAGCTATAGGTAAGAACAGCGCAATTGCGTGAACCTTTGGTGGAAGCCCCGCCATTGGGAAGCTAGACGTTTCTCGTAACCTTAGCCGATCGCCGCGAATGTTTTAACCCTAACGATGATGGTGGAGATAGAAGCCAGTATGTAGAGACTGGTGTCCATGTGGGATGGACAAAAGACCAGAAGATGGTGGTGTTGAAGCCAGTACGGACAGACAGGTGTCCGTGTGGGATGGACAAAAGACCAGATGATGGTGGTGTTTAGAAGCCGGTAAGTGCAGACTGGCGTCCATGTGGGATGGACAAAAGACTGGTTGATGGTGGTGTTTAGAAGCCAGTATGTACAGACTGGTGTCCATGTGGGATGGACAAAAGACTAGATGATGGTGTTATCAGAACGACAATGGAGTAATAGCCAAATTTCCGTGAACTGTAAATGCGGTCCGGATATCGAGAACACATTAGCTCCAATTTGCAAACTGGGAACGCGGTCCACTGAGGTATAACAACAGACAGACAGACACGTCGAAATTAGAACCTCTTCGTGAAATACGTCACTTGGAGAGATAAAAAGTGTGAAAATGATGTTCGCTAAAACTTGAACGTTCATAATAGCTATGTTTAAATTATTTAAGTGATAACGTTTCTTAAAACGACTTAACTACAATAAATTAATTAGGCTATACTACATCTGTATATAGAATAATCCTTGCTTTAGTGATTACAAGAAAAAGGCTAAAGCCTAGATTCCGTCGAGTAAATCGGTATTATCCGTTATAGGCTTAGTGAACCGAAGAGTAAATATTTTACACCTGAGATGAAGTAAACGTTAGGGTTTGATTTTCGTATCTGTAATGAAAAGATATTAACGGTTCAGAGTGAGCCGAAAGTTAAGTACAGACTGTTAAAAAGTCTCTGCGCGTTGCAGTTTTCGCACGTATTTTACTATATTTCAAAAACTATTCAAGCTCTGGCATAAAGTGCATTATAATAGTTTTGCATTCCTCTTTCATATTTTACCCGTTTCACAGTTGTCCTTTGCATACTTATACCGGAGACCGGAAATGTCAAAATTATGAATTTTGAAAACATTGGATTCTTGAGGATATAAATGCGATTTTCGGATTCCTTGGGGTCGATTCATACTTGAAAAGTTTTCACCAAATTCAATTCGGATAAATAGTTCACGAGTAATCAGCCTTATTCAAAATATGGCAACTTTGGTTAGAGTGGCGATAATTCATAATCGAGTATCGAATCTTTGTCGTAATTAATCAAAAATGTCCTGATTAGAATCAAAAATGTCCTGATTAGAATCAAAAATGTCCTGATTAGAATCAAAAATGTCCTGATTAGAATCAAAAATGTCCTGATTAGAATCAAAAATGTCCTGATTAGAATCAAAAATGTCCTGATTAGAATCAAGACCTAAAAAGTATCGATAAGACTGAGGTTATCACTTGACTGAAGGATCAGATATTAATTTTACTTTTTAATTGAAACTTAAAGGCATGCTTAAGAAAAAACAACGTTCCATTACCGTTTTCCGTTGAAATAACTTATTTTACAGGTAATCAATTTCAAACAAGTTGGGAAAGCCAAAATATTACCTCTCCGAGTGGAGATGACTATCACTACCCCTTAAACAACCTAAATATATGCATCTATCGCTTTTTTTAATTCTTTGCAAGTGCAGGAATTGAATTTTAAAATAGTCTATTGTTCAAGCCTTTTCAATATCTCTCAATTGCTGTGGAAACTCTACTCTCTCGCTATACCTCAACCGCATTCTTAGTCTACCAGTATGATTTGTAACATTTGTCCATATCAAAGCTGAATCATACCTCGCCACACAAAAAGCAAATGTGCCCAAATCATGGAAGCCACAACCCAATCACACATAAGCTAGGCTCCCACTTAACCAAAATAATTATTAAACAGTTAAATACTCACAAAGGTTGGCAAAATCAATCTCCTTCAGTAATACGTAAGGCTTAATTATATTATTTGCCGAACAAAATTAATCGAGCAAATCTAACACTTAATTTCTTCCTTCGAAATTCTATCAAAGAATGATTCAACTGTTTAAAAAAAGGTTTTTTTCGCAAATAGGGCGCTATCATATCAACCGCAATTCCGTCATATTTAAAAAATATACATGGCCAACACTTTTTTAGACACAATAGTGGAAGTTTTAGTCTCATTTAAAACATGTAAAACAATTATCTCATCTACAAATAGCTTACACATGTCTTTTTTTACCAATATCTAGCCGTTTGGATTTTTCTAAAGCAATCTTACCACCAAAATATTTTTTGATATAGAATAAATGTTCTATGTTCTTCATTTTTGAAAATATATTTTTTAGCGTTTGTAATGATTACTCTCTACACCTACACTAATCTAACAAGGAGTATAAATCCACTAGTGGAAGCGGTGTTTTTATTGAAAATATATTTTTTAAGCATTAAATCTAACTGGGAGTAATATGAAAGGAGTAGAAGCTTATCTGTCTTAGGAAATATGAAATTTTATCTTAACAGTTCGTTAAATCATAAGTTTATAACGAAAAAACGCGGAAGGGGAAAACGAGCAGACAACAACGATTTTTGGGGGTAGAAGTTTAAGAGCGCCATTTGTCGTCCGTGCCAAAGTTGAACTTCCACTCGAAGGCAATGGGAAAGTGGATAAAATAATGCCATCAGCTATTTAACTGCGTCGATATATTTAACGACTTGACCCATGACATGCCCTTAACACTGGCTTCTATGAATCCTATTTATTCTTGGATGCTAGGAAACTTGGTAGACGTAACAGTCTGTACCAAGTACCCAAGCATCCTTCAATAAACGCCTGGCAACATTGTGGTACGCATGGTACAACTACAAAATAGGATGTGTATTTATCTTTCGACTCACTCCAAGCCTTTAAGCCCTCAATACAGAGGATTTGAAACACTATCGTAATTCCTAGTGTCTCGAATCTCTACGTTCCTGTCCATTATGAACAGTGCTGAGAGAATGATACATCAGAAAGAGCCATTCAAATCGAATTGCCGAAAATATTATCCATATTTTCATTTCATATAACTGAGAAAACAAATTATTATGGTTCTGAGAGGAGCTTCCCATTTTGGTTGTTGTTCTCAAAAATATATCGCAATGCACGGGCCTCGATAGATATTGGAGGCAATGAAGGAAATATATCACAATGCATGGGCCTTGATAGATACAGGAGGCAATGTAGGAAATATAACGCAATGCACGGGCCTTGATAGATATAGGAGGCAATGATTTTACGACTTCGGTACTTGGGTTTATCTTTAATATTTAAATAAATATAATTATTTTTAATTATTTTAATCGCCAGTAAATAACTTTAAAAATAGTTAAATCGTTTAAAATAAAGTTGTTCCTATTATCTTTCGAAACTTTGCTAATATTGACGTTTAAAGTGAAGGGTACCCCTCTTGCCCGCTTTTTTCAAATTTTGGGGTATATATACGTTTCGTTTCCATTATAATAATAGATAAAAACGCATTCGCGTGAACCGATGGTGGAAGCCCTGCCATTGGGAGGCTAGACGTTTCTCGTAACCCTAGCCGCTCGCCGCGTAAATCTTAAAACCAAATAAAAACGCATTCGCGTGAACCGATGGTGGAAGCCCTGCCATTGGGAGGCTAGACGTTTCTCGTAACCCTAGCCGATCGCCGCGTATATCTTGAAACCAAACGATGACGGAGGAAAAGAAGCCAGAATGTACTGACTGGCGTCCATGTGGAATGGACAAAAGACCTGAAGATGGTGGTGCATTGAAGCTGGTGTCAATGTGGAATTGACGAAGAACAGAAGATGGTGGTGCATAGGAGCTGGTGTCAATGTGGAATTGACGAAGAACAGAAGATGGTGGTGCATAGAAGCTGATGTCAATGTGGAATTGACGAAGAACAGAAGATGGTGGTGCATAGAAGCTGGAGTCAAGGTGAAATTGACGAAGAACAGAAGTTGGTGGTGCTTAGAAGCAAGCACGTACAGACTAGTGTCCATGTTGGATGGACAAAGACTAGCAGATTGTGGACCTTAGAAGCCAGTTAGTAAAGACTGGTGTTGGTAGATGAATGACCAAATTTCCGTGAACCGCGAACGCGTTCCGGAAATCGGGTATTTGTTTGCTCCGATTTGTAAACTGCGAACGCGGTCACGTGGGGTCTGACAGACAGACACACACACAGACAGACAGACACACACACACACAGACAGACACGGCCGGTGTAATACCTCTCCGTGACATACGTCACTCGGAGAGGTAAAAATTACTTATCTCGGGTTTTCGACCACAATTCCGTTCCCCAAAAACCTTTTATCATTACATTAATTACTTTTGGGAGCTATGAAACAATAAAAAACTGTAATAGCGGTCTGCTTTCCCGTGAAAGCAACCTTTTAAAAGTTACAAGCACCATATAACCCATTCGAGACTAACAGGACCTGAACAAACTATTACTAGTACGACCAGGAAGATTTGGTGTAAACTGGAGTTGAAATATCATCATGTGCGACCTGTGGCACTGAAACTCCCAGTGTACCTTGAGATGCATCATCTAAACGCTGAGGATTCTGAGAGGACTTCGGTGCCAGGCGTAGCCCACTCGATCACGCACGCTTAACGACACAAGCTGCTATAGCGCGAGCAGGTTTCGTCCATGAGTATGGATCGAGTATCGGCACCGATACTCGGGGTTTCCCGATAGTATCGGATCGGTTGCTTTAGTATGATACAAAAGCAATACTCGTTTAAAATGCGTTAGATGGCACTACATGATCTTTCACTAATGTATTGATGGTGATAATATCTCACTTCTATGAATGCCAATAGTGGTGATTCCTCATTTATATGAAAAGTACCTGAATTTAGATTATCTAATAACTAATAAGCAAATATAGATATGAGACTCAACTTGATGAAAATAAAAAAAAATTTATATCACCATGTTATGAGATGACAAAACTTAGAAGTAAGTTGTGCATATATTTTTTATGTTTTAGAATAATTTAATTTTTTCTTTTCAATACTTTAATGATAAATCACTAACAGCTACTAGAATTTAAGGATAAAAGGGCCTCACAGCATATACTAGTTACAAAAGACAAGCCGTGATATTATTTTGGAAATACCTCTTCTAAACGACTGTCCAAGTCTTACTATACATATACAAGCACTAAACTTATGACGTAGGAAGTACGAATAAATGTCTTCAGTGATTTTCTCATCGAGAAGAACGGGCCGATAACTCTTTATCTAAGAATGCCCAAACAAAATTTCACCTTTCATCGCAGTTGATGGTAATGATGTCTTAACCAGTGAGCATTTTGTTGGGTCCAGTTTACCGTGCCATCCCTGTAAATTTTTGCCTCGTGAGAAAACAGTACCTTTCTCATAAATAGTGAATTAAAGTCAATTAGGTCACGCATGATAAGACGAAGGTCTTGCTAGCTTAGGTAATCCTCGCCCGTTAGAGCTTGATGTAGGGATATGATTATGTATTCTATGAGAGCGGTAGCTCTCTTAGATAAGACTTCATACTGCTCTTAATGTATAAGAAGGGTTTTTTGTTTGGATGTAGTTTTTTTGGTATTGTATTAACTGTTTTGAAAAAATTCCACAGAACTACCATTCGGGCCCTCAATATATGTTTAAAATTTTTAAAGAGATCCATTAATTAGTTTATTTTATAAAAAATAAAGTTGCTAAGGGTGGTTTTCATTTCCATAAAATTAATCACAGATTTTGACAAAAAACTGGAAATTTCCCATCGAAATAACATGGGAAATTTTCCAAAGTTACAAATTTTGTCCATACCCTTACAAAAATAACTATACGTTAGATAGATTTGAAAACGGTCTTAAATGAAAGCTCCATATCCATAGTTGGCGCCTATTTTTTTTCATCACGAAACATTAAGTGTAAGTATTGTTTTTCATAGTTTTAATTACATGCTCCGACTTACGTGGTTTACCCTGAAACTATGGAACCTGCGACGTTTTAGCATGAGTTATGTAGTGTATGAATTCACCCTTGGAGTTTGGTCGTTTTACCGCGGTTATAGTCAAATTCTTAGAACAAATAGCTAGCTTAATGGACATTTTAACTTTTCCCTGCTTAGATTAAAGCTGATTAAACTTGACTACCTTTTAAAGATGATTAAACTAGATTATCTCTTAAAGATGATTAAACTAGATTATCTTTTAAAGATAATTATAGCTTATTAAACTGCATAACCAATTATAAAAAAACGTCTTGGTTTGGACCAAGGCCGAAAAACAAACGATATGTGTGAGGTGATTGTATACCAAAATCCCCCCAGCCAAAATCCCCCCGGCCAAAATCCCCCCATTTAACCCAATGCGACAAAATCCCCCCAATGTAGGACAAAATCCCCCCAAATCATTATAACAAGACAAAATCCCCCCAAATCATTATAACAAGACAAAATCCCCCCAGATCATTATAACAAGACAAAATCCCCCCAAATCATTATAACAAGACAAAATGCCCCCAAATCATTATAACAAGACAAAATGCCCCCAAATCATTATAACTAGACAAAATCCCCCAACGAAAATCCTCTGAGAAATATATAACAGAAGTTTCAAATATAAGTAGTTTGTTTTATTTCACATTTCACATTTTTCGGCGACACAGCTTGTGGTGTCGCATTCGACCGAACGTAGCCAAAAGGTGCGATTTTATTATAGTCCCATTGGACCGAAATTCTATTGAACTGGAAGAAGACATACTGTATGGTTTTACATTAAATATATTTTTAATTAATAGGAAAATCTTTTGGAAAAGGTGGCAGCTAATTAATAGGAGAATATTTTAGAAAAGGTGGTAGCTAATTAAAAGGAGAATATTTTGGAAAAGGTGGTAGCTAATTAAAAGGAGAATATTTTGGAAAATGTGGCAGCTAATTAGTAGGAGAATGTTTTGGAAAAGGTTGCAGCTAATTAAAAGGAGAATATTTTGGAAAAGGTGGCAGCTAATTAATAGCAGAATGTTTTGGAAAAGGTGGTAGCTAATTAAAAGGAGAATGTTTTGGAAAAGGTGGTAGCTAATTAAAAGGAGAATATTTTGGAAAATGTGGCAGCTAATTAGTAGGAGAATATTTTGGAAAAGGTTGCAGCTAATTAGTAGGAGAATATTTTGGAAAAGGTTGCAGCTAATTAATAGGAGAATGGTTTGGAAAAGGTGGTAGCTAATTAAAAGAAGAATGTTTTGGAAAATGTGGTAGCTAATTAAAAGGAGAATATTTTGGAAAAGGTGGTAGCTAATTAAAAGGAGAATATTTTGGAAAAGGTGGCAGCTAATTAGGAGAATATTTTGGAAAAAGTTGCAGCTAATTAATAGGAGAATATTTTAGAAAAGGTGGCAGCTAATTAATAGAAAAATCTTTTGGAAAAGGTGGCAGCTAATTGATAGGAGAATGTTTTGGAAAAGGTGGTAGCTATTTAAAGGGAGAATATTTTGGAAAAGGTGGTAGCTAATTAAAAGGAGCATATTTTGGAAAAAGGTGTCAACGAATTATTTGAACCTAACCTAACCTAACCTAACCTAACCTAAACTAAACTAACCTAACCTAAACTAAACTAAACTAACCTAACCTAAACTAAACTAAACTAAACTAAACTAACCTAACCTAACCTAACCTAACCTAACCGTTAAACATAATTTGGAGGATTTTGTCCATTAAATATGATTTGGGAGGATTTTGTCCATTAAATATGATTTGGGGGGATTTTGTCCATTAAATATGATTTGGGGGGATTTTGTCCATTAAATATGATTTGGGGGGATTTTGTCCATTAAATATGATTTGGGGGGATTTTGTCCATTAAATATGATTTGGGGGGATTTTGTCCATTAAATATGATTTGGGGGGATTTTGTCCATTAAATATGATTTGGGGGGATTTTGTCCATTAAATATGATTTGGGGGGATTTTGTCCATCAAGTAGGAGTTTTGGGGGGATTTTGTCCATCAAGTAGGAGTTTTGGGGGGATTTTGTCCGTTACTTATGGTTTGGGGGATTTTGTCCGGGGGGATTTTGTCTGGGGGGATTTTGGGTCACACCCGTGTGAGGTTAATCAATTGGCTGAAGTTCAGATATTGCAATTTTTTTAGTTATTTTTATCCATTTAATCCTTAATCAATATTAATTTCAATCAACTGATTTTACTGTTAATCGATCTATTCCCTCTAAATTAATTGAAAAAATTACATATCTACGCTTTTTCAAGAACAATTACATTTTCCGAAAACATTTTATCATGAAATTAATTATTTTGAAGGGAGTACGAGTTGAGGGATTTAATATTGAATATTTGAAATACTGTGTCTAAAAAGACGAAGCGAACTTTGACATAATTCGAAAGGAAGATGTAAATATTTAATAGTGGATGCCAAACCAGGGTGTTGCACGAATTCATACATTTAATTTCGTATATCGAAATGCTACATTTCTAATGTCGCGACTGTGAAAGAAAGGTTGCACTGCAATTTCCCTCTTCGTACTTTATACTTTCTTGGTTAAGTGTGACCTTCTTCGTTTAACTGGTAGTGAATGGAAATGAATACAAAAGCCATTGGTACTGAAACGTATTTCTTTTTATGTAATCTTTACCTATACCTTTGGTTATATTTATACCGATATCATATTTTTCCAGTGCTACAGATAGCTACTTACTAACAAAAACCTTTATGTGTTTGAAAAGGTCCAATTGTCTTCGCCTCAACTGTTTGCCCTGTATTCTCATAATTACATTCACAACTGGTTTGTAGTATAAACACTATTGTCTCGTTTCACCTCAACGATATTCTTAGAACGCCTACATGAGTATTAACATTATATATCACCAAAGCTGACTTGTGGTTACACGCAATGAAAGTCAATGCGCACCATAACAAGAATGAAAACTCCGAAGCTACAACCCGATTACGAATAGCCCTTTCACTGATCTAATTACCACAATGATGCTTTCTCCTATTATAAAATCTAAACCTTATTGGTACTTGGTTAGGCTATGTTTCTAGCATAAAATTGAGCAGACTACAGGATTCCAAAACAAATGGGAGCTAGAAATCAGCCTTTTTAATAATCTTTAAAGAGGAAAGACACTATATGAGACTAAAATTACATAGAGTAACTAAAATAGGGGAATGGCAGCCCTCTGCCTTCGACTGTATTAAGCTCTATGGGCAAATAACATGGAGTGCCATTAGTCTATACAACTTGAGCTTTGGTCGTAAAGAACGTCGAAAAGCTTACTTTAAATGATATAAAAACTTCTATTAACTGTAATTATTTACCTGAATTACTTTTCTAGACGAAAATTCGACCTGATAACGACGTATTTCTTATTAAGGGTGCTACAGTTAATTAGAAAATACATATAAAGGTGCTCAAGCTCGGTTGAAATACCAAAGTAATTTGTTAGCGTCCACTGCTAAGAAATTAGGAAAATCAGCAAGAAAGCCAACATTTGCAATATGTCAACGTAACTTGTTAGCACCCACAAACCTAGGCCCTAGGCCCTTCTAGTTGTCAACGAGAACGAAATGTAGAATTAGGTTTAAGCGTGCTATAAGGTTAGGCTGACTTCTGACCCAAAAGTAATTTTTTGACGTACTATCTTAATTAGTTAAATTACAAAAATTAGAATTCATTAATTAAAAATCGAAACAGGTAAGTTTCCCATTTAACAAATGTTTGTTAATTTTGAAGTATTCCGAAAACTAACTTCGCTATACTTTTTCCGTATGGCCTATGACAATTTCCTCAAAAAAACGAAAAATTTTTAATGCTTTTTCTATGGGACGCTAACCCTAAAAACTGTGAATTTTCCTTTAACATTACGGAAGGGTGTCATGTCATATCTACAAGGGCCTACCGGCCCTGTAGAATTACGTAATTACAGAATCAATGATGGCACCTTATATCGTGGATTTGGATGCCGTATTACATTCTTTGTTTGTTTACTCTGACGTAGTCACAAATACGATCGTAGGGGATAGTAAAGTCCCCCTTTTGAGAATAATTACCGTGAAAGGAAAAGACGGAGAAACTGGATGTGGAATTCGCTCGACCTCATTACCTGCCTGTATCTTCTTCGGACATACAAACTATAGAAATTAATATTATGGATGAACTGGGAAACCCCATACAATTCGGGCGAGGGAAGGTGAACGTTACTCTACACTTCAGACCGCGCAGGACCTGGCTCACCTTATAATAATACGAGCTGTAACGGGTAACTTTCAGTTAAGTGAATAGCGGCGAGTGACAAACATGATGGGACGACTACAATACATTTCCGCCCTAAGCGATTATGAGAACTATTATTTAAACCAGGCTGGTTTCGGATCCATGCCTGTCTATCGGGGTGTTCCTGTGCAAATTAAACTATTTTGTCACTTTTCTATTAGTATAAATTTTAATAAGCTTAATATGAAAACAGGCAGTTGTATTTTAAGGCAAACAAATTTTTGGTCTAAATATCAGTATTAAAATTCATAGAATAACAGCCTAATTTTAAGAACTACGAAAACATCTATCAGAATCAAAAATCATATGATAGTGCACATGCTGCACCTTCTAACCAAAGACTACAATGTTTGAAAATATCACGTTATTTTTGGTAACTCTCACAAATTAAATTTATGAAGTGAGTGATGAAGACAAGTCTAAATAGTAATTATGAATATTATACAAATTGATGTCACTAAAATATAACACTTAATTGTACCACTCTTAATAATTTAACATATATTTTGATTGAAAAACCAACAAAATTTCATAGTTAGGTTTTAAAATAAAGTGTACCGTTAAATGAGCATGGAAGCAACTACTCGTACAAAACCAGATGCGAATTCAGAAAGAAATTAAACTGGTAGTACTACAATCTATATTATTATTTTTTTTATTAAAAACATACAAGTTGGGAAAACCAAAATATTACCTCTCCGAGTCAAGAGGAGGCCTACATACAAACTTATTTACCCAGATTTGGAAATGTTTCTTTTTTTTAAGAACAAATACTGAAGTTCATTTTATGAAATATTAAAGAGGTATACAAACCATAGCGAATGTACAGACTGTTAAAAAAGTCTTTGCGCGTTGCAGCTTTTGCACATATTTTACTATATTTCAAAAACTATTCAAGCTAGCGCTCTGGAATAAAGTGCGTTATAAAAGTTTTGCATTTCTCTTTCATATTTTACCCGTTTCACAGTTGTCCTTTGCATACTTATACCGGAAACCGGAAATGTCAAAATTATCAACTTGGAAAATATTGGATTCTCGAGGATATAAATGCTATTTTCGGATTCCTTGGGGTCGATTCATATTTGAAAAGTTTTCACCAAATTCAATTCGGATGAATAGGTCACGAGTAATCAGCATTTACTCAAAATATGGCAACTTCGATTTAAATGGCGATAATTCATAATCGAGTATCGAATCTTAGTCGTAAAAATGCTTGTTAGATGTTATGGCACTTTATGCATATATATATGATTGATCTTGTGGCGCGATACTTTGAAACAATTCAGACGCTCGTTAAAAGGATGGTGAAGTGGAAAATTAAGTAATTTTTTATTGATTCTTACATAAGACCAATCTGCATAGTGAATTATCAGGAAATAACACCGAACGATTTTTATACGTCAATTAGTTTGAAATTTCATGGATAATTTTAAATAAGGATCTCCGACCAATCGCGTAGAGCCCTGTCCTTTTATAAACAATTTTCTCGTGGCACGTTTCGTGTTGAATCAATTTATTGCGAGATTTGAAAAAATTTGCGTTATGTGACAATTGTGGCGCGAGACATGGAGCGTGCCACGAGAATTTTGTTAACAAAAGGGCACGGCGTTACGCGATTGGTCGGAGGTCCTTATTTAAAATTATTCATAAAATCTTAGCCTAATTTGAATATTAAAATCAATGGGAGGTATTTCCTAAATTTTTCATTATGCAGACTGGTCTTATAAGAACCGATAAAAAATCACTTTAATTTCCACTTCCCCCTCCCTTTAAGAGAAAACTCGCGTCTTTTGAAGAGGATAAGCGGTTTGAAAATATTGTTATTTGGGCCATGATATCATAATATTTAGAACTCATATTAATTACGTCTCGGTCTTCAGCCCGACTCATTGCAGCCTAGGGAAAATCTCATTCATGATGGCATATGCGCTTCACGAGATCCCTTCAAATAGACATATACGACTATTCCATTTATGAAACAACCTCAGAGGAGATGGCTTCTATAAGTTCTATGCTAGAAAGTTTGGCTACGCGATTGAGCTTCGCTAAACGGAGCCTGGGGTTGCCTATAGCCTCCCGCGGATAGAGCAAATGTCAGGCCATGGAAAGATTTTATTTTAGAGGTAGGAATAGGGAAGAGAGTAATCTAGGCGCGCATCAAAGTCCCGGACCCCTTCCTCGGGACGGTGGGATATGAAAGAAGAGGCGGGTCATAGCGACAGAGGTAAAAAATAATTACGTATTTTTTGCCGCCCCAGTCAGTAACGTCATAAAAACCTAGTTTAAGTGAGCCAATCTGAAATTTTAAACTTTTTATTACGTGTTGGAAGGAGGGGCTCTATACTGGGCTATGAGTCGGACTGAATTAAACACTAACCGTTCTCTATTCCTACTTCTAAAATTAAATATATCTCTGGTGAGGCTTAATAATAAAGCCGACCACAACCAAAGCATGGGCAAAGGCGTATTTCACAACTGACGTTCAAACGGAAAAGCCTAAAAATTAAATCAAAAAAATGAATGCCGGTAAGAATGATCACAACCGAAAATAACAGCTAACAGCTAAAACGAACCCGAACGGTAAACACTTGAAGTTGGTCTCTCTGCGCTGCTGGTCTGTTACTCCTTTCGTTTATTTTCTATGGCTAAACAACTAACTTTGGGAGGTATTGGGATATTAGGCCATTTTGTGTTTTAAGACTTTTATTGTGTAGGAGAGAAAACTATCCTTTTTAAAGAAATTTGGATAAATTTTAATATTTAGTTAAAAGTTGAAATTTATTTGTAAAATTTGGACGGAAATTTTTAAATAACAAGACTTCCTTTGAGTTTCAAATTGAGGAATGTTCGTGTGCTTTATTGAACTATTTTTTTTACAAAAAAGACAGTCACTTTCAGTTTCAATTGTTGCTTTTATTGGACATCCCCTAGTCGTTAAAGGAAGGATGAAGAGGAAAAATAAAGTGATTTTTTGATCGATTTTTCTTATTATGAGACCATTATATGCACAGTGAAACATCCAGGAAATACAGTCTCCGAATGATTTTAAAATTCAAATTAGGTTCAGATTTTAAAGATAATTTGAAATAAGCACCACTGACTAATAGCTTAACGCCCTGCCTTCCTGTTAACAAAATTTCCGTTGCACGCTCTATATCTCGCGCCACGATAGTCACATCGCAAGCAACTTATTAAATCTCGCGATAAATTTCATTCGGCATGGAGCGTGCCGCGAGAATTTTGTCAATAGGAAGGCAGGGCGTTACGCGATGGGTCGGAGGTCATTATTTCAAATTATCCATAAAATCTGAACCTAATTGGAATTTCAAAACGATGCCAGACAAAACGGCTAAAAACAGGACGGCCCAAGGGCTCGTAATAGTAGCCACATCGAACGAGTGAATAGCCCCTCTATACCCTACCCTAATGAGTGGATAACCCCTTTATACCTTACCCTAATGAGTGAATAGCGCTATCTTTTTCAATGCTTAAATGATGTACCGTGCATAAAATCAGAGTTAATAGCCCCTCGATTCCCTACTCTAAAAAGTGATAAAATTATAACCGTATAAATTTACTTATGCTGTAATTCTAATATTCCGGCGAATCGAAGAACAGATAGTTTTAGTGATAATCCCCTCGATGAGTTTACAACATAGACTTATGCCGATTCACACTTATCGCATATTATAAATTTCTAACGAGGACTTATGCCCAGAAACCTTTGAAAGAGAAAGTTTAGTTATAGTGATTACGCATTTTAGTGATTATACCCTCGAATTACCTTTAGCAATGCTAAAATGATCAAACGCATAACGCTCATTTAACACTATGTTAGCTCTATCTAAACCAACATTTGAATTAACCGCCAAAACGTTCCAGTCAAACATAACATATATGACGATAGCTACCGAACGAGAACGAAACACATGAGGAGTGCGGTAGGAAACGGGGAAAATCGTTATCTATTTAATTAACACATAAATAAAAAGAAAATAAATATAAAAACCCCAAACATACAAATTCATAAGTATCCGACCCCACAGATTAAGAGGTACCCCACCCCCACATCACCCCGACATTTTAGAGATAAAAATAAATAATAAAAAACTCGTAGTTTCTATCAAGTCTTTATGGGTCAGTTGGTAGAATGTCTGCCTATTGCACCAGCGACCCGGGTTCGATTCCCGGGTCTGGCCTGAAAAAATTTTAATTAAAATTAAATCTCTAACCGAGCCCAGTTACCCCAATGGGTGGGTTGTGGTAATATAAAGTTCCTTTTAAGCTAAAATCTGACGATAACGAAAGCGAAAACTCCGGCCACAAGTACTACTACTACTACTACTACTACGGCTCGGGTCAAACTAAGAGCCTATCGTATACTACGATATGGCTAAAAAAGGGCGAATACCTAAAATGGCTGTAAAATTTAAGGCCAACGGAACGATAAGGCGCATAAAATAATGGGCTAAAATTAAAAACGTCTATTTTTCTATTTATTATTTGAAATATTATTGTGTACAACTGTTTGTTAAAAAATAACTTCGTTTAAGCTTAAAACACAATTATAATCCTAGGTAGGAAATATTGGCAGCTATTCCCTTGAAGTAATTGTCCAGCGTGCGGTTTGGGAAGTCCATTACGACCATTTTTAGCTTCTTATTCGAGATCAAAGTCTTCTTTCGTTTTCTTTGTCCTTCACTTGAGCTGAGGACATTAGATGCCATATGAAGCTCTGTTAATTGCTGTTGGGTCTGAATACTTTCGACGAATTTATAAATTGTTGGATGGCAAGCTCCAAGCAGACTAGCAAATCCACGATGAAATCCTTCTGATCCGTTATTTGTACGGCTTCTATCATTTAGTACCGCTTCGTGAACGTTCCAAAGTTCGATTGGATAGCGAGGAACCGCCCCTTAAAATTGATAGTTCATAGTCGCTCATTATAACCTTTGGCTGATATTGGCCACACCAGTCCGACATAAGGTCAAAAATCTTTTCGTACGATGTTTGACTATTGTCCGGAAGAAGACAGTATACGAGTGGAAGTAGTGAACCGTGTTAAAAAGTAAATCAGTCGTGAACTGAATTTCTGTATTTTTATATTACTATTACTTTTATTTTGTATTCTGTATTTTTCTGTATTTACTTATTGAGATTGTGAACTTTTGGAAGCACGTCTTTGGTGGTACAAAATTTTCCATGATTCAAGCGAATCTCGAGCGACGAGAAAAGAGGACCACCAAAGACGGGGACTTTCCATTCCTAGCGCGGTAGCCTCTCTCTCTCTCGACCAACATGACTAAGAGGGTTTTTACGAACAAATAAAAGGTGAAAGGCTTAAAGAAACCAAGAGAGAGAGAGGGGGCATTGGCGACAAATTTTCTTCACTTCAAACTAAGAACTCGTACGCGTACACACGAGAATTTTTTCTGCTACTCTAGCAGTGCGCGTATGGAGTAATTTTACTAAACGATTATCATTAAAGAACTGTTTTTTGTTACTTTGGTGCAGTTTTTGGACTAATTCAACTCGGCCGTTAAACCGAATAAAACTTAATAAATGTTGTTTTTTCAGTCGGCAACATTTATAGCGAAAAATTAGCTCTCCCCTATAGCTCACGGTAAACCTTCCCCACATTATGGTGCCGAAACCCGGGTGGTAAGGCGAGTGTGAACTTTAAAACTACCATTAATTTTAAGTGATAGTATCGTAAGGACTAAAACGAAGTCAAAATGGCGGAATCGGCGAACGAACTTAAAAGACTAATGAGAACGCGAAAGGTCTTACGCGTATCAGTGCAATCAGTGATTAACACGGTCGAGGCGGAAATGAAAAATGAACACCCAAAGGTCGAAGCTTTCGAGCAAGCGATTGCTTTGTTGGACTCAAAAGAGCCAGAATTAAAGGCTCTCGACGAACAAATACAGACTATAATGGAGGATACAGAGACGGAGGAACGATTGGAGCAGGAGCTACAGGAAGCGATCGTGATGGCGGAAAGGTTGGTCATATCCCGTAACCGGGCCAAGAGATTCATAGGCAAAGAAAATCAACCACATCCTGGAACTACACATCCCTACCAGTCACCTTTAAGCCCTCCAAGTGCCCAAAGCGAAGAAAGAAGCTTATCAGTGCGCCTTCCCAAGTTGGAAATTCCAAAATTCAACGGGGACTTCTCCAAATGGCAATGCTTCTGGGGACAATATGAAGCTTCCATCCACAACAACGAACGCCTAGGAATCTCAGATAAGTTTACATATCTTAGGGGTTTAGTGGAGGGTGAAGCCGCGGTTTCTATAAAAGGGTACACATTAACTGAAGCGAACTATTACGCGGCTATTAAACTTTTGAAAAATCGGTACGGCAAAAAATCCGTAATCATAAGTGAACACAAAAGCAATCTATTAAATATGCCGGCAGTTTCTAGTGCGAACGATATAAATGGACTTAAAAAACTGTACGACACATGCGAAGTTCAAGTGAGAAGCCTAGAGGGGTTAAACGTTCCCCAAGAACATTACGGTTCATTTTTAGTCCATATTCTGGGTGGTTTACTACCTCCAGAAATGGTGTTAGAATTTAGCAGAAATAGAGAGGACGAAGAGAGTGAATGGGAAGTGGAGGAGCTATTGCAATTCATAAAGAGAGAAATTGTATGTTTGGAGCGGGTTAATGCGGTTAAGAGAATAGACAAATCCAAAGAGCATAAAAAACCGGTAGAAAAACCGAGCTTTCAATCTAGACATACAAACTTTGCAGTGAAGCAAAGTATTCCCACCGTCGCTGCCTTACATATTGGCCTTAATGAGCAAAACAATACTACATACCAGGGAAATAATTTATGCCCAATTTGCGATAGCTCTGACCACAACCCAATAAATTGTACCTTGTCTATAGTTGAACGTAGAAAGAGAGTTTCGGACAAGAGACTTTGTTTTATTTGTATGCGTGGGCGGCACAAGGCATCAAGGTGCCATTATAGATATCGAAATTGTGGTTCGTGCGGGAGAAAGCATAATCCAGCCCTATGTGAAGGTGATACAAACACCGCCCCCCACCAAAACGTCCAGCCGCGTCAGTCCACTACCGGGCATCCGCAAAATAACGGTGCTACATCGGATTCGGGAGCGCGACAAATTTCAGCCGCGGCAGTCGTAGCGACATCTATAGCTAAAACTCATCCATTCAAACAGCGCGAGCCAAAGCGATTGGTCCAACAGGAGACTTCCAAAAGACTAGAATATTTTTTGACGGAGGCAGTCAAGCCAGTTTCGTTACGCAATCTCTCTCCCAAAAACTCAATCTGAAGGTCATAGGAGAGCAGACCATCAATGTACACAAGTTTGAAGGGGAAGCCCCTGTTAGAACGACCCGAAAAATAGTTGAACTTAAGGTTCAACACGAAAGCGATCCATCCAGAGCTACCGTAATTCGAGCGTTTGAGGCGAAATCCATTTGTGGAGCCGTATTCTCAGTACCTAGTGAAGACTTAATTGGCGAAATGGAGACACGCGGGTTAGAAGTAGCTGACTATTTTAACGGAGATGGAAATCAAGAGGGAAATCCTATAGAAATTCTAATCGGGTCCGACCATTTTTGGGAAATTGCAAGCGGAAAGACGGAGAGACTAGGAAAAGCCCTAGTAGCCCTGGATACGAAATTCGGATGGGTGGTGCAAGGGCCCACCGGAGTCACTACGATGTCTGAGGAAATAGCCTCGACCATAGGCGTAAACCAAGTTACCATAACAAGGGACATACTAGAGCATATCCCTTCCGAATCTGAAGAATCCCTATCAAACCAGATTCGATCCTTGTGGGAGTTAGATGCCATGGGAATTATTGAGACTGGAGAAGCCAATAATTTAGAGAACCACGAAACCTTGAAACAGTTCGAGCAGACAATTTCTTTTGATCAAGTGCGATACCAGGTGGTCTTCCCTTGGAAGAGCAACAAAGACCAGTTGGGCGACAACTATGTAATAGCGCGAAAAAGAACCGAAAATCTATTACGAAGGCTAAGAGCAAGCCCGAAGCTATTTAAAAACTACAATGACGTCATAGTCGAGCAGATAAGAACGGGAATCGTTGAAGAGGTACCACCCGAAGAAGCCATCGTTTCAGACCCAAATCGAGTGGTCTATTATATCCCTCACCAAGCAGTCATCAGGGAAGATAAAGACACCACAAAGACTCGCGTCGTCTTGGACGCATCTTCTCACGCGAGCGGCGTACCATCGCTAAACGATTGTATGGAATCGGGACCGAGCTTGATACCAGACCTCTTTGATATACTAATTAGATTTCGCGAACATCGAGTAGCTTTAAACGGAGACATTGAGAAGGCATTCCATCAAATTTGTATCAAACCAGAAGACCGTGATGCCTTACGTTTCTTATGGGTCAAGAACCTAGAATCTGAAAGCGATAAAGAGCTGACGACGTACCGCTTAACTAGGGTACCCTTTGGTGTTACCGCTAGTCCCTTTTTACTGTCAGCTACCATCAAGCACCACGTGAAACAATACCAAGATTCTAATCCAGCAGCGAGCAAGACCCTCGCGAGAGACTTTTACGTAGACGATTTGTTTACCGGCGGAAAAAACTACCAAGAAGCCTACGCTCTAGCCATCGACTCGGCAAAAATTATGAATGACGCAGGAATGAACCTTCGCAAATGGAGGAGCAACTCTAAAGAACTTAAAGCGCTTTTAGGAATTCAGCAAGAACCGGAAACGAAAAATGACTCGCTGACTAAAACTCAATCTGTTAAGGTTTTAGGGCTTTCCTGGAACGAAGAAAATGATACTCTTATTTTTGACGTTAGCGCCCTTCTACAATTCCTAACAACCAATGACAGCACTAAGCGATTCGTCCTAAAAGCAGTAGCCAGAATTTTCGACCCCCTCGGGTTTTTAACGCCGTTCACTATAAGGGCAAAAATTCTTATGCAGGCACTATGGCAAAAAGGCCTACAATGGGATGAGAAATTGCCAGATGACATAGCGGAGAAATTTCAAACGTGGTGTGAAGAGTTGCCTAACATTCGCTACGTACAAGTACCAAGGTTTTACCTCCCAAAGGCTCCAGAGAAAATGTCAAACCCAACCGAACTCCACTGTTTCGTAGACGCCAGCGAAAAGGCTTACGCTGCGGTTGTCTATTTGCGCTACAAAGACCTCAGCGGAAATTATTGCGCCACTCTCGATGCATCAAAGGCAAGGGTAGCGCCCTTAAAGAAACTTACGCTTCCTCGTCTAGAGCTTATGGGTGCAGTCATAGGTGCAAAACTTACCAATCGTCTACAAGGGCAATTAGAGACGAAACCATCGAAGGTCACAATTTGGACAGATTCCATGATTACCTTACACTGGGTGCGTGGATCGCCTAGTCAGTGGAAACCGTTTGTTGAAAATCGGGTGCGAGAAATTCAGGCTATAAGCGACCCCCTTAATTGGAAACACTGCCCTGGCAAAAATAATCCTGCTGACTTACCTACTCGTGGCCAAAAATTAGCAGACTTAGCGACAAATCCCCTTTGGTTAAATGGACCTGAATTTCTGAGAGAGCCAGATTGTCTAATTAGCAACCACGAAATCCAAGACTTAAATGAAGAAGCAGTTAGGGAGGAGCTACGATCCAAAGGCCTAGCAGTCGTTCAAATCATAAGTTCAAGCGAGTTGCCAAGAAAACCCATTTTCAGTCTAGAAAACCAAAGTAAACTAATTCGAGTTTACCGAGTAACGGCGTGGATTAAGCGATTTATAGAAAACGCCAAGGCGAAGACAAAGGTCAGTGGACCGCTTACATCAGAAGAGATAACAAACGCAGAAAAGTATTGGGTTTCTCAGGCGCAAGAAGAAAGCTACCCCTCGGAATTGAAGTCGCTTAAAGAGGGCACTCCAATCGACAAAAACTCGTCCTTAGCGACGCTCAACCCTTTTTTGGATAAGGATCGACTAATTTCAGTGGGCAGCCGACTAAGCAGTGAAAATTTTACTTATAGAGAACTACATCCTTGGGTACTTTCTGCAAAACACCACTTAGCCAAATTAATAGCGTTAAACCACCATGAGCGATTAAACCACGTCGGTGTAAGCGATACACTGGGAGAAATAAGGGAACAATTTTGGATCCCAAGAGGTAGAGAAATGGTAAAAAAGGAACTTAACACGTGTACGCGATGCAAGATCTTTCGAGCGAAACCGAGCGCAGCAGTCATGGGTCCTCTTCCCCCAACAAGGACAACACCAGCTCCAACATTTGAAGTCTGTGGCGTGGACTTCTGCGGCCCATTATATGACAGAGAAGAAAACAAATGTTACGTGGCTCTATTTACATGTGCCGTCACGCGCGCGGGCCACCTTGAGGTGGTATCGGACTTGACCGCGGAATGTTTTCTTCTCGCCTTTCGTCGCTTCGTGGCGCGACGCGGTATGGTCAAAACCATGTACAGTGACAATGCGAAGACTTTTAAGCGTGCCGACGCGGATCTTGCCATACTATGGAAGAATTTAAAACATCCTGAAGTCGCGGACTATTTTAGCACGCGTCGGGTCACGTGGAAATACATTGCTGACCGAGCCGCCTGGTGGGGCGGCTTCTGGGAGCGCCTGGTTGGCAGCGTAAAGGTTGGCCTCAGGAAAGTAATTGGGTTAGCTCGACTAACCTTGGAAGAAATAGGAACCGTCCTATCGGAAATAGAAGCCACAATCAATTCGCGCCCAATTACTTACATGTATGAGGAAACTTCTGAGCCAATCCCCCTCACTCCAGCTCACTTTTTAGTCGGTCGTCGTTTGACCGTTCTACCTTCTAGAGTTTTCCCACGAAACGAACCACAAAGGGTATCTAGATTAGATTTAACTAAAAGATGGCAATATCGCCAAACCTTAATGGAGAGATTTTGGATTCGATGGAAACGGGATTATTTATTGGAATTACGATCTGCCCATCATCGAACCAAATGTCAGCCCACTAAAGAACTAGAAGTGGGAGACATAGTAATGATAGAGGAAGCCAAAATGCCTAGGCTTATGTGGAATATAGGTAGAATTAGCGGAGCAGTAAAAGGCAGGGACGGGATAGTTAGGTCATGTTTACTAAGATTGCCTAATGGGAACACAATACGCCGCCCCGTACAACTACTATATCACCTAGAGTGTTAATAAAATTAATTTGCATTTAAATCTTGACCTTCCGTCAAGGTGCGGGAGTGTGTTAAAAAGTAAATCAGTCGTGAACTGAATTTCTGTATTTTTATATTACTATTACTTTTATTTTGTATTCTGTATTTTTCTGTATTTACTTATTGAGATTGTGAACTTTTGGAAGCACGTCTTTGGTGGTACAAAATTTTCCATGATTCAAGCGAATCTCGAGCGACGAGAAAAGAGGACCACCAAAGACGGGGACTTTCCATTCCTAGCGCGGTAGCCTCTCTCTCTCTCGACCAACATGACTAAGAGGGTTTTTACGAACAAATAAAAGGTGAAAGGCTTAAAGAAACCAAGAGAGAGAGAGGGGGCATTGGCGACAAATTTTCTTCACTTCAAACTAAGAACTCGTACGCGTACACACGAGAATTTTTTCTGCTACTCTAGCAGTGCGCGTATGGAGTAATTTTACTAAACGATTATCATTAAAGAACTGTTTTTTGTTACTTTGGTGCAGTTTTTGGACTAATTCAACTCGGCCCTTAAACCGAATAAAACTTAATAAATGTTGTTTTTTCAGTCTCCCCTATAGCTCACGGTAAACCTTCCCCACAAACCGTCACTAATTTCACCATGTATTGTAAAAAGTTGGAAAAAAAGAAGAGGCGAGCTCTTAAACGTTCCATCATGAAACCAGTTGTCACAAGTTTTCAATATTTCTATATTCTGAACCGTTGTATACACAAAGATACGAGAAGTTTCATCTGGGCACACCGTTTTCGAATCATAAAAGAGAAACTTCTCACCTTGCTTCGTTACTTGGTATTTATCAGGGACTTCAAGTGACATCAGGTCCGTGACTGTAGGGTGCTGCTCAGACCTGGCACGGCGAATGAGCATTTTTAAAGAACTCGGTGGTGGAAGAGCTGATAATACGTGAAGTGGAACTTCGCTACAAACTTCAGCTAGAATTGCATTTGTCGTAGCTACGCTGGCTTTTGATGTCTCCTTCAATTTATTCTTCACCTTTCGGCTTCAATATGTTGTTGGTCCGGGCCGTGATTATGGTTGTCAGTCGTAAATATTACAGAATCATTACTTGTGTGACACCTTCCAAGGCACCCATCACTTTTTTTGGAACACCTCCAGTAATCTTTTTTGTTGTAACTGCTATCCAATGCGTAAGAATACCCGTTATGCGTAAGCAAGCGCTTACCCTTTTGCGTCAACGTAAACATAACTGATTAAATAAACACAGACAAACACTTTAATTTCAAATTGGTTCCGCTTAGCTTTATATTAACTTTTAGACATTTTTTAATTGCGCCATTATGATTTTTATTTTTTTTAAAGAGTTCGCCTTTTTAATCTTTGGACTTAATTTTTTTGGACTTTTAAGGTAATCGCCTATTTTTTTAGCCCTTTTGTACCGGATCCATTTCAAAACCATTCGGAGATATTTTCTGGATGTTTCACTATGCAGAATGGTCTTATAATTAGTAGAAGAATCGACAAAAAATTATTAGATTTTTAATTTCACCACCATCCCATTAAACACATTCTTAATCGTATTCTAAAAGACAGACATAAACTCTAATGAAATTAGAAGGTAAAGCATTGTAATATTAAAAATAGAGATGCACCCTGTTCGCTGGTATTTTTTTCTCCGTATGAGTAACCAGCCCACGTCGTGCCCGGTATTAATATTAATAACCTGATAGTTATTCTTGACTAACTTTAAACATTGTTTTAGTGTATGGTTTCAGGCTCAACAGGACAATTGCCCAACCCATACGTCCCGACTCGTTGCAAGATTTCTGGAGAACGAAGGAATTAACGCTTTGGATTGGCCCGACTTGAACCCGATTTAGCGTTTATGTCTGTCATTTAATAAAAGATTCAAAATGTGTTTAAGGGCTGAGGGAGGTTAAGTCAAATATTAAGCTTAAATTGAAACTGAAAATAACAGTCTTGTGTGTAATAGATAGTTCAAGAACGCAGACGGTATTTCCTGGATGTTTCACTATGCAAAATGGTCTTATAATTAGAAGAAGAATCGATAAAAAAATCACTTTATTGTCCTCTTCATCCTCCCTTTTAGGGCTAGGGGATGTCCAATAAAATATCAAGCAACAATTCAAGCTGAAAGTGACTGTCTTGTTTGTATAAAATAGTAAACGAGCATTCTTCAATTTGAAACTCGAAGGAAGTCTTGTTATTTGAAAATTGTCGTCCAAATTTTTTAAATATTTTTCAACTTTTAACTAGTTATCAATAATGATATTAATAGTTATCCAAAATTTCTTTAAAAAGGATAGTTTTCTCTCCTACACAATAAAAGTCTTAAAACACAAAATGGCCTAATATCCCAATACCTCCCAAAGTTAGTATTTTTGCCATAGAAAATAAGCGAAAGGAGTTGCAGACCAGCAGCGCAGAGAGACCAACTTCAAGTGATTACCGTTCGGGTTCGTTTTAGCTGTTAGCTGTTATTTTCAGTTGTGATCATTGTTACCGGCATTAATTTCTTTTTTTTTCATTTAATTGTTGGGCTTTTCCATCGGTAGCTTTGAACGTCAGTTGTGAAATACGCCTTTGCCCATGCTTCGGTTGCGGTCGGCTTCATTAATAAGAATTAAAAGGGATAGATTTATTTTTAGAGGAAGGAATTGAGAACGGTTAGCGTTTAATTCAGTCCGACTCATAGCCCAGTATAGAGCCCCTCCTTCCAACACGTAATAAAAGTTTAAAATTTCAGATTGGCTCATTTAAACTAGGTTTTTATGACTTTGCTTACTGGGACGGCGAAAAATACGTTATTCCTTTTTACCTTTGTTGCTTTGACACGCCTCTTCTTTCATATCCCACCTTTCCGTGGAATTTGACGCGCTCCTAGATTACTCTATTCTCTATTCCCACTTCTAAAACTAAATCTATCCCTGGTCTCACATTTGCAATAAACGCGGGAGGCTATAGCCCAACCTCAGGCTCCGTTTAGCGAAGCTCAATCGCGTAGCGAACGTTCCTAGCATAGAAGCCATCTCCTCCGAATTTGTTTCTTATATGGAATAGTCGAATATGTCTATTGAAGGGATCTCGTGAAGCGCATATGCCAATGAGATTTTCATTGGGCTGCAATGAGTCGGGCTGAAGACCCAAACGTAATTAATGTGAGTTCTAAATATTATGATATAATGGCCCAAATAACAATATTTTCAAACCGCTTCTCTCCTTCAAAAGACGCAGGTTTTCTCTTAAAGGCAGGGGGAAGTGGAAATTAAAGTGATTTTTTATTGATTCTTCTACTAATCATGAGACCAGTATGCATAATGAAAAATTCAGGAAATACCTCCCATTGATTTTAATATTCAAATTAGGTTAAGATTTTAAGAATAGTTTCAAAAAAGGAACTCCGACCAATCGCGTAACGCCGTGCCTTTTTGTTAACAAAATTCTCGTTGCACGCTCCATGTCTCGCGCCACAATTGTCACATCGCGGAAATTTTTTCAAATCTCGCGATAAATTGATTCAACACGGAGCGTGCCAAGAGAAAATTGTTGATAAAAAGGCATGGCACGACGCGATTGGTCGGAGATCCTTATTTAAAATTATCCATGAAATTTCAAACTAATCATAGTTTAAAAATCGTTCGGTGTTATTTCCTGGATGTTTCACTGTCTTATGGAAAAATCAATAAAAAATTACTTTATTTTCCATTTCACCATCCCTTTAATGAACGTCTGATTTGTTTTAAAGTATTTCGCCACAAGACCAATCATATATATAAGCATAAGGTGCCATAACATCTAACAAGCATTATTTCGACATAGATTCGATACTCGATCATGAATTATCGCACTCTAACCAAGTTTGCTAGATTTTGAATAAAGGCTGATTACTCGTGACCTATTCATCCGAATTGAATTTGGTGAAAACTTTTCAAATATGAATCGACCCTAAAGAATTCGAAAATCGCATTTATATCCTCGAGAATCCAATATTTTCAAAGTTGATAATTTTGACATTACCGGTTTCCGGTATAAGTATGCAAAGGACAACTGTGGAACGGGTAAAATATGAAAGAGGAATGCAAATCTTTTATAACGCACTTTATTCCAGAGCGCTAGCTCTGATAGTTTTTGAAATATAGTACAATATGTGCGAAAAACGCAACGCGCAAAGACTTCTTTAACAGTCTGTACATCTGGAACCCAAAAACATTAAGTTCAATTTAAAAGTAATTAAACTAATCCAATTTCTTTAAGCCGCTCGCCTTTAGTTATCGAGTAACCATAATGTTTTGCGTAATTGCAGGGGAACATACGCGTTCTGTATCGGGACATAAAACGGGTGTTTTAAAAATATTTAGGAATGTAATTTAGTCGCTCAATAAAACTTTAAAAATGTGCGCAATTCAGTTTCATTTTATTCCCTTATTAATCGATAATTACGAATTTGCTTTCATTATTATAAGAAAATTAATTGGTATTGGAGCCCCATCTATAACCATCTTGTTTCGAAAATCAAATTAAATCTTTAATTAATGACGAAATACCTTAAATTAACATTAGAAAGATATTACTAGGCTTTAAACTTGAACCTATCCCTTTAAAACAAACCGAAAGAAAAGATATTAATTCGTACAATAGAAGAGGAACTAGCCCATCAAAATTGACACGGAACTTTCTAGAACTATTCTATACCCCTATATCCACAGTGCAAAATGAAATACCTAGCCTCTAAAGTATTTTCCAAGAACCCAGAGAAATGTATCGCTGATTTAGACCCCAAGCAACAAGACCTTGAGTCACTATCCTGGTACCTGGCTCGAGAAATTTCTAAAAGATTTTTTTAAACCCTTAAACTGGCCAATCCGTATTGGGTCCCAGATTTAAAAGTTTTTCTTATTCGTTAATAACACAAATCCGCCCGGCTACGTCATAAATATGGTCCACTATTCGCCAAACCAACGTCAATCATCAAACGTCATGGTCCCAGAGATCCTCGCGAGAAACTAGAAGTTACATATACAAGTCCCTCCTGTGACCTGTCCCACCCTCAGTCGACACCTGAACTCCTTAATGAAACCCTGTCGGCTCATCCTTAAGAAATCCTTAGATGTACGGAGTAAATTTTAAATCGAAACTTTTATTTTATTCATTTTGATTCCTTTATTTTTAATCAATTTGAATCCTTAATTTTTCGAAAAAGAAAACTCGGAGACATTTTTTTAACCCCTAAGTTGAAGAAGAGAAGGAGCGCGGGTGCGCAAAGTATTAAAAGGAAAAAAGAAAATAATTAACCTTTGAATCGAGAAGATGGAGAAAGAACCCTTCTGATCTGGAAACGCCGTTGTAACTTTAGGCCAAATTAAAACAGTTTGCCAAATTAAATGTTTAATTTTTTGGTCTAAAATGCTTTTAGCTCTGCCCCCAGAATCGATCGTTTCTTAAATATCGAATCTTTTTCAATTATGACCAATTAATTGAAAACAATATGGTCAAGCCATATTCTTCGCTTCACTTGAAGGGAAAATTCATCACATTTTACGTGATACTTTGATGGCCCGTATCTCCGCGGGTGTTCAGTTTTGGACCATAGTTCTTTGGTGACTTAGTCTTGTTTTGACCCTTAGAATGCGCCCCTGAATTTGTGACACATCTTTTTGTAACACCCTGTATAGACGTTCCAATAATCTTCCTTCGATACAGCTGTCCATCAAATTTAAACACAAATTGAGGGTGTGTGAATTCTTTAAAGATGAAAATATTATTTCTTTCCCAGTACCATCAAGGTCTGGAAGAGAATCTTTTCTTAGTGGTTTTTCGCCTATTCAAAGCCACGAAAGCTACTACAAACCCATGACTTCGCCTGTGTATTTTCAATCACAGAGCTAATGCCTTAATGCATTTCGATCAACACTTGTTTTTCGTGTACCATCCACAGGGGAAAGACGACAGACTACCAAGACCCTAAGCTAGTCTGGTTATTACAGACTGTTTTACTGTAATTTTAATTTAATAATTACCACTTCTGGTCGATGTTGAAATAAACGGGATAGTCTCATTTTGGCAGTATTTGGTCTAATGGGAAATTCGGTCTAATGGGACTCGGCCCAATGGGCCAGCAGCCATTGAAAGCCAGGACGTTTATCGAAATCCTAGATATTCACAGAGTAAAATTTTTTAACGATGGTAATGGAGTAGAAGATAATGTAACAGATTTTGCGACAACTTTTAACTTCTTTTTATATAATGATAATTAATAATCAGGGGCTGTATGATATAACAAATTAAATTTGGTACGGTTGTCTAGGGAATTGTATTTTGAATAAGTATGTCAGCATTGGTAAATGAAATAAACGGGAACATGATTAAACCTTGGAAATCAATGCTAAATTAATCATGACCTCATAAGAGGTTTAACACTTCAAATATTAATGGCAAGAATTGGTTTACTTAATTCTAAACTTAACTTAAGGCTGGTTAACCCCTATTGATACTTGCAAAGTTTCGTGGCTCACGGTTTATATTGAAGTTCGCGTGTAGCTCATTTTGAGTTCCGTTAATTGTGTGGACTGATGAACTTCTATTGTTTTACGACGGCACAATAAATCGGTGATGGTCCGGCAACACGTTTCATGGTAACGTGGTAGGTTCCGATAGACATCGGACGGTACACGCTTTTGGCGGGAGAACTGATGAACTTCTACGGCATAGTTTGGCGGCAGGATAGATATCAAGGTCCAGGACTTCTACGGCATATCATGGCAGCAGGATACTTGGCACGAATTAAGACTTTCACTTTTCGCGGGTAATTTAACCGGGCATAAGTTAGCAACTTAGTCGTTCATCCAGGAGTTAACTTCTCTGGGGCATCCTTTTTAGCGGGCTGCGATCGGACTGGGCTTGCCACTAGGTCAGAAATATAGAATACTGAAGACTCAAGTCTATTGTTCGTCCTGGCCTTTTATAGATTCAGACCGACTTGAAATTCGGTCTTGTACCACATAAAGCTTTCTCATTGGCTTATCACAAAAAGCTCGTTGATAATTGGCTTAGCGAAAAAGCTCACTGATAATTGGTTCTCTCAAAGGGTTCGTATCTTCGTAACGTAGAGAGGCTCGTGACCGTGAACTACCTTTCATGCATGTGCAAGTTTATTTTCGTACGCGAACAATCACCATGCAGGCGTGAGTTTTACGTACGCGAAATAGCGAGAAAGCCACGGGGGCTCGTGAAATGTGGGGTTAACCAGAGGGAAATAACCAGCCAAGGGACAATAAGTTTTTTTTTTGAATTGAAATAAATTGGTAACAATGTGGGTAGCAAGAGGTTAGTGTGAACAGAAGTATTTAATTGAAAGTTATAAGTATAATTTTCGTCATAATTTGTTTCTTATGGAATATAAGGATGAATATTGTACGAGGTGGCGTTTCTAGAAGTCAATGTGTACGTGGGATAGACGATAACAAAATTTGGCGTGTTACGAGCCGAAGAAATCATAATGCTAATGTGTGATATATAACATAATGAAATCGAAACTTTCTGAATTTTGGTTAATTGATAACGCGGTGCGGAAATTGCGACCTCATTTGCTGCGAATGTGAAACTGAGTTTACAGACACACAGAAACGTCCAATGCAAGCGTCACATGGAGAGGAATAAAAGTTTAAATTCTTAAAATTAAAATGAAAACAAATACAAATTGGAAAGCCGGATAGGTGTCCCCCCATATCACCCAATCTCATTTGCGCGGCTCACCCGCTGTTGGGCAGTTTTGACCCATTCTTTCACAGCAACTCTGTTTTTTTGAATGCATTTGAGAAATCCTGTGTTTGAGCACTATTATTACAAGTATACTGTAAACTCCAAAAAGGCAAATTTATTTGCTTTTCTTTTGCATTGTGGCTTTTTTTAGAAACCGCAAAATTTCTTTCAAAACCAAGGTGTTACAATTTCCATTAGAATGTTAAAACACCGTGGTATTACTTTAAAGCGAAACATTTTATTTTTTGGAAATCAAAAAGAATTTTAAAACTGCTTTCATGGTCACACAGCGTGTTATGAGAAAAGCGACCGCTTCCACCCCTGTACGGATATGTATGTTGAAAGTCTTTAAATAAGAAATTGGATCGCGATTGGTATTAGGGGAATCCGCTTTTAAGAAATATAGGGTTTAATAATTTATTAAAAAGCTCAGTGGGGCTTTTATGATCATGATTTTTTTATTAAATGAGTTTAATAATTTTCTTTGCTTGGGGGAAAGTTTAAATACACATGATACCTAGAGCGACTATTTTACTGAAAGTCTTCGCTATAAATCTGGGACTGGCTACGCGAGTATTGATTGAAAATATTTTTAATTGACCATCTGATGGTGCCATCTGTTGAGCAATATTTGCAACTTGCCAGGGTAGAACTTAGTAATTAGTTCAATAACGATTAAAAGAACCATTTACAAAGTACTTTGTTATCAAAACGAATATAATTTAATGATGGTGAAACTTAACGATTGCATTCACCAACTATTTTAGTGGTCAAATATACAGTTTCGCAAAATAGAGACTTGTTTATGGGGTCGTACCCTAGATTTGAAACGAGCCTACGTTAATCGAGGCCCGCGCATACTAGCTTTCGAGGATTTATTTTTGGCACTTTTTTTTCGCCGCTTGGTGCGCCCTTAAGATTACGGTTTAAAATTTAAAATCTGCTATTGGCGGGTGATTGCAACACGCATCTCAATCCAAACCATGTTTCGTACAGTGCTGGGGAAAAGAACAAAAGGTTCGTTTCGCGCATAATATAAGCCTTTTCATTATGCTCTTTAAGATTTTATGGGGGTAAGGTGGAGTGTTCGATTCTTATTAGAGGGGTTAAAGTATAAGACAAACACCTACCTCTATTCACTTATGATTCAACCTCGCTAACGCTAGACAAGATGTTAGAATGCAGTCAGTTGTGGAGAGTTAAGGCCTTTTAACGGGATCGAGGGGCTTATAAAATTTCTGAATCAAAAGTGACCGCGTTTGATGGTATGTGTCAATTGAGAGTCAAAATAGATTCTAATCCAAATTTTAATATTCAACATAATATTCAATCTTGTTCATAAATTTCCACACACTTTTATAGGGGTCAAAATAAAAAAATTAAACAAAAATCAAAAGTAATATACTCTATGGAATGTCTCCTTTAAGTTTCAAATTTAAACTTCAGGGGTGTTTGGGTTAAAATCGTGCAGTTATGCACTAAAACAATAATGTTCAAAAATAGAAAGTTAGGATTTTAAAAAAAATGAATCAATCCGTTAACCATAATCTAAGTTCTTTAACCATAGTTTCAAGTCAGTTTATCAAAATAGTTTCAAGTTATATTTAATTTCTTACGACAAGTTGCTCCTCTTGCATATTCTTCTCAAGGGTTCAGGATCTTTTTTCTTTTCTCGCGATATAAGGGTTAATTATTTTCTTTTTTCTTTTAATATCTCGCGCTCCTTCTCTTCTTCAACTTAGGGGTTTAAAAAAAATGTTTCCGAGTTTCTCAAAAAATCAAGGATTCAAATTGATGAAAAATAAAGGTATCAAATTGAATAAAAAATCTCTCCGATTCTCTTCCGAAAACTTGGGGATTCAAATTGATTAAAAATAAAGGTATCAAAATGAATAAAAAATATCTCCGATATAAAATAAAACTCCGGACTTTTAAGGGTTTCTTAAGGGTGAGCCGACAGGGTTTCGTTAAGCAGTTCAAGAATCGACTGAGGGTGGGACAGGAGGGACTTCGTATATATAACTTCTAGTTTCTCTCAAGGATTTCTGGGACAATGACGTTTGTTGATTGACTTCGGTTTGGCGAATAGTGCACCATATTTATGACGTAGCCGGGCGGATTCATGTTATCAACGAATAGGCAAAACTTTTAAATCTGGGACCAAATGGGGATTGGTCAGTTTAATGGTTAAAAAAAGTGTTCTAGAAGTTTCTCGGGCCAGGTACCAGGATAGTGACTCAAGGTCTTGTTGCTTGGGGTCTAAATCAGCGTGACATTTCTCTGGGTTCTTGGAAAGAGTTTTCGTTGCTAGGTATTTCATTTTGCACTATGGATATAGGGGTATAGGATCGTTCTAGAAAGTACTGTGTCAACATTGAGGGCTAGTTCCTCATCTATTGTACGAAAGAATTTATTTTCAGTTTATTTTAAAGGGATAGGTTTAAGTTTAAAGGGATAATATTATCTTTATAGTGTTAATTTAAGGTATTTCGTTTTTAATTTAATGATTAATTGTAAATTTAATTCGATTTTTGAGTTAAGATGGTTATACCTCTCGCTCGGAGGTACAGTAGATTTACTCCTAAAAGTAGTTTTCATACTATTCTGCATTTTCGCCAAATTAATATAACTCATTTCACTGTAAAAAATAACCGTACTGTCTAGTACCTTTAAAGGTATTTTTCGATGCATCCCCAGACGTACCTATAAAGGTACTACAAAATACCGTTGTGTAAAGGTACTCTGAAATACCTCTTGAAGAAGGTACTTTTGAGGACTACAAGGTATTTTGTGAACCCGTAATGGGTATCATTTAAACCTCAACAAAGGTCGGAATAAAACTTTAAAATTGTGAAAGGTACTCCTTAGTACCGAAAGGGGTACCTGTTAACACCCAAAAAGGTTCGAAAATATACTTTTAAAGGTATTTTGTGCTACCGAATTAGGTGTCAAATAAAACCCACAAAAAGGTCTAAATTTTTACTTTCGCGCCGTCTAAAATATTTGCGGCACATTTGAAACTGGTAAACTTTTCCCCGAGCTTGAATCATATTTCAGACAAGGTAAGCAATACACCACTTCGAAGTATAAGAGACGGAAAGACACGAGAGTAAAATTTTCCTTCCATCTCAACTTTTAGTGTCTGTGTTGTGGGCTACCGGGATGAGGGTACCATTTTGCCTTCCATCTCGCCTTTAAGTGTCTGCGCCGTAGGCTTGCGGGATCGTGAGAGTTCGCATAGTAAGCAAGGGATCAACCACTCTAGATTTCCCGATACTAAATTTTGCTTTCCTTGTTAAGGAAGGTGTGATACTGTTAAAGTGTGAAGATAATTCAGGGTCACATATACATGGATATTTTCTGAATGGCGACTGAAGGCGTAAGCTCGGATTCAAACCTTTATATTAATTATGTATGCCTTATATCATAATTGTATTGCCTTTAAATGATGTAACGTATGCAAGTGTACATAGCTGTCAAAGAAAATACTTAATATTAATTATATGTAATTAAGTATTTAAGAAAAACCACTAGCTAGGAAACTTGAGATTGAAATTGCAATCTCGGGTAGAAAACCACTACCCTATTGAACCCTACCGAACCTATTCTTTATCTTTATTAATAATATTCCAATAGAGATTTCTTCTACGCTGCCATTACTAGTGCTACTGGCGAAGTAAACAGTTAGTGTTAGAGAATTTGGGCTTGAAGTATTATATCATGTATTTTACTTTAGTCGTGTTAGTTATAACCAGCACGCCGGAGCTAAAAAATCCCTCTAAAGGAGAATGTTAAGTCCTTTTCTACTTCCAGGGTACGATAACATAACTTCAGAAGCGCTGAAACTCTAAAAGGTTTCATTATATACCTTATATTTCCAAAGTACCTCTTTCGGAATCATTTAATACCCGCACTGTGGGACAACTAATAGAATACGTTCATGGCTACTAAAAAGGTCGCGGAGGTGTTTTATAGTACCTTCAAAATACCTTTATTTTTAACAGTGTTCGATACGGATGCTAAAGGAAGATAAATAGTTTCACTGTAATTTTGGTGTTCAAAGTATGTGTTTTACTGTGTTTAATTACAATTAAAAATATGTTAAAGCCTAGTATAGGGCCATTAGGCTAAAATAAAGCCATACCATATTTATACATGGAAGCTACGCCTTGGCCAAAATAGCGCAAAAATGTGGTGTTTTGGACATTACCTGTAACAATTTTCACAAATCTCTATCATCCTTACTCTACAACGTAACCGAGAGTTAAGAGAACAAAGGATAATAAACATGAAAAATCGGAATTAGGTTTACAAACGTCTCCTCAAATATGCGCCGTTTCCCCAGTGATAGTGAATGTGAAAAGCTACTATACAGAGGTCTAGAGCTCCCTTCGTTCTCCTATTTCCAAACAACCAATGAATCAAGAGACATTTGCAACGTCACAGTGTGAAAAACAAGTTGGGCGGTATTTCGCGGCTAGTTTGAATTTCAAAATATCTAACGTACTTTTCTTAATTTTAAACGTTTTAATTCGATATATTTTTTGGCACACATAATTTTAGGCACATTTTTTCCCTAAAACTGCCCTCATCTTGTACTAGTCGGAAAACATTGAGAGTATCACTTTAAGGTCCTTTAGTATAGCTAATACAAAATATATCAACGCATTTGATATATTAATATCAAAAGATGTTCCTAGAATTTCGAAATGAAACAAAGCATTATAGCTACACAACTACTAAAAGATTCGTAATGCCGAAACATAATTACCATATTTTCTTTTAATAATTTGCAAAGAAAGAAAATATTATGGTTTTGTTAGAGGTTTTTTCATGCCAGCACAATGTAAAAACAAGAAGGGAGTATGAACCAAGGAGTAGAGACTGCACGCTTTTAAATAATTATAAATATTATCGCTTCGTCTTATGCTTTGCATGAAAACAATTCTTTAAATAAGCTTTAAGTGTATCCCACTATAGCTTTCGTTGTTTATTTTTTTAATTATAAAAACCAATCGTCTCTATCCTAAGTCAACTACTCTACTCTGTTTTTGTTAACTACTCGTGTCAACAATGTCATTACTCGTCCCTTACTAACTTTGAATAGAGTTCCCATGATTTGCATTTCAATGGGAACACATCTGTCTTAATTACTCTCTTCATATTAACTATGACAAGATATGATATTGACAAGAGGAAACGATAGAGTGGGAACGTTTTGATTGGTCAATATTACATGACGTCACCCCGTTCTTGAAAAAGAACCCTCTCTAAAATATTTTAGGCGCCAAGTCCGGTTTGAACGAGGGGGTGGGGGGAATATTTTTCCAGAACTAGTTGGAAAACAGGCGGGGGGTTGGAAAAAATTTCCATACTGAAGACGACCAGGGTATAAACCGTTACATCTCAGTACTTTGAGAGGGGTTATAGACTTCTGATATCAGTTAATTAAAGCATAGCGCGGCTCCAGTGGATCCCCTACAAGGGGACTTTCCTCCTGAACTCCGGGTTTCGCTTGGCGAAGGCTAGTGGGCGGGATTTATACATGCACGTATAAATCCCGCCTACAAATGCCTCTAGCTTCGCCAAGCCAAAACTGGAGTTCGCAAGGAAATTCAACTTGTCGCTGGAGTCGCCGTAACAGATAAACAGCGTTTTTGGGAAACTGCTATTTAGGGAAAAGTGGTTATGAGGACCGACTGCTATTATGGGATCCGCTCATACGGGAACTGCTTATACGAGGGCTTCCCCTTAAATACTTAGCAATTGGTACATTATGTTACTCAAAATAAAAACGTTTCCATTACGATCTAACGCAATTCGAAAAATAATAATAATATATTTTACTATTTAAACGAGAACCATAAATATCCAGTATCCGATAATAGAAATAATGGAAATGAAATATTTTAAAATAAGAAATGTTCCATTCAATAACTTATAATAATATTAAATTAAGTTTTCAATGCGTTGAAGAATTTTAATCGAATCAATAGTTTTCATTTTTAACTATTATCAATGGAACAACCGTCAGCATGGTAGGTCATGTTTGGTTAACTTTGTATCTTCCATATTCAATAACACTATACCGGTCTGTAGGATAAAGCAAACCCATTTGCTAAATAATAGTAAAATTGCTTGAAAGGTGCGGACCAGGCAGGGTACGGGCGTTATTAAGCAAGAAACACTTTTTGCATTATTAACCGCCATTTTTTAATGCAGCTCGAACTCTAAAAGTGTTCTTTTACACGTTCCTGCTTTTTAAGAGTGACAGAGTGACCTTCGTGGAAAACTAGTTTCAGCTATGAAGCGGTTTAATCGGAGCTTGATGATGCTAATATGGATCTTAACTAAGCAAACAGAGCGTGACGTTCACATAACGAACAATTACACGCAATAAATATCATAGTAGCAGTATGTATGACCCTTTCAATAGAACCTTTCCAATATGGCCAAATCACTTAAGCAAGGTTACTTTCCAATATCTAGGACTGTTCACGAGTTCGTGCCAGCTGGCTCGATTAATTAACGAACGAGCTTTTTTAAGGTCGAGCCGAGTCGACAGAGATCGAGCCACTACGACTCGAGAGCTTAGTCACTGAAATAGTGCTTTCCATTTAGTCTTTCTTCTCTCCACCAATATGCGTTGTATTTTTACATGAAATAAAGCGTGTGGAAATTTGCATTCTCTCGCCTCTAACCGTGAGCATAAAACGATTTCTTCACTTTTTAACGAGCGGGTTTTACTGAAACACTACATTCCTAAACATGGGATAGCATTTCTAGTCGTTCTCAAGTCTTTCATTGGTAGTAACAATTTTTGTTATACATTTACATGCTTACCGAGCCAGCTCGGCTCGATTCGAGCCGCCGTTTTTCAACCTGAGCCGGGCAGCTTTTAAAATGCATGCTCAGTTCGACTCGTGAACAGCCCTACCAACTGCCCATCTTATACTATATATGGGAGTTTTGCGTGACAGTGCAACACTAAAGCCATATTACTCTTTGGTGTTAATAACTGTTGGTTCTGTTCTGCAATTAGTCATATTTTCGAAAGATTTAACAATGAATCATGCTTAGTCTTGTTACGTTACTTATGGTTCAACTACGCGTCTTAGAAATGAGTTTGGGGACTTTTTGTGTGCACGTTCAAAGTGGAAAACGGATTCCCATATCTTCAGTAGAAAGGATGTCTTCAGAAAAACTGTACTGCAATTGATAGTTTCAACAGGTAAAAATCTAATTTTCTCAAAAGTGTAGACACAATTCTATTAAAGAATCCTAACAATTAGACTACTTTAAAGGGAAGGTGAAGTAGAAAGTGATTTTTTATCGATTCTTCTAGCAATTTTAAGACCTGTCTGCATAGTGAAACATTCAGGAAATACAGACTCCGAATAATTTTAAAATTCAAATTAGGTTCAGATTGTAAGGATAAATTTAAACAAGGACTGCCGACCAATCGCGTAACGCCCTGCCTTTTTGTTAGCAAAATTCACGTGGCACGCTTCATTTCTGGTGCCACGATTGTCACGTCGCGCGCCTAATTTAATCAAATCACGTGATAAATTTCATTCAACTCGGAACGTGCCACGAGAATTTTGTTAACAAAAAGGCAGGGCATTACGCGATTGGTCAGATGTCCTTGCTTAAAATTATCCTTAAAATCTGAACCTAATTTGAATTTTAAAATCATTCGGAAGTATTTCCTGAATGCAGACTGGTCTTAAAAATGGTAAAAGAATCGATAAAAAATCACTTGATTTTCCACTTCACCCTCTCTTTAATTAAGTTGGGAATAAATTTGACTGACCCGGATTTGTTTCCCAATTGTTTAAGTGTAGAAATTTACTATTATTTTATTTAGAGCAGTTTTCAAGACAAAATTAATTCGAAATGATTGTTAGTGCACCATACAGTTTGGCAAGTTAAAGACAAATAATAATTACTTTTCTATGATAATTCGTAATGCTTTCCACGTTTTAGGATGTCGAAAAAATCTCACTTTATTGTGTCAATTACGCCAACGATAGGTACTCAATTTCGACTGAATTATGGCCACTTTTTTTTTCCTGATTTCATAAATATTAAAATTCTGATTCATGGGTTTTCGAAAGTATTTTTTCAAAATGAGTACTGCTATCTTCATGGAGTTCTTAAATGGTTTTATTTTAATTAAAACGTTAACACGGGAGTTCTAAGACCGTGGTCCCTCTTCTTCCGTTCACAATGATTAACTTTCTTTAGCAGTACTCATTTTAAGTTTAGAAAAGTAATATTTCTGGTTTTTTCCCTTATACCAGAAATGTGGGGTTTAATGGGTCCGTAATTTCGGTGTTCACCTACGAAGTAAGTATTTATTTGGCCGTTTGTTACTTCAAGTAAAAAATAAATTTCCAAAGTAATGTTTATCATTTCTTTAAAATCCATATATCCGTGATACCAGAAGAGGGTAATAGAAGAAGGATGACACTCTACATCCTCTTAATACTTTAGTTATGTAAAGTCATTCTTCCCGGGCTTATCCCTTTTTCGTTTGCTCTCCTGCTCATCAAACTTCAGATGGGCATCGCACCGTGCTAGGGTGAATTCTATAATTGTTTGGCACTAAATCCCCAACAATCATTCCATAAACCCTTGAGGTGGGACAAAGATCCACAAGCGCGTCTTTGCCAAATATTTAAGCGCTAATAGAGTAATGATGAGGGAACTATTTATCGCGTATGTGATTCGGTTTAGTAACCTTGCTCCAAATGTTCCGATATTGAGAAGAATGACGTTACACTTACCCCGCTATGTGGCACACTTCTCTCGAAGAGAAGTATTATATACTTCTGCTGATACCTATTTTCCACCATTAACGAAACTTTAATAAGAATTATACGGCTGTTTTTAAGTTTCAAACGTGTTCATTTCTAGAAACTCTCATAGAAGCCCTCGTATAAGCAGTTCCCGTATGAGCGGATCCCATAATAGCGGTCTCCATAACCGCGGTTCCCCAAATAGCAGTTTCCCGAAAACGCAGCATATATACCGTTACGGAAGTTCCCAAAAGAGCTGTACAACCGAGTAGTGAAAAACTACAGCCGTTTATGCTGAAGGCTTAATTGGTTAGGTGAGGTGAGGTTTGTTTAGGTGAAGTGAAGTTTGGTTTGGTTATTTGAACCCCAATAGTATTAGGGTCAGTTTAGGTATTGTTATCTTAAGCCGAGTAGTATTAGGTCAGGTAAGGTTAGGTTAGGTAGTGTATGATGACCTGGTTGTACTTAATTGGCAAGGTAAACTGTAGGGCCACGAATTGTTGAACACTCAAGCTAAAAACTGCTATTTCAAAACAGCAGCCGCTATTTCTTGAACAGCAGTTTTGAAAAACTGCGCTTTTTTATGGTAAGGTACACCCATTCCTGACAATTCTTTAAATCTAAATATTTCAGAACGGTATTGCTGATGTTTGGGGAGGAAGAAACGAGATTTTCGATTACATAACGAAAAAGTAAAATACACTTGTCATTTTATAAAATTAGGACTAATATACCAAGCCAGTTGATAATAATAATAGACGAGTTCTTGTGTGTTTTGGTTTCAATATTCTACATTTAGGGTTAGTCCCCCTATTATCGGACGCTCCTATTATCGGACACATTTTTAAAAAGTTGTTTATAAAGCTGCCGTGGAAAAAAGGAACACTGTAAGTTACCTAGTTTTAAAGAGGGTGTCGAAATCTGTATGTTGCATGTGAAAACAGAGAAGGGGCGCGATGTCAGAGGAGGAAAGCGCGAACGAACCAGATATCCAATTTCTTGATTAATTAAAACTAATTGAGGGGCCGGAAAAATTCTTCCCCCCATTTTTAAATCGTGTTTTGAGGTATATAAATAGAAGCCAATTATAAGTTATGTGTATGGCTGTAAAGCCCGAATCTTTTTCTATAAATTGCTACTTTAACAGTTAGTTCTAGGTTTCTTTACATGAAAATAAAACGCGAATCGTATCTAATGGAGAAAACCTATTATCGGACAGCTTTCAAACACGTTTTAAAGACAAATATTTAACGTAGGCTTACAATAAGAGAGGGATTGTAAATATTTAATGCTTAAAGCGGTTAGTGATGTTCAGAATGGGTCCAGAAGTGTCAGAGAAGTAACAATTTTCACGGGTCTTTTATTGTTAAAAAAATTGGTGTCCCAATTGAGGAACCATTGTCCGATACAGAGATCCCAATGTCCGATAACGAAGACCCACTGTCCGATTCTGAAATCCCAGTGTCCGATAGCGAAGACCCACTGTCCAACTCTGAGATCCCAGTGTCCGATAACGAAGACCCACTGTCCGATTCTGAGATTCCAGTGTCCGGACTACAAAGACCCACTGTCCGATTCTGAGATCCCAGTGTCCGAGTTGGATGTATAGGCGTCCGATAAATGGAATATGGGTGTCCGAATCAACATCCAAATAGCCGATAATAGGGTACGATACTTGCCGAATAAAATCCATGATTGGGACAATATTAGATCGTTCTTTTGGAATTATTTCTATACCATTAGGTGCAGAAACGTTCAAAATATATATTTCATAAACTTTTCAAAGGTTTTCTGTGATTTCCTTACATTTAACCATAATTTTTTAAAATGTGTCCGATAATAGGGGGACTAACCCTATAGCATATCTATAAATTCATAACGAAGATTGAATAATAAATTAAATTTATTATTATAAATAAAAATCTTTACAAAAATATTGAGCTTTTCACTGTCAAAGCTAAGTAATGATCGAAATTACTCTAAATGTCTAGTATGAGAGCAATAAATTAACAGATAAGTGTGGAAATACTAGAAAATCTATTCCCAATTACTCGATAAATTCCCGAAACAAGTTTTCCAACTGCTCGATACACGATAAGAGAATTTTTCAATACTTGAGACCGGAGCTTCCGAAATGAACTAGGCCCATGCGTGTCGCGAAGCGAGAGTATTTTTTTAACAAATTTAGTTTGCCGTGTTTTCCCGCTTGGTGGCGCTTTTAGTACCGTAAAATAAACAAGTTCAGCCTCATGACCCCGTCGACTGCTACAATATTAGGGCAAGATATAGACCTAGAGCGGTTAGTTAAAAAATGTTTTAGAAAATATCCGAAGACCTTTATTATACAATCATTCCAAAGAAGTAAAGGATAAAAATGTTAAGGTTAAAAAAATGAAATGTTATGAAGGGGTACAAAAATCCTCTAATGGTATATGAAAACTGTGAATTAGCAACTTCAAGAAGTTTTGTTTTACTGAAAAAACAACGATGTTAAAATTTCATAATTACTTTTTTTGTCCATACAATCTAACCAATAGATTCAATAAAAAGTGAATAGCCCCTAAAAAATTACGTTAATTTAAAGGTGCAACCTTTCTCTTTCATAAAAGTTTTATAATTGGCCCCTAAAATATAAACGATAATTTATGGAAGACCCTGGTCGCAACGGTGATAAAAGCGCCACCTCGTACACACAAAGGGTAAATATATTTCCTCTATGAAACTGGATATTTCCCCACATAAAAATCGACACGCATGGGCCTAGTTCATTTCGGAGGCTCCGTTGAGACTCGAATCAAAAGCTAGAATTCAATCCCTAATTGATAGCGGGAAAGATGTTCAATTGCACCGAATCTGCATGGTGCAATCTGTTTTTTGCTATTAACGAACTTGCTTCAATTATTGAGTAGAGCTGCATTAACTATCCGTAACACCAAGAGTGTTGTTTATGTACCCATTCCAACGTTTGTTATATCTTTAACATTATTGATATCGACGATAAATTTATCCATTTGGATCTACCAAGAAGTTATATCTAGTATCTCAGAGAGAAGGTATAAATTCGCCAGATTTCCAGCTTTATCTCCAGTCCAAACGTAGGTCCGGAGTTAATCCCCGTCTCTAAATTACAACCATCATCTCATTGTTTCTTGAAAACTCACGTCAGCGCGACGACGCGAGTGACGAAAACTACAGTCATATTTTCCGACTGAGGAGAGGCGAAATAGCCCGGCGCCTCCTTTTGCGTCCCCCCCTTGTATTTTGAATGGGGGACTGGGACTAAGGCGAGCGAATACAAAGGCATCTTATACCTTCTCTCTGAGATACTGATATAACTTCTTGGATCTACTTTAGAAAAAATATTGCTTTTTATTTTCAGAAATTTCGTCATAAGATTTTGCGAAATAAGCAACAGTCGTTTCAAGTTCTGGGCCAATGTACGTTTAAAATCTCAAGCGATGTGTAGATTTCAAATTTTGGTTCCATTTCATATCAAAATTTGAAAAATAGGAAAAATTAAATATCATGCAAGCTAATTGTCTCGGTATAACGTATATCACAAATAAATTTCAGATCATAGATATGTATTGGATGATAAAAAATACGCTTTACCATTACGAAGAATTTAAATCAAAGTTTTACCCGGGTTATTTCTTTTGCGAAAAGATCGTCACAGCTTCTTCGAAACCTGAACAGGAAATTAAAAAAGTATCTCAACTTTTAGAAATGGATGGCAATGTAATTTTATAGACAAATTGGATGACTAATATTTCAATCAATTAATCAATGATAGAAATATTCTGTTACACTCTTAAATTTCATTGTAGACCGTATTTCTCTTGGTGGTTTCCTTTTTCATCATATCTTGTTGTTTGTCGTTAAGAAAATCTGTCCACTTGTATTTGGATAATTCGAAACGTAGAACACCAAAATTTCCAAATTTTATCTCGAAAATCTTCACTAATTCTTTCAACAATGTCTGGAACTTGATATCAACATTTTTCTCTGAAGGTAATTCTATTTTATTTAAGGTAATCATAAAGTTAGCCTGTACCTCCCAATAAAATGAAAATATCGCAACATTTACTCTATAGTTGAATAACTTCTAATACCTAATAAAACCAGAAGTAAAATAAGGGACTAGAAGTGAAGTGCTCTAGCGTTGGTAATAGATCCTGGCACCAGTGAACAAATTCGAGGATTTTAAGCCGCTTTCATCGTGCCTACACTAAGCGGCGAATCACAGACGCGGGTGCTTGAATCTAGTTTGGCCGTCTACCACCGCGAGCGTCTCACGTTTTGGAGGGATAATTCAGAAACCGCTACCAGAGGGCCAACCGCTGGTGTGTTATCAAGAATATTCACTTTCGCCAAGTGAAGAATTTGGTTAGCTCGATACTTTTAGTCCCTTATCCTACTTCTGATAAAACTAATATTAGAAACGAGGTCGTAAGCTTTGGTCAAAGCGGCACTAATCCGGCAACTAAAAAATTTTTAAGCCCTGAATAGCGATCATTCGAGTTGGAAATGTTTTTGGGATTGACTCCCTTCAGTGTCTGGAAAGCAGAACCCCTTTTTTCCCGTTCTTTCCTAGAAGGCCGACTACGATCTAGACATGAATATTAACATTTCCTCCAAAATTTACTTCAACAAATGTTTCCGTATTCCCGTAAAAAATCTGTTTGATTTAAGGACAATTTTGAACTTTTCTCTAAAAAAAATTCCATTTTCTGCACTTCTTTCACAATATTTTTCAGCTTATCCGAGGAAAAAACAAGGCAAACCATTTGAAGAAATAATTTTGGCAGTTTGGTTATTAGCGTCTACAGTGATCCTTGCCTGTGTTGGCGCCACCATGCGAGGTCAATTTTCTGAAATAAACTACAAAACCCTGGATAAGTTTACGGATATTTTTGCTAAAGATGGCACTGGACCGAAGCTACAAGGATATGTCACTGCTCACTCATTTGAAAACGTTTATTACCAGCAATGGGTGAAGTTTTATCTTGTGCCGGTTCTCTCTTTACTTTATTTTCAATGTTCGCTTATTTGACAGGTAGCGAAAAATCCCTTGCATAAAGGGGTTCAGGGTGCGATACCAATTCCCAGTAACAGCAAATGTATTGTGAAATTATTGAGCGAAAGGCGAGGCGCCTACCTCATCAAAGAAGACGACTTTAAATCAAACATGAATACTATCAAAACAACAAACAAATGGTTTTATTCCGAGTCGGTTCACGTTAAACAAGAACCGCCTTACTTTGAATTTAGATACGTTCCGCTTTCGAGCCGCATCAACGACACCACCAAGACGGAAATTCTTCGAAAAGTGTTAGAACTAACATTTTCCATTATTCTAATTTTATTCAGTTTTAGAAATTGAAATGGCCAAATTTTCAGTTTGCTTTTTAACACGGAACACCAATTCCATCGCTGGACGACGCCAGAGTCGAAGGCGCTGTTGGACCTCGTTACTTGTAGAAAAGCCGAACCGAAAGTCAAGTCATTAAACTTCAGCACCGTTTCTCTCCCTTTAGAATTTTGGGTCAAGGGTATAGTCGTCTCATTCGTCGTTGTGGCATTGGAGATTTTGTCAGCGTGCATGATCAAAAGAAGGGAAAAGAAGAAAATCAACCCGAGCTTTCTGAATGATCAGTTTGTCATGTAGTCAGTTCGTCTGGGGTTAAAAATCTGTTTATATAATCACTGTGTTCAAAAATCTTAATTCTTAAAACTAAAATGTTTTCTTGAGAAACTAACTTTACGATTCTACACTTCAAACTTAACAGTGAAATTTCATTACGTTTTTTAAAATAAGTATTTATAGAAAGTATTTTTTCATCCTAAGTTTGAACACTGATGATTTTTAGCCACATCGTATGATATCTACAGGACACATCTTCCTATAGCTCGGCATTATCTATCCATTATCCACGTCATTATATTTTTATCCATAATCGAAAACTATCCACAGTACTTACGTGATAAAAAGTATTATATCCACGACTTTGTTTATAAATTATAGGTTATCCACGACTTTGTTTATAAATTATAGGTTATCCACTAATTTGTGGATAATGGATAGAAAATGCCAAGCTCTATTAAGATGGTAGTAAACCTTTTTCTAATACGACCATAAAACACCAGAAGACACTGATTTTCGTAACAGGGTTCTCAGTTTTATGTGGGGGTGAAAATAGCTTTAGCATGAATTTTTTCCCTGTTGAGCTTGAATAATACTATCCGGGTGGCTAAATAAAATCTTCGCGCTTTCACTGATAACCTTGAAACGACCCAAATCACCAGTCTCCAAAATTATTGAGTTTGAAGAGTTGAGCAGCTACAGTTTCCATTCAAACTTTCCCACAAAAAGCACACCCCTTTTAGCCAGGCCGGAGCCACCACCACACTCAGAAAGCACAACAGAAAAGCACCAAATATTTTCAACTTCAGACTGATCAGGCTGAGGGATTAATATGGGGTATGAAATTCTGAATCCCAGCTCATGCCCAACCTGAGATATTTAAATACGAGGTTGTTTGTAGCGACATCTTCGAGCTTACGCTTAAAACACTGTTCGAATGTACATTTCTTATAGTAATTTAAAAATTGAACTTCAAAATCCGAAATATCATAAACTTCGTCTGAAATTTTTACTTCGTCAGAAGTAAAGTTTATGTAATTGACATTATTAGAACTTGAGATAACAGGTAAAGGATCACCGAAAGCAAGGCGATTTATTTTTTTAAATATTGACTAATCTCTCATGCTATCAATAGCAATAATATACCATGAACTAAAAAAGATTTTGATTTATATTTTATTCAAAACCACTAACAAATAACATTTGTGGTTTGTTAGATAATAGAGACGGGAAATGACCCTTTTCAGCCAGTTAAGAGTTGACTTGACTACCGCCTTTAGAGTTTTTTGGGCCACCTAGGAGCTGTTCAGTGTTCACTCGTTTGGTGTTTATCGCATCGAGCAGCCGTTCAACAGTGTCTTTAAGGGAATAATTTTAACACTATTAAAGGGGCTTTTCACTCTCGGAATTCTTTGTTCCATGTCGCTGTACTACAATTATAACAGAAGTGAATATTTTGAAGGAAGGATATTTTTCCTTAGATATAAAACGGTTGAATTACGGTTTGTTTTCGATAGAGTAGAATGCCTAATAAGAACTGGAGTATGGCTTTAATATCGACCATCTTGTTATATATAGAAGCATAAGTTCATATGTTAAGTTTCATACGTTTGCCAATGGTTACTGAGAGCTTGTCGTGAAGTGATGTAGGTGAAACGTCATAGATTCTCGTAAAGCGACGCCTGGTGAGGCGATGTGAAAGGCTTAGTATAGACTAAATAGGAAGATGGACGGCAAAAACTATTGTTGTCAATTCTCGTGTCGTTTTCGAACTACCTCTCAGTAAGCTTCTAGCATTACATGTAGGGTAGTAATGGTAAAATGAGAGTTAGCCATAACGGGGTGCAAAAATCCCATGTTAATCCTATGGGGTTTTTACCCCGACGGTTTTTACCGGATAATCTATGCCGTTGATTGTTCGTCATTCGCCGGAAGAAGCCGTTTAGTTCTTCCTGTCAAAGGGTTTATGCTTAAGATAGGACGGGAGAGGTTTCACATTATCGCGGCTACACTCGACGGACGATTCAATTTTGAGGTTCTATAGATTAACGTGTTAGGTATAGGCTTTCATTAGATGGACCGTGCCGTCGATGGTTCGTTTTTTTTCCCCATGATTAGGCTTAAGAAATAGGACGGGAGGTGTTTCACTTTATCGCGGCTACACGCGACGGTCGATTCAATTTTTGAGGTTCTATAGATTAACGTGTGAGGTATAGGCTTTCATTAGATGGGCCGTGCCGTCGACGGCACGTTTAGTTTCCCCATGATTAGGCTTAAGAAATAGGACGGGAGGTGTTTCTCTTTAACGCGGCTACACTCGACGGTCGATTCAATTTTGAGGTGTTCTATAGATGTGGTGTTCAGGCTTATTTTCCTTTATGCCCAGCTTTCTCTTTGCTATTGACGAGAGAGAATACGGTTATTCAGTTCATCTCGATCGCACAATTTCTCCGAGATTTTCAATACCTCATTTTCATTATGGAAAGTAAAGATTTCATCGTCATGGGCTATCCCCTCAAAAGATTAAGCTTACTCTTTATTACCTAAGTGAACAAAAACGCTGGTATAAAAGGGGTGAGTTTCAAGTCGTATTCATTGTACCAACGATATTGAACGATTCAAGATGGAGATTTCGCCTGGGAAGAGATGTGTCCTAGAGGCTAGTTTTTTTCGAGCTAGTAACGAGTATGTAATAAAAGAATTAGCGTACTATATAGTTGAAACGGGTGAAAACGGTACGTTCGTTTTCAAGCCGCCGTTCCCATTCGACGAACTAAGCTTGAAGGACCGACGATTAAATGGTTGGGTTTCGCGGAATATTTGTGCTCTCAGTTGGAACGACGGGGAATACGTATTCGAGGACTTTGTCCACATTTTAAGTGAGGTATTTGGGAAAGCTGATATCTTTTGGACGAAAGGGTTAGAGAAGTCGATCTTTCTCTCGAAATCCATCGATGGCACCGTGGGAAATGCCGAGACTCTCGGCTGCCCTAAATTAAGTGGTCCTTCAAAAGAACCACCGCCATCGAACTGTATTTTCCATAGAAATACAGATTACTGTTGTCTTTCAAAAGCTTACAGATTAAATTTATGGTTGAAAAAATTTAGTGCGGACATTTATTTTGAAAATAAAAATTAAATTCAAACTTGTGTGTTTTATTACGTGGTGTTGATAGAATTGGTATAAATAGCGTTTCAGATTTACGGAAAGTATCATTCTAACTCGACCCGTCGGGAAGTATCATTATAAAGTAAATACGGAATTAAACCATGGAGTCTAACAAGCCCACCATCTGTAGAATTATCTACAGCGCGACATTAGGGTTAATAGCACCCAATTTGTTATTAACATTCAATGTATTTGAAATTATAATAAAAAAATACCACGGATCCTGGCACAACGGGATTTTCCCTGACGAACCCACCGGTCAGATCAGGGTGGATCTACCTTACTACGCCAATCTGGACAACATTAGAAAAAATGGAATAAAAAGAAGTCAACAGTATATCATGGTAAGACTATATTTTCAGAAATGACTGTAATTCGATCTTATGTAACTGGAATATCTTCTTTTAGGTCCAAAAAATTCCCTTGCCAGTGGAGGGTGAAGCTGAGGTCGTCGATATTCTAGACTTCCTCGGTATTGAAGTTGCCGCCCCGTTAACAGACGCATCGTCTAATCCATCGCCGGTCAATCCGCCGTCATCGCTTGAACCGTCAATCGTACCTTACCTAACGGTGGAAGATCTAGACCCACCCATCTTACCAAGCACCACCACAACCTTCGAGTCGCCCCCATCATCTTTTGATGTAAACCCTCGAAAAAGGACCAAGGTGACAGGGTTGGCTGAACCTAAAAAAAGAAAAACCAAACCCATTGTCGAGACACCTGAACTTCAGCGGCAGATAGATCTAGATGAGATCTTCCAATCGATTATTGGTGCTCCCATCAATTGATTTTTACAAATACATGTAAATTTAAAAACATAAAAAGAAAAATCTTCATCTTCTATTTCAATTTGTACTTCAATTTTTAGACCTACATTTTTAGCTCCGAGATTAGATTGTAGGAATTCAGTTTCTACGCCAATTTCAATTACACTTCCATAAAAAATTTCTAAAGTTTACATTTTTACCCACGGAGTAGATTGTAGGAAATGGAGTGTTCTTTTGATGGGGTGAATTCAAGTTTTAAGAAAAACGTGGCTGGTATATAAACCCTGAAGAACCATAATTATTTCATTCTGAGGTTCAATCTAGTGAGCTAAGTAATTGTTTATTCTGTGCTTCAATCTAGTAAGACAAATAATAATTTAAAACTATGTTTTCGTGTGGCGTATGTGCTAAAAAGTTTAAAGGAAAATATACGTTAACGAGGCATACTCGCGAACAGCATGATGGGGTGAAATATACCTGTGATACGTGCGGGGTAAGTTTCGCGCGTGTAGGAAATCTGAGGCGTCATTCTCGTATGCACTACGCAGAACTGAAGGAATCATCGAGCGAAACCCCTACCTCCGCCGAGGATGCTTTTTCCGACGGTGCCGAGGAGATGTTAGCGGTTCTTAGTGCTCGATATACTCCTAAAGATTGTCAATGTGACTTCGAACTTTTTATCACGCCACTTATCCTTAGTTTGATTAAGTATTTGAGTGGACAGTTACTAAAAAGAAAAGGGATAAAGTAGAATATTTTAATTCGAGTTCGCTATACTAAAGTTCTGAACAACGGTGACGAAGTTGAACACATTCCGTACATCCGAAGTAAAACGCAAACGACTCTATCAGCAGACCAGTTTCAGAATCAGATGGACGTATGTGTACAACAAATTACGCATCAAATGCATGAATTCCAGGAATTGGGAAGTAATTGGGTTGTCGACCGTATTTTGTATCTCCAAGTGGATGTTATAAAGTATTTACCCCTAGTTGGTGGATCCTATATAAGAACCCCCGATAGAATTCGTGATAAAAATAGCGTGCTCAATATAAAGTCTGACGATGTCATGTGTTTTAAGTGGGCATGCTTAGCCCACCTTCATCCGGTCGATCAAAACGCGAATCAAGTTTCAAAGTATACACAGTACGAGAATGAACTAAACTGCTCAGACATTAGTTTTCCCTTCACACTGAACTCTCACAACTTAAAGAAATTTGAGGTGAAAAACAATCTCTCGATTAACGTGTATGCCTGGGAGAAGGAAGTTTTTCCTCTCTATATTAGCGATGAGAGCGTGATCGAAGAAAGGGAAATCGACCTTCTTCTTTTATCTGACGGTGAAAAAAAAACATTATTGCCTCATCCGAAGTCTCAGTAGACTTCTGTCCCACTTCACATCTCACAACGGTTGCACTTACGTGTGCAGACGATGTCTTCACAGATTTTCGGGGATAAACGCGAAACGAAATCATACCGAACACGTTAAAAATTGCTCAATCCATGATCCGCAACGAATTAAAATGCCGTACAAAAACCCCATCCTATCTTTCGACAAGTTTGAATGGATGCAAAAAGTAAATATTTTCTAATTTAAAAATATTTCCCCTATCTAAGTAGATATCATTTATAGTGTCCCTTCATAATTTACGCTGATTTTGAGAGCATTTTAAACCGTTATCAAACTTGTGCAAACAACGAGACTATCTCTTCTACCACGAAACTTTCGGAACACGTTGCCTGTGGATTCAGCTACGTTGTGATAGCCCCGGATGGTGTGTCACTAAATTCTTATCTTAAAAACTTCTCTTTCTAACAATAATATTTAGGAGAGCCTAGTGCACCCGTAACGTATCGAGGTTTAGACGCCGTCCAAATGTTTATCGAGAGTCTGATGATGGAGGTGGAAACCATAACCGAGGTCCTAAAACAGAATATTCCAATGAATCTAACTCCTAGCGAATTGGTAGTTAGTAAGAGGGCAACTCACTGCTACATTTGCAGCAAAATTCTCACTGTTGAGGACCACGGTGTGAATGATCATTGTCATCTGACCGATAAGTTTTTATTTATTACTTAATTTCTATATTCGGTATTTAACTTCCCCTGATTTTAAGCCGCTTCCGAGGTCGGGCGCACAATAGCTGCAACCTCAAAATGCGACTAGGGAAGAAAATCCCCGTGATTCTACACAACTTATCTCGGTAAGTTAATTACCCATTCTTAACAGCGATCATTTTAACTGTTATTTCGTTTTAAAGGTACGATTCCCATCTCATCCTTCAAAAGATTGGTCTTTTCAAGGAGGAGAAAATAACGGACATCCCTAACAATACCGAGACCTATATCAGTTTCGGGTTTGGGAGATTACAATTCCTGGATTCGATGCGATTTATGGGGGCTTCGCTGGACACTCTAGTTCAAAATTTAGCTACTGGTGGAATTGATAAATTCAAGATCCTTAGCGCGTCATATAACCCCGATCAAGTAAATTTAGCTCTCAAGAAGTTGCCTTTCCCATATGATTATATGGATTCTATGGAACGATTTGAGGAAACTGAACTACCGTCGAGGGGGGCCTTCTATAATACATTAACTGATGAGCCTATCTCTGAGGCAAGCTACCAGCATGCGCGTGAAGTCTGGGAGAAATTTGGAATTAAGACTTTAGGTAATTTTTGCCTGTTAAGGGGGGATGATATTTTTAATATTTATAATTTTCAGGTGATCTACATGACACATATGTCCAAATTGACGCATTACAATTAGCATGTGTGTTCGAAGAATTCAGGACAATGTGTCTCGATTTCTATCGATTAGACCCCGCTCACTCGTATACCGGACCTGGCTTGGCTTGGCAGGCTGCGCTGCTGATGACGGATGTAAAGTTGGATTTGCTCTTAGACCCGGATATGCATCTATTCATTGGTAATTTATTTGAATATGTTTTCATTTATGATATTTACAAATTTCCACGTTAAGAAAGGGGTATACGTGGCGGTGTGAGTCTAATTTCCAACCGTTTTGCTGAGGCTAATAACAAGGATTTGCCGAACTACGATCCATCCAAGCCTAGTAACTACATCGTATATCTCGACCTAAATAATTTATACGGTAATTTATGGATTATTAATAAGCTAAAATGTTCTTATAATCTTATTTTCAATGTCTACAATAGGTACCGTTATGAAGGACTATTTACCCATGAATAACTTCAATTGGATTGATGAGGACAGCGATATTTTAGCTGATAGCAAGACGCCCGATCTTCTGTCTTATACCAAGAAGACCATTCTGAACACGCCAGACGATTCACCCCACGGATTCATTCTCGAGGTGGATTTGGAATACCCCAAGGAATTACACCGTTCCCATAATTGCTATCCGCTAGCACCAGAGACGAGGAAAATAACCACCGATGAGTTTTCCCCATACTATAAATCATTGATGGAAAAGAACGGACTCCCCTTGAAAGACACTCTACCTAAACTCGTGCCTAGTTTGGATAACAAATCCATCTACGTCATACACTATAGGAATCTAAAATATTACCTTTCGAAGGGTCTAAAATTAACCAGGGTACATAAAATATTATGGTTTAACCAAGGTCCTTGGTTAAGCCCTTACATAGATTTCAATACGGAGAAACGGAAAAACGCTACTAAATCATTCCAGCGCGACTATTTTAAACTGATGAACAATAGGTAACCTATAGACTAATCAATATTCATTATCTTGGTATTAATTTTACTTCTAACAGCGTTTTCGGTAAGACCATGGAAAATCTACGGAATCGAATAGATTTCCATCTCGTACAAACCGAGGAAAGAGCGGTTAAAAAGGCATCATCACCGGCCTTCCAAAAATTCATTATGTATCATAATGAATTGGTCGGAATCCAGATGGTTAAGAAAAATTTAACCCTGAATCGACCCATCTACACTGGCTTCTCAATATTAGATCTTTCCAAATTATTTCTATATCGATTTCACTACGATTTTATTAGAGAGAAATACGGAGATAAGGCCATTCTTCAATTTACTGATACTGGTTTGTTTATTTATCTTAAATCCCCCCTCCTACCCCCACTAACTTTATCTTCAATCCATAGATAGCTTAATGTACGACATAAAGACCTTAGACGTGTACGCTGACTTTAAGGAGCACGCAGATCGGTTTGATTTCTCCGGTTATCCGAAATCACACCCTCTTTTCAGCGATGTGAATAAGAAGGTCCTAGGCAAGATGAAAGATGAGATGGATGGAGTGATAATAAAGGGTAATATTTCCGAAAAAAAACTATTTTCTTAATCATGTTAACACCTCTGCCCTTATTAGAATTTGTAGGGCTAAGACCTATGCTTTATTCTATTCTATCCGAAAACGGTGAAAAGAAAACTGCAAAAGGAATCTGTCGCCGCGTCGTCAAACGATCAATTCATCACGCTGATTATCGGAAATGTTTATTTGGCGAAGAAGAAACGACGTGCAGTATGAAAAGGATTGTGAGCACTAAACACAATCTGCGTACAGTTCACCAAACCAAAAAGGCGTTATCCGCTTGTGATAACAAAAAATATATCCTCGCAGGAGGAGTGCGCACCCTGGCATATGGGCATTTTTTTATCGAAAAATTTAACCAAAAATGTAAAGAATTAAATATTAAGCCGTGATAAACTTGAAATTATAATTTTATTGAAAATTTTTTATACATATTATCGCTGGCGTTTTATCCGTAGAAAACCTAGATATAGTGAATGTAATATAGGCGTGCTCTAGAGTCAGAAGATGACCACGAAATTTGAAAATAAACTTTATTTTGAAAAAATTGCTTAAATATGATACACTTTAGATATGATTCATACTCCTTTTCAGTCTTATTATATGATTATTGAAGCGCTTCGCGATCTTCAGATAATTTTGTCGCTGCCTCCGGGAAAACCCATCCAAAAAGCTTTTCGTACTTTTCTTCGAACTTCTATGTATAATATACAAGGCACTGTATTGACCGCAAACTTTACTATCTAGACTTTGTAGCTGTCTCCCTCCATATGACCATTTCTTACAATGTTCCAATAAAAATAATCTTACACTAGGTATAAAATATGGTGGTAAGCCGTAGCTATCGAAATAGTAACCAACACGTAGGGCATCTATATAGATGGAAACCCAGTGTGACCCCCTTCTATTGTGCTGGTCAAAGTTTATGATGAGAGACATGGGATATTGGAAAACCTTATGAGGTAGCCTATCCGAAGCAAAAACACCCAAAAAACTCTGGGTTTTTGATAGGGCGTAATTTAAATCTACTGTGTTTGTTGCTGACATTAATAATCGACAATCACGTTTCTATTTTTATCAACTTGAATCAAGCTTTGAAACTCGGCGTAAACGATGCAAACAACAGCTTCGGGTAAGGCGGTCGCAAAACCTAGATCCAATCGTAATTGACCTTGTTTAACAATATTCCAGAAGTTGGAATCACTAGCCGAAATATCAGGGGTCAAATCGAATGCATATAAGGTGTAACCGTTAGCGTACTCGAAAGGGGATATATCGTTACCGTCGTCCTTATAATGAATATTACACCCTGAAAACAAGGTGTGGTACTCTCTCATAAACAATTTTTTAGTAAAATTCGGTGTTAAGGCTTTAGAAGGTATCTGATCGTTATCCACATACAAAGCTAAATGATTCAAATTGTAATTTTTAAAGTTAAAGGGGTTATGGGTGTAGCTACCCTTGAACGCCTTGTTGGAAACTAGACCGATTATGACGCGAGTAGGGAGGGCACCTAGATATATATTGTCGAAACTCTGACTCTGCGTGTACGCTGACAAAGTTTTCGTTTTTATCTCGGTACGCGTAAAATTATACTGGGCAGCACCTCTAGCGAGAGCAGCTTCATGCGCCAATAATATTTTAGGTGCCAGTTTAACCTTGCGTACATTTATCCCATCTTCTTTAAGCAATATTTTGCAACCCTTGAGGGTCGCGGTCTCTTTAAACATCAGCACAAATTCATCTTTGTTTCTCGAGAAGCTCATTTTAACATCCACAGCATTCACCAGATATTCGGGTATATTAAACACATCGCTAAATACGGGACAGTAAAATTCGATATCCACAGATTTTTCGACGGCTTTCTTTCTGACAAGGAAACCGCTGCCGGTTAGATCATCCATCTTACCCGCCTCGTCTTTAGCCCAACCAGCGCAAGACAAATGCGTGTTTTAGCGGCTAGTCCATAGTTTGGAAGGGATTCGATGTAAGCGCGAAATGAGTAGTTGTTTGCCGCCGGCGTTACGAGGGTGGAACCAAAATAGATTTCACAATTTCGCCATAAGGAGTGAGCCGCGTTATTTACGAGAGCCACCACAGCGTCGTCCGGTAGAATCCCGCCGTCATCTTTGGTCACACTTAACCGGGTGTAATGCATTGTTTGGGCTAAATCCATGTAATAATCCCCGTTTCCGGGGATGTGGTATTCGACGGTAGAGCTGTCATTGAGCGCTGATAGAGGTTTATACCAGGTCCATTGTCCATGTTCTATACTTGTCTGGGTAGGTGTTGAAGCAAAAATTCGAGTTCACTCTTCAGGGCTTGAACGGAGAGCATTTTATCGTGAGAAAATGTCGCGTGGTTTCTTCTTTGCTCCCTTGAGAGTAACTGATAGTCTTTTCAACTTGAGCCTCTTTATAACGCCTGACCCTTTCTGAAGGTTGATGATATTGTCCATAGTTTCGTTAAATCGACGTTTGGCAGCCGATTTTATATTCTGTCCTTCGGCTACATCGCCTAATATTTTATACCCCGTCGTAGCGGCTTTAACACCTAGATATTTAGCGCCTTTAACTAATAACGGCCTGGCCCATCTAAACAAGCCCTTGAGCAAGCCCCCTACCCCGTGGCCTTTTTGATGTGGTCTACCAGAAAAAACGCTCGAAACTTGGCCACCCACCTGGTCAAGGTAATACGACCGGTACTCGCAACGATGACCTAAGACGTCTGGTTTGGGCATGGTCTAAAATGTAGTTTACAGGTTGTCTGTCCGAACTCGAATGCCGTCGGTTGACCTAAACTCGTTCTTATATCTATTTCTAACGTCTCGAAATAACGTTTAGCAACTTTAACATAGTGAGGTGAATCGAACGTTTTAGTGACTATAGAGCCATGGGGTTTATCTTCAACACCGACAATACGAAGTAATGGCGCTATCGTATCGCCTACCAGTTCATTGCTTACTATATCGGAATAGACAAATAGCTGATCCGGTATGAAGTAATTTAATCTGGCGGGTACGTCGCTTCTTAAATTTATCTCGGATTGATCGGGAGGGCAACTAAGGGGCATAAGATCCTCGTTATAGCCGAGGAGTTTAGATAGGACGTGTTTCGTCTTACAAATACAACCACGTGATTGGTGAGGGGGTCGCTGATAAAAGAAAACCGAGATGCGTATTCCCACGACTCGAGGCTGCGGTACAGCTGTTTCAATAGCACGGGTAAACTGATATAATAACCGCCGGGTATGGTGAATATATCCCCTATGGGGGTGGGTTTTTCTACGGTATCAACATAATTCACTACACCACGATTCTTAAAAACAGCTCTGGAACTAGGATCGGTAGCTTGAGGATGAACCGTCGGTTCTTTAGGAGATATTTCAGTAACCGCTAACTCCATGTAACCTTCGCCTTCCTTAACATTATGAAAGGATACTGGATATATTATCTCAACTAGAGCAACCTCCCAATGTCCCCCCTCCAATTGTATACATTTTGATAGTTTGGTAGAGTAGCAGGCTGTGGTATTTTCGTAAATTTGCATACTAGCGTTGCTAGGAAGCGTTAGGTAGAAGGGAGACTGCATCTTGAGCATAAATCCAACTAGACATGGACTCCGGGTATCCCAACCACTTTACAAAAATCTCCTTTGTTTGTTTCGAGTACGTCGACGTAAAACCTTCTCGATCCTGTACGTTACGGGTTTATCTATCGACTGGAGCTCCCTAGCATAAAACACGCCTTTTATAGGATGTTCATCTAAATCTTCCAATCTGAATACAGGTGGGTATCTGTCTATTTTCCCAATAATCTTAAAAACTTCCATTGTAAAGTTATGTTCATACCCTTTCTCGAAAACCATCTTGTTACGAGAAATTCTAACGTAGTCCCCGACTTTTAAATCTATCGTATTAATACCCGCGACTTTCTGTTTAAAGTATTTTCCGTAGATAGTGTCAAAAACTTGATGTGCGTTAGTTCCCGTAACCTCTGAGGGAGCAATTTTTATGGTTGAGTGGAAGGAATTATTATATGCCTGAACAAAAGCCGACAATACATCCACATATCTCTTGGTATTGTTGTGCGTAAAGTACCTATACATACGTCCCTTTAAAGTTTGATTAAAGCGTTCCACTAGACAAGCCTTTATATCGTCGTTCTCGGTGGTAAAAAATGCCACCCCTTTCTCCTTTAAATAGGCCTGAAAAATCTTATTCTTAAACTCTGTCCCTTTATCCGTCTGTAACTTTGATGCTAGTGTATCCTTAAATATTGACTCGAATGCGGATACCATCTCTACCCCAGTTTTTGTTTTCATGGGATTGCCCACGCCTTTCTACTGAAACAATCAATCACTGTTAAAATATAATTATAACCATCGTTATATTTAGCTAAGGCTCGCATATCATTTAAATCCGCCTGGTATTGCTCGTCTATATGGTGAACCATAACCTTGTTACGTTTGAACTTTCTAAAAACCTTTTTGTGTAAAGTATAAGAATCCCTACTATTTAACCAATTTAACACTTGTTGTCTGGAGACCCCCGAGGGTTTCGCTGCCAAGTATAACTTTTCCACCCCTCCATAACTGGCTTCGTGAGATGGATTAAAATAAATTCCTTCTAGGATTTCGGAGACATTTTGTAGGGGAGCCATGGGACTCCTATCAGTCCAACCTTTTTAATCTTTTTCACCGTAGTCTTTTTCTTAGTGGGGGATTTGGAGATAGCAGATAACGGGTTATTTGCAAGAGGTAGCCGAGTCTTTTTTACCGATGATGTTCGATTATGCGGTTGGAACCACTGTGGAGCATGTTGAGCTAGCAAGTTCGTTACGGCGTAAAATCCTCTCAGTTTGGTGTTTGAGTGCGATGTAGGTCTGACAAATTCTAAAACAATATCCCTAATATCCGATCCTGGCACTATAGAATTTTTAACAACTACTTCTCCGTTAGCTAACCACCTAAGCTGACCAGGGATATTTTCAATATGATCAACTAACTTCTGAACACGGGCTATATACTTAAGAGGAATATCATCCATCCACGCTACGTTTAAACTCGATCTAGGGTTGTTCTCTAACAATATCTGCTTCGGTTGCTTGGCTATAGTAGGTAGATTAGCGTACCGTTGTAGAGTCTGCTCGTACAGACGCCATTTTGAACTATCATCCAAATCCTTTCGAACTAGAATAGAATTCATATCACCGTGTAAAGCCGTTACCACCTGCTTTTGTGGGTGGGGGAAGGGATCATCTTTGAGCGTCTCGCTAGGGACGAGTAACATTTTCTGGGCGTACTGCATAATTATGAATTATTTCCGGCTATCGCGCTGATAATCGTAGAAACGAGGGGGAAGAGGAACGAGAAAAATCCACACCCGTCTTGAACTAGAATGGCGCGTTTACGTTTCCAGGATAGTTTTTTACTGGCAATCTTCCTTAGTTTCCCCGAATGTTTGGCTAACCGAGCTTTTTGAGACTCGTTTAATTTTACTTTTCCTTGTAATGTATTATGTACACACTCTGATATGGCGTCGATTAATGATTTCTTGGCACTTTTCAGTAAAATTCGCCTCTGACCACGTTTCGATTTAGCTAAGACAGAGAGCAAATCTTTTTGCGAGTGAACAGCGTAAGTCATTCTTGTAGAATGCCGCATCGTTGGACAGGCTTTCTAATTTATACCCTGGGGACGTACGCGACACCCGACTCGTGAGGAAATACTCCGGTTCTAACTCGGTGGTTCTCCGGACATCGCTGATTCATATCAAGTAGTAGATAACCGAAGGGGCTACTCGTCGCGTCTCGATAGGCGTCGACAACGAAACGCCAGTTTTCAGGGAACATCTGTCTGGCAATTGTACTCAATTGTTGTTTATCACGAGGCGACTTCATGAGTATGATATAGTGCGCATTCAAAAATATCTCGAGAGTCTTTAGATTGGTGAAATAAGTTTTGAGTGATGAAATTACGCTCAGATTTCTGTGATGACTACCTTTAGTAAATAGGGAACCGATCTGCCCCTTGTTTTCAGACATTAGATCGTCGATTATAAGGAGACAGGGTTTACTATCGTTATATTCAGTTAAATTTGGTAATCCTCCTTGAAATAACTTTGCCTTTCAATTTATCAAAAAACGGCTGCCATTCTCCGTAATACCAATGAATCTCACTAAATTTAGGTGAGAACATTACATCCCGATACTCAATTAGTTTGAGAACCAGTTGAGTCTTACCGGATTGGGATGGACCAGCCAAGATGGCGTTAAATGTATGGTAGAATGGATACATGACCGAATCTCCCTACCGTCAGCGAATAAATGGCCTAAGTCAAACGGGTATCGCTTATACAAACCCCTCCGGTACAGGAATTTCTAAACGTTCGATTTTATGACGGTTTAGGTTATTATAAACCATCGTTTTTAAGTAGAGAGTTTAATTTCATCTCCAAAGAAGCGTTCATCTAGTTTTGAAAAACTCTATCGAAATCGGTCATTTGTGAAATGAATTTCCCATAGGATTACCCTATTTTGCGAAGATGTTGTCACCTAAATCGAACGTTTTTGTTTTAAAACTTGAATATAAACGGTCGTTTAGAAAAACTTCTAATCTAACTGTTTCGTGGTAGAAAAATTCGCCGCAAACGATCGGTTTTGAGGAAGTATTTGCAAAACTTCATAAACCTGTAGTACCCTTATTATAAAGTGTGACAATTATTTATTATCGTGGATATCTTCTGATTTTTTTAATAGTCTTTTTTCGATTTACAAGCAATATTACAAAGC
>JAEQBA010002893.1:0-179785 GCA_019434445.1 Phalangium opilio
ATAACGCTGAAATGAAGTTCAACGAGCGTTGAAGAGGGCTAATCCTTGACCCTAGAAACGAATGAGCCGCGCAATTTTTAGCGTCCTCCGATTGACTGAAATTCCTTTTTTAAATTCCTTTTTTCGAAGATATTTCCATCATCAAAATTTGGTTTATCTAAAATCACAATAAATTTCAAAATTTATAATAAATTAAGGAGAAAGTTCTGGTGAATTATTCTAATCTTTTTATGCATATTTTAAACACCATTAATCAAGTAAAAATAACTTGTTTTTCTACTTCATTATCCTTTTAAGCTATAGTTTTTAAGATAAATAACATTGAAAGACTGATAGATTGAAAAAAAAGTGACAAAAGTACAAATAGTACTAATTTAAGCGGTGCACTACCTAGAAGGTACTACTTTGTATTGTTGTAATGCACAATAAATCATATTTCAATTCAATTCAATTCTCACAGAATTTCATTGAAAAAGTGACTTAATATCAACCTGATGTTAGCTACCTATTATAAAATGGTTCTCACTCTACATTTTTTTAAACATGTATTAAAATCATACCTGGGAAATCTCTCATTTTTACGTCTTCTGCCGTGAAATCAAAGCAACAGCTCCTTTCAAAATTCTTTGGAAAATTCCTCTAATATTTCAGGTTTTATTGTGCAACCTGTAACTATATGAAGAAATGAATTTAATTGTTCATCAGGCTCTTTGAACAACTTGCATTGGTCCTGCAGTTTCAATCCACCTTATTACCGATCCATTTCCAAGGCTTACCGAGCAACTTTAAAAACATTGATTTTAAGTTCGATATCGGTTGCATAGGCTCTAATCGTCTGGTAGGTCAGTTAAATCAATGTTCAAGTCAAAATCAATTAAGCCCTGACACACGCATAGGGAATAAAGTGGATTAACATTATTAATTATCAGCTCCACCATCCCATTAGCAGCACTGAGAACTACTGTAATCGACGAGGCACCCATGTGTCGCTAAAAATTGCTCAGACTCCTTAGTTTCTCTGGTCAAGGATTACTCCGCTTCAACACTGTTAGCTCAATTTCAGCGTAATAACTACATTTAATTTATGAAATGGAACTAGATCGTGTTTCTAAGGATATCCAACATTTTTCTACAGATAAAACAGATTTTTCGGGGCTTATAGAGCTTAATACTTCGATCAGCTACCTGCTACTACTGCTAAACCTGCTTTTCACAGTTTAAATTGTGAGTACTTTACCTTAAGATGCTCTAAAGACATCTTAAAAGTGGTTTCCATTTACACAAAAGTGTTGGATATCCTTTAGAACACGTTTGGAGCACAAACTAGTTCGATTTCATAAATTTAATCTTGTAATTACGCTGAAATTAATTTAAAGAGTGTTGAAGCGGACTAATCCTTGACCAGCGTGGGAAATAAGGCGGTGTCACAGGGCAAATGACCATTTTAAAATTAATTTGGAAGGTGTCTGTTGTCCACATGGCCACTAAGAAAATTCAAGGGTAATCCGAGTCCAGACCTTAACTCAATTATATTAATTATCTATAGTCTGACAAACGAAAGAAGAGCCCTGATAAATTTGTCCAAATTGGTGTCGCCACCATCACCCCATAGTACTTTATCAACTTGTTTTGTTTTGTCAATAGTCGTCTGTAATATAGTCTGCTATAAGCAGATAGGCTTAATCGCAATAGAACCAATACATTTTGCAATATATATTTAATATAATATATAATATATATCTATTATATTTATATTAAATATATATTGCAAATGTATATTAATAGATATATAATTATTATATATATTAAATATATATTGCAAAATGTATTGGTTCTATTGCGATTAAGCCTATCTGCTTATAGCAGACTATATTACAGACGACTATTGACAAACAAAACAAGTTGATAAAGTACTATGGGGTCGATGGTGGCGACACCAATTTGGACAATTTATCAGGGCTCTTCTTTCGTTTGACAGACTATAGTTCTTTAGTTTAGAAGGCGAGGTGCACTGGTCAATGGTTTGTATGAACCGTGTTTCATCCCTGTGAGCTAGAGTTTTATACTTCATTTTCAATTTAAGCTAATTCAACTTATTTAAATATAATTTACAATATTAAACACAGTGTCATTAATTATCTCAAATTTAAATAGTTTTCGCGTAGACTTTTGTACTATGCTTCCGAAAACGTGCTAAATAACTGTAGACGACATGTGACAAACAAAGACAACTTAGACAATACTATAGTCTCTTTGGTGAAAATAAATATAAAAATGGCCAGAAATAAGTAAAATTGATGAACAAAAAGCCATGAATAAACTGTCTCCATAATCTCGATTTTGAGAAAATAGTTCACAATGAATACTATTAATTTCAAATAAATTAATTTAAATTTAAAACCACGATTGCTCCGAAGGTAAACGCGATGAAATCAGATAGAAATTAAAAATCTCGAAATCGACGATGGAAGGTTCGAGAAGAAAGGGTGTGGCAAGATGGCGGCCGATAGCCAGTAAGCTCTAACTGGAACTAAAACGTACGACGCGAAGCCGAAACGTGCCCAACCACCTCGCCAAAAAAAAGACGCGACGCCAGGAGAAAACAATGACAAAGAAAAACGCGAAAAGGGACGATAATAGCACCAGTTGTAAGGGTTTCCCCCGGAGATTAAATTTCTAATGGCTCATCGTAATTTAGGGGAAAATTCCGATAAATGACCGACGTTAGTCAGCCCTACTAATTTCCCGGGTACCTCAGAACAACGTTAAGTCTTCAAATCTAAAGGGGTTTATTCTAAAATAGTGGTATGCCTAATGTCTAGCTTCGATCCCATTGGGAAACATAATTAATAAATTCATACCTTAGTTCAAGCTCCTAGTAGACTAGTTGAGAATCTTTACTTCAGCTCAAATTATTGAAAAAAGAAGAAACCGCGACGTTCGACAAATTATCAATAAAACAGATCGTTCCGACTTGCAACGCGTTTGCAAAACGAGACCTTCTCTCCGCGGTCCGAAACTGACAAACTGAAGAAGTGTCCTTCCTCTCTCTCTGCACTGCAGTTACTAACCGGCGTATCGATAGAGGAAAAAGGGGGAGAAGGGGGAAGAGGTAGTGACGACAACGACGGCATGCCGAACATATTCAAAAAAAGGCAATGGTTCAGTTCAGCCCACCGTCGTCTGCACCGACACAGCCCACTTGATCACGCGCTCCATTGCTTGCGTTATGGAAGCCCATGAAAAGAAATAGACTACCATATATAAGTGCGACTGTAAGATTTGTGAAAGGAAAAGTCATAGGAACCTAAAATAATCATTATGGTGTATGGGAGGTGGTTGGTTTTTAGGCAAATTGCTATGTCATATTCATGCAAATTACATGAATTTTTATTAAACATGTCTCTCGACGTTTTTTTATTATACTGCAAAGTTTCAAAATTTTAGAGTAAATAGTTTTTTATATAAAAATTATTTTTCCAACGACGAAATGGTGAGTTCAGTTCGAAATTCTACAATATCATCCATCTACCGGCCCAAATGACCTGAAATTTTACCGAGAGTGTATTAAAGCTAGATTCCCACTCGACCGAAAAAAACCGACGGAAATCACACAGCCAACGGTAGAAATTTTAATTTACGCCGGCGTCCGGGCGGAACCGTTCACACTACGACTGAATTTTCAGTTTGGCGGTAGATCTTTTTGGGTCACGTGACAAATTGGAGTTGTTTCTACAGCATCTATTTCACACTCTTAATTGGTATCTTTGTCCCCTTGTCGCTTAGATCGTACAAGAAGGGATATTTTCTAACCTCCTCAGTAAAGTCTTCCTTATTAACATCTTATCTCTTTTTACTTCCGTTAATTTAATTTTTCTTTCATGGTGGTATGTTTCCGATAAGCCTTGGTCAACCACAAAAAATGGCGGCTATCAATCGATCTCGCGTATGCCTGCGCTCTTGAAATTTATGACGTTTTCATTGCGATAATTTCATTGGCTGAGACCCCGGCGTAACGCCGCCGAACACGACCGAAAATAAAACACAACTTACGCCCGACTGAACGGAAATTCCGTCGGGCTCGGCGTAAAGATTTTTCGGTCAAACCCTTTTCTGCCGGGTTTCCGTCGTGTTTTCCGTCGAGTGGGAATCTAGCTTAACAATAGGCCTTAATCACAATCTGTCGCTGAAAACAAAATCTGTGACGTTAAGCGCAATCCAAGGTTGGGTTGTCTTTTAAAAATATAAAAAACGGCATCGACGTTCAGGATCTTAACTGACGCCGGTTAAACACAAACAAATAGAGAAAATGTACAGTTTTTCTATTTTTTAATGTCTATTCCTTTGGTTTTTACACGGAGTAGTTTTCTAAGAGTGATAATTAAAGTCCCTTATAATGGCATTGAAACAAAGTTTGGTGTCCTCAAATACTACACCATGGTGGCAAAAACAAGCCGCCAATGGAAAACGAGATAAGACATATCGAAGACAGTCTGAGAAAAAAACTTATATATATCAGGGAATGGAAAGTTTAGCTTCCTCTAGTACATATTATTGTCACTAATTTCTAAAGGCAGGAAAGTTGAACCAAATATTTCTGCTTGCCTGTTTTCCCATAGAACCTACACAGCGAAAGAACTTGTGTCGCACTACCGCATTGTGAAACAAAAGAAAACCCACTTTCCATTCCTGTTATAAGGCTTCTTTGGTCTGATATAAATTGCGCTCTCTTTGCCTTCATTTCAACACATTTAGTTCAATAACGTTTAGCATAAGTCAGGTTGAATAATTGTTTCTGAAATATGGCTTACCTAATTCGGTAAATAATTTTCAATTCATCTGTTATTATAAACCAATTTATTTTAATAAACACAGAAAGAAACCTTTAAATTAACTAATTCTTTATTCCCTTTAGCACAGAAAAACCACCATACGTAATTAAAAGGAAAGTTGGTAATAGAAGAACAGTGTGCGACAGCCTCATTTGTACAGACCGATACTTCTCAAGGATGCCAATTAAATTGTGGGATCATTTGAACGACGCGCCGTTTCGAAAATTAAATGAAAAAGATGAATTGGCGTCGGTTGATATACAAGTGGAGAACAAAACTTTGTCCAATCACAAAGTTCTTGTGAGTTCCTCCGAAAAATATTTTTCCATGGGAACAATTACCTTGTTTGGTCTCGGAGCGAACCTCCAATTTCGTACACAGCTATTCAGTTTGTTGCAAAACGCACCAGTACTAACAGAGCTTCAACTTAGCAAGATTTTCAAGTCTCAATATGGAGAAGATGACCATAACGAAATATCGACTCCAAGCAATTTGAAAGACGTCCAGTGCTTCAATTGCAAAGGGTTTGGTCATTATAAATCCACATGTACACTGAATATGGCTTCCAACAGTAGACATGAAAATCGAGCTGCACCATTTACTCAACAAACGCAGTCCAAGTCAACATCATCTACGCAACAAACGCGATCTCAGACAACGATCTCTTCACAGCATAAAAGAACAAACTCAATTAAAGATGAAGATGATTTTGACATGTCGGGTGATGATGATTCGTTTCTAGCGTCAATAGACGAGAACACTTTTTATAACTCTAAAGATCAGGTAATATAATTTACACACTTTCTTACCAAAAATTAAAACCAAAATAACCATAAACAATGTTTGACTAAAATTATTATTTTTACAGCCTCAAGACCAAAATATTCCAATCACGAAAGAAGCTACTCAAGTAACACCTGCAACATCAAATGAGCTTCAGAAACCTGATGCGAACACAATTGTTGAAAATACGACACACAAAGCCGACAAAACAGCACTTTATGCCATTAGTCAGATGTCTCAGGACGTATTTTCCCAATAATATATTTGTGTAATTGCTCACTTGAAAATAAAAGATAAATTATATCAAAATGAAATTTCACTGAATTCATTCAACCATAAGATATTTCCTTGTACCGAATAAATAAATGACATAAAAACCTCTATTAACTGTGATAATTTACCTGAATCACTTTTCTAGCCGTCTTACAGCTTCATGTTATAAATTTAGAAATTTTTGATATTCCTGTTTTTCTTCTCAATATTTTTTCGTGGTCCGTTGGTCTAGGTGTATGATACTCGCTTTGGGTTCAAGTTGTCCCTGGTTCTAATTCCCCACGTACAATTTCTTACACCTTGAAATTCTAAATTTTAGGAGTTCTCGCTCTCTTTAAACAGTCAGTAGAATATATCACATATTCAATATTAACAATTACTCCCTTCAATATAATTAACATCATGAAATAATTTCGGGAATCTAGTTTGTTCTTGGAATAGCGTAAATATGTAATTTTTTAAATTAATTAGGAGGGAATTAACCGACTAACAGTTAAATCAGTTGTTTGAATTAAATAGTGATTAAGGATTAAATTAAAATAAATGACGAAAATTGCAATATCGGAACTTCATTTAATTTATAAACGTCACTCTCATGGTTGCTTCCTATGTCTTGTTTCAACCAAGACTCTTTTTAATTTGCACACGACATCTAGATGGCGTTTGCAAAATATTACTCTATACGGAACATTTGACGAGGGAGAAGCCACTCTGTAATAAAGTCTTTCTGAGGGTGTAAGATGGGAAGCGTATAACGCCGTTTAACGCGGAAATACACTCGGGATTACTTTTTACAGTTTTTATTTCAATATTAGAACGGATTGTAGGCATATCGCCCGAATTTACGGCATTAAAACCTCAAAAGAGGTAATACCGGGAGAATACGCCAGTGGCTGATCCCTCGGACGACGCTGTTCGCTTTTCGAGCGATGTTCGGGGCTCACAATGTTCGCCTAGGAGCCTCGCTATCACGGCGATTCGATATTATGTACGTAGGTAACCACGTATTTTAAGCATAAGATGATACTGAGTGGAGATTGCAGCTGTGAAGAACCGCGCGCTATTAGGGGCGCATTAGCTTTATCGGGAGACGGGAGTCTTATAGTAATGTACGCGGGAAGCTAATATTTTCAGTCGGCAGCTCTAAGCCTTTGCTTAACTGAATTTTCTAATTTGATTTAAATATAAATTTTTTAAGCTAAGTATAATTTTTGTGATCTAAGTGAGACCATTTTTGTTCGTAATATACTCTTTAACTTATAGCTCAAGTGTTGTTTATTTACTACTTGAAGTTCCGATATAATTTTATAAACAGATTAGCATCATTAGCCGAGCCGATATTGTAAATTAACGGATGTCAATCTCCTACTTAGATACACCTCTCATTAAAATTTTAGGACATTTAAGTATAATTTTTGTGGTCTAAGTGAGACCATTTTTGTTCGTAATATATTATTTTACTAATAGCTCCTTAGAAGATTGCGTCAAGTGAGGAATTTTAGCTTGACCATTGCAAGCAAAACTCTGAGGCCATTGCCCAACGTTCACTGAGCCGCTTCGTCACACTATCTTATTACATTATCACATATAATGATAAGTTTAACCACGGATATCCTGTTGAGATTGTTTTAAAGTTCCTAACTCTCGATTTTGAAGTTATATACTGTCTTGTGACACTTGAAGTTCCGATTTTATGTTATAAACAGACTAGGATCGTTAGCCGATATCGTAAATTAACCGATGTCAAAATCAAAGCTTAACTGAAACACGGAAACCAATTTTTTTAACTCATTAATCTGAAATAAAAATATAATCTTTCATATTTAAAAAATATATTCAGGTAGTATTTATTAAATATTAATTAAAATACGTAGTAATTGTCTAGATTAGTAAAATCCATTATCGGTAAGTGTACTCATACAAATGGCCATTTGATTAAAGTTCCTTTGTAGAAACTAGTTCAAAAGAAACGGAAATTATATATATATATTTCTCCTTTAATATCACAAAACGTTAACGTTGCTATTTTGGAATAGAAAAACTTCGAGAATTATGCAAAGAAGCTGCCCATTTTGGTGTCAGAAAATAATAAAATTCATCTTCTTTTGAAACTTAACCTGAGAAATTTAAATTAAAGAATAGCTTGATATCTTTTCCAGTGGATAATTGTTTGATATTGATATTTTCGTTTCATTGATTTTAAATAAATTGGTATTGACATCGGTTAATTTACGATATTGGCCAATTGATCATCACTAATAGTTTAAATAATTTCAATTAAACGGTTCAAAACCTTCAGGAAAAGCTTACTTTTATAATGAATAAAATTCTAACTTTAAAGTTATAAATTAATTTATCATAGGTAATTAATTTACAGCCTTAGTGTAATTTATGCTGAAATAAAATTATGCAATGAAAGAGGAAGTGACGTACATTTGGGTAAGTGTTTCGCGGGAGATTCAAATGTCAATTTGGGTTTAAGAAATAAGAGAATAATTTGAGATGGTGAAATGTTTGGCGGGAGATTCAAATGTCGATTTGGATTTGGGTTACAGAATAGGGTTTTAAGCTCTCTCTCCTTATGGAACCAACCCTAAGGTTTACATTTGGATTTGGTATTTAATCATTGAAATTTTTAGAGAATAGTGTCCCTGGATACATTTCAAGTTTTCTGCTTATTTCCGCCCTCGCGAATTTCCAGGAGGCTCAAATTATTTGAGTTATTTCCGCCCCAATTCAACCTTTTCTAGCTGTGATTTATTTCGTCGGTTTTATTTTAAGCAGGGACGGAAATAAGATAACTTTGAGACACTTGTAGGGGTCATTGCCTCACTGGACCAATGTCCTATAAATTGATTGGGTGTGCAAAATGTTCTGGTTGCTGGACCAGCTTGTTTCAATCAAGCAGGCTGTGAAAATAGCCTTGTGCTAGCGGGAGTAGGGGCTTAAATGGAGAGCCGCGATATATAAAATATAGACTATTAAATTATATGAGTGATTAAAAACATGTTTTTAAACTAGTTTTTTGTTGTGTTTTTCAGAGTTTTTTCTACTTGTTTTAAACAACAAATGTGTTTTAAAGAAAAAAACAACTTTTTTTAAATAAACTCAATTTTTGCCAACATTGCACTAAAGGTAAGGTCGTTCGTCGCTACAAGACAAGCCTAAATTTGTTTTATTGCTTTACAGAATACGGTGCCATTTACGCTCCTTACGAAAGGACAAGTTCTGTTTACCCAAGTTTACAAAGAAAAATCGGACCTTGCCTGATGCGTCTATTTCAATCAACAGAGTGGCATCATCGCCGCGACCGCATTTTCCGAAGAATGCAAACTTCCTACCGCCAGGGTTAAGAACTCCCGTTATGGGCTTTCTTTAAATTCTATCTTAATTATTAACCTTGTTTTTCTCTTAAAGGTGAGCCTCATATTTACGACACAAAATGCTCCAAATTGCCACCCACACCCTAAGAGGTGAGGATGACGGTTTTGAGACCGTGCTCCGAGTGATATTCCGACATTTTCCAATTAACAACCGAAGAAGAGTGTCAGGCTTTCAAAGGCACAGTTTTGCCAAAGAGAAAGAGCACTGCAGCCAAGTGTTACTTCCCAATACCTACTTGTCTTTGGGGTGTTGCACGCACGAGACACGAGGCTTGGCCGTAACGGCAATCGTCCAAGAATGCAGCCATTTGATGAAGGGTAAAACCTTACATTACGATAACAATTGTAGAAAATATGAACTTTTAAACTTTCCTTTTTTACTTTAAAGCAAAGGTTGGTGGTGGCTTCAAAGGTGTTCGCAACTTACAAATCCAACACTCGAAGAATTGGGTGTAGCAATTTGAAGACCATGTTGCATCGAATACTTGGACAGAGAAAATGTCTGGAAAACTACAGAGTACTGTCGACAGGACCTCAAGTTGTTCTAGTGGAGGACAACTTTACAAGCGCGCAAGTCATTGACCGTTGAATTTACAATTGAAGAGGAATAATCGTGAGTTCCACCTCTACTCATTTTCGAGAGAGTAGTCGCACGAAAATTGCGCTCCGGGAAGCACGGTTAAAAAATGAGTGGACCTTGTAAAGAATGTAACGATACGCTGGATAACCCTAAAGAAATTATCATGTGTACGGGAGATTGCCAAAGCTACTACCATGCGAAATGTACGGCCTTTAAAACAGAGGATAATATAAGAATACTTGGAGCAAAAAAAGCCACATGGAAATTCTCAACATGTAAAAAAACCCAACCGAAAGAAGACGATCAGCAGCTAAGCCTTGGATCCATTGCTAACCAGATAAGTTTAATTTTCAATAAGTTAAACAAATTTGATAGTATCGAAAATAAGTTAACGGACTTTGAACAAGAAGTAGATTTTTGGTCCATTAAAATAGATAATTTCCAAAAGGAATGACAAGGCAATCTGACCTCTTAATAAATATTACGAAAGATAACCAGGACTTAAAAATCAAGAGTAAAGAGCTAGAAGATAAGGTCATCCAACTGGAAGTAGGCCTAGTAAATATGGAACAAATGCGGCCAAGCTGTCGCCTTGAAGTGGCCGGTTTTAAGGAAACCCCAAATGAAGACCTTCGGGAAATCGTTAAATTACTATCAGAAGTGATTGGAGTTCACAAAGGCGCGTTTTGCTGAAGCTGATCGCGTAGAGTGTAGTCTGAATTCCGTTTCTGCTTCTCGCGCGCCCGTTCACAAAGCCGCTTATGCGATATTGGTAGTAGCATACGCTGACTACTGAGGCCGATTGCTGAAGTCCGCTTCGATCTGTCGAGGATAGATATTTTTGTCATTCAGCTCTTCTCTCCCCCCTTTTTTTGAAGGAGTTTATTTTGAGCAGACGAAATTTATGCTCTAGCAGCCGGTTTTTTCGGATGAATTTCGCGTGGCATTGTCTTTAAACATGTCGTCTCTCAAAAAAAAGCAATTGAAAAAGCATTGAAGGCCGAGGTTCGACTAAAAGATCTACAAAAAAAAAAGAAATGCTAATTGAAGCTGTAAAAGAACGAGACGTAATTTGGAATAAACAAGCAAAAAAGTACAGAGATAGAGACGCTGTGGAAAATGCGTGGAATAAAGTGGAAATGGAAACAAATATAACTAGTGCGTATTAATTACATAGATTTGGCAATTAATTTTTGAATTTTGTTCATAGAAAAAGTGGCGAAAAATATATGGAAGTATCTGAAAGACCAGTTTCGGTCCAATTTTCATTTACATTCGAAATCAAAGTCGGGCCAGTAGTATATTGAAGATGAGGATATGGACTTGATAACGTGGCCCTTTTTTAAAAACTTAATGTTCCTGAGAGACACTGTGACCATGAGACAGTAATAATTCTCGTTTGATATTATAATTCCGTTTGTTTCGGTTAATTAAATTGCTAACGTTTCACTTCTTGCCTTTTTGTGGTATTTTAGAACTTCATCAAACATAAGTGGAACCACAAGTATGTGCGAGCCCATGGAAAATATTAATGAGGTAAATTAAATTGCAACTGATATACGTTTTGGCATTCTAGTCATTATCTTGACGGAATTCTATTTATTGTAGGAAGAAGACCATGATTTTGAAGAGGAGATTCTTCCAGTTGATGAAATGGCATCACGGCCCCCATCATCAATATCAGCACCACGTCCCCCATCATCGCTATCAGCACCTTCGACATCATCATCAGTACCATTGACTTCAACATCATCCGTACCATCATCATCTTCTTGTAAAAGGAAAAGACAAGAAAGAAATGTGGATGACGAAATCAGTAAAGTTGACGGGTAGGAGAACACTGAGGCATAATAGTAGCTCTTAATCGGTCCTTGGCTATTTTTAATGTCAAGAACCATTTATATTATATACTGTAGATTGTTATCTTCAGTTATTGCTCCCAAACCAAAAGATGACGTCCAGTTATTTGTCGATTTTGTTGCAACCCAATTGAGGAAGGTCAGGCCATGCTTTCTTCGAAAATGTCAAAATCAAATATATAATTGTGTAAATGAATACCTTGATATGTCAGAAACAGATTTAATCTTTTAATTTTTAAAACCAGTGTTACAATTTTAATGCATCACAATAAATAGATTATTATTTAGTTACACCCGGTAACTCCCACTGCCAAGGTACAGCTCCATCTTTCCAAAAATAATCCGCATAAGAATTACGGCATTCCCTTGCATCCAAAGAGTAGTTTCTGGCGGTTGTTTTTTTAAGGTTCCGTAAGCCAGTCGTGGGTTCACCTTGCCAGGCTCCCTCATGAATATTCCTTAAACTGTCTGTGAAATCCGCGTACCCAGGTGGACAATAGATTCGTTTGGTTGGCTGTGTCTGGCTTTCAGAGGAAAGCAAAAAGTTGTGCAAAACGACAGTCGCTTTCACAACCCTGTTAACATTTGTGGGCGTCAAGTTGATAGTCCAGTGAAATATCCGCCACCTGGCTCCGAGTATGCCAAAGGCATTTTCACTGCATCGTCTTTATGAATGACAATATCTGATTTTCAATTTGCGATTTTACAATAGAGTTTAAGTAGTACAATACCTAGCCCTACTGAGACGATAGTTGAAAACCCTTATTTTTGAGGTTAAGCCCTTGCCAGGAAATGGCCGTAGAAAGTCTGGTCTCAAAGCAAATGCCTCATCACCAACAAATACGTATGGAGCTACTATATCACTTTTTGAAAGTTGGCTTGGCGCAGGAAATTCTAGCGCTCCTCTTGCCAAAGCTACGCCAATTTGCGAAGAGCTAAAAATGCCCCCATCGGAGTTTGAACCATACCCACCAATATCGACAGCTATGAACTTATAATCCGCGTCCACAACAGCCATCAATACAATCGAATTTGTGCCCTTTAGTACATAAATCGTTTGGTTTGAACATCACGAAACGTTAAATAAATTGTACCCCTTTACTTTGTAGTTATAGAATATCGATCCAGTATTTGGTGGCTGTTGTATGGCAATATGCTTCCCATCAACTGCCCCACAACAGTTGGGATATTGCCATTGGCGACTAAATTGATGAGCCGTTGCCATCCACATCTCTTGGTTTGGGGCCTACAAAGATGTTTGTAACATTAATTTAATAGAATTAGCTTTACCACATCACTAAGTTACCTTCAAATAGATAGGTTGTAATACATCCAAAAGTGCATCACACGTTTCTCCAATAACCGCATGGGCTGTACCTTTCCCAATTCTGAACCCGTATGCAATGCTAATGAGGCTTTCCCCTGTTGCTGGATACCTAAAAGAAATATACATGCGCTATTTGTAGAAATATCCTCCTGCACCGATGCTCAAAGAGAACAATAACTATCTACCTTAATGTTATAGTCAAACGATGTTTCGGCGACAGTGGCTCTCTAGATGGAGGATATTTCTTTAACGAAGTATGAAGTAGTTCATGTAATTCATCAAACATGGCTGGTGACATTCCAGTGAAATTCCGAAAATAGTCTTCATCGTGTTTTCATATACATTTTAACTATTAATCACAATTTGTTTAGATGTGTGATTACCTCACTTATATACAATCACAATCAAGAGACACTAAAACCACCTTTCGCCTTATATTCCATTTGAAATGGTTACATATTTTGTGTCATCTTTATTGGGATTACAGTGTTCAGAGATGCTAAGCCTTTGCGAATTCTTACCAAAGTATGAAAATATCCCTCCTGCTTTCTTTTTACCCAAATTGGGTGAACCCACCTCCGACGCTGACATCTCTTCCTTTTTTCAATTTGTTTTTGTTTTTTCAGCAAAAGTAACCTTTTTTTATCAATAATAAAGTAACCACGGTAGCGATGGAATTATCAGTATCCATTTTGTTTTTCAAAGTTCGGCTGCTTATCTATCCGACTGATTGCGACGAAATGAATTCAAAAGAGCCTTTGTGAACAGTAGCGAGGAAGCTCACGCTGACGGCGTAGAGCAGAAGCTTACCTCAACAGTTTAGCGCGAGAAAACTAGTTTCCGCTCTTCGCTATCAGCTTCAGCAAAACGCGCCTTTGGGAATGCAGCTTAAGTCTTCACAAAAAAGATATTGTAGACATCTTCTGATACCCAAAATGGGCTAAAAAGCAACTAGACCTAGGCCTATAGCCATAAGATTTTGGAATGAAACAATTCGTTCATCGTATCTCGCCGCATTTAAAAATATTAAAGCCAAGGACTATTGGCCTCCGACCTTCATAAAAGCTTTGAAAACCAAAAAATATTTGTAAACGAACATTTAACGCCGACAAACCGAAAGCTTCTTTATGATGTTAAGCAATATGCCATCCAAAATAATTTTAAATTCTTTTTGGTAGCCGACGGTAAAATCTATCTACATAAAATGAAGGAGATCAAGCAATTAACATAAAAAGTCAACGAACATTGAACCTACTCAAATCCTAAAAATATCAAACCAGGAAATAAATCCATTGACACTTAAAATATTTAATGAATAAAATAAAATTAACGAGTATTGCTCTAACAACAGGATTAATATATTTCATTTAAATATTAGAAGCTTAAACAAGAACTTTGATGAATTAACCATATTACTAGATTCAATGGATAAAAAATTTGTAATAATCCTTTCAGAATGCTGGCTCAGAGATCTAGAAATTAGCCATTTCAACCTCCCTGGTTATAAATTATCTACAACAAAAAATTTGAAAAACCGTGCGGATGGCCTAGTAGTATTTGTTTCAAACCAAATTAATTTTGAACATCGGGAAATAGTTATACATGATTCTAATTGTTTAACATTTAACTTTTGTATTAATGAGCACAAATTTAGGCTTTTATGTATATACCGATCACCTAGCTCAGACTTAACCATTTTCTTAAAAGCCTTTGAAAATGAAATTCACTCCTACTCAACCCTCCCCAATGTAATAATCATAGGAGATATGAATATTGACATAATAGAAAATAATACTAATAGTTTCTCAGATGAATACCTCAATATTCTTGCGTCCAATCAATTTACAAGTTTAATAAATGACCCAACAAGAACCACAGAGTATACTACATCGTGTATTGACCATATTTTTCTTAAAGTTAATTCCCACGCACGATTACTAACATGCTCATATACAGTAAACACTGCAATTACTGATCATAAGCCAATTATTGTCGGCTTCTCTAAACCACAAATACCCCAAGCCGTTAAAGCTCCAACCTCAATAGATCCACCCATTAATTTTAAAAAACTTAATTATTTATTATCCCTTGAGAATTGGTTGAAAATTTTTAATGAAGAGGACACAAATAACGCTTGTACAAAATTTACAGAACACTTGAACTTTTACATAAACTTAGCAAAAAAACCATATAAACAAAATATCGAATTTATAAAGAATCATAGTGAGGCCACAAGAAAAAAACCTCGAAATCCATGGGTAACAATTGGTTTAATAAAAAGTATTGAAACGAGAGATAAACGTAGGAAAAAACTATTAAAAGAGCCATTAAACACGGATTTAAAAATTCGATATAATAATTACCGAAACAAACTTAATACCCTTATAAAACAAACTAAGAATCTCTACTATGAAAAAAAGTTATGAATGCTGGATCAGACAACAAAAAACTATGGAAAATCATAAACGATATAAGAAATCCTAATAAAAAATATAAACAAGGGATTGAAACCATAACAATTGGACAAAAAAATTACAGTATAGACAAAGACACCAAGACAATTGCAAATGAATTCAATAAATATTTTTCAAATGCTGGTCCAACTCTGGCAGAAAACATTACCCAAACTAGGGATCTGAACTCGCTAAGAGAAACTATTAGTAAACAAAAGAGCGGCACCAAAAAGGGTAACTCCTTTTATTTAAACCCTGTAAACCCCACAGATATACTAAAATATATTCACACCCTAAAATCAACCAAATCCTGTGGGATTGACGGTCATAGCTCCTCGCTATTTAAAAAAATTGCCATATATATAAGTAACCCTCTTGCACATATTGTTAACCTAAGCTTCTCGAATGGCGTATTTCCGGAAAAGAGTAAAATTTCCCTAATAACCCCAATACTCAAAAATGGGTACCCAACAAAGATTTCTAACTATAGGCCGATATCGGTACTTACCACAATTTCCAAAATTATTGAGAAAAGCCTAAAAGACCAATTCGATAAGTTTCTGGAAAAATTTAGCCCCCTCTCGAAAAACCAATACGGTTTCAGAAAGGGATTGTCGGCAGAAGATGCTCTTCATTCGTTTAATAGTACGGTAGTAGCAAATCTTGATAGAGGTAAAAAAGTAATTGCGGTGTTTTTGGACTTGGCAAAAGCCTTTGACACGGTCAGCCATGATAAACTAATAGAAAAACTAAAAAATATTGGTATACGCGCACAGTCGCACTTTATGGTTGACCTCTAGATTGGTTTAACAGTTATCTCTCACAAAGAATAGCAAAAGTAAAAATAAATCATGTACTAAGTGACCCTGAAAAATACTCTTACGGAGTCCCACAAGGGTCTATTTTAGGACCAACCCTATTTTCGATTTATATAAATGATCTAATAGAACAGAACTACTCTGACCATACAATAGCATATGCAGATGATACTATGTTAATATACACTGCCAACACATGGATTGAAGTATTTAAAAAAGCCAATAACGGTTTATGGTTGACCAAGAACTGGCTAAACGTAAACCTTCTTAGTCTTAACCCAAAAAAATCCAACTATTTAGCATTCTCTATTACAAAAGCTGGTGAAACAGAATTGGACCAATTATATTTACATGAAAATCAAACCTGTTTAAATTCTAATTATACCTGTGAATGTCAAAAAATCACTCAAACTGACGTTGTAAACTATCTGGGAGTTACAGTGGACAAACATTTAAAATGGAAGGCCCACATAACTCTCCTTAAAAAAAAACTTCGGTCGAGTCTCTTTAGCTTGAGCCAGTTTACCAATATTTTGGACCAAAAAACATTGAGATCAGTCTATTTTAGTCTTTTCCAGTCATTCATTACCTATGGAATAAATTGTTGGGGTAGTACATATGATACAACCTTAAATGAGATTAGAATAATCCAAAATAGAGCAATTAAGAAATGCCTTAAAAGACCAATTATTTACCCAACAAACTTGATATACACGGAACTAAATGTTTTATCTCTAAAACAACTCTTTCATAAAGCAATCCTAATAAACTATGTCAAAAACTATGTGCAAAAAGATCAACAAACCAAAACAATGGAAGAAAGAGTTGAAACCCGGTTTACATCTAACTTGAACAAGGCCATCCCAATGGTAAAAAAGCTATTGCACAAAAAAATGCAAATTCGTTAGCTGTCGCGCTCTATAATAATTTACCCAAGAATATAAAAACTGCCAGTTCATTTGATGATTTTAAATATAAATTAACCATCTACCTAAAACTAAATTAAATAACAAAAAGTTCGAAATCTGGGCTTAAATCCGAAGTTAAGTTACTTTTCTAATATATATAAAAGAAAAACCAATAATTATAAATCCCCTCGAAAATGTGTCTGTCAAGCACTTAGCATCGCAATGACTAAAACCCACCACCAATATACAAGTCTCACTTAAATTGGTGGTTTGAGTACGTTACACAAGCAAGTAAAAAAAATGTATTACGATGTACTAATAATAATAAAAAAAAATATCATAATAGCAAATTCTATTTTGCATTAATTTAGCAGAGCGTGGTTTCGATCCACGGACCTCTGGGTTATGGGTCCAGCACGCTTCCACTGCGCCACTCTGCTTACATCACAATTGTTTGAACAAACGAATTGAAATCAAAATAGCAAGTTGTCTTTTGCATTACTTTAGCAGAGCGTGGTTTCGATCCACGGATCTCTGGGTTATGGGCACAGCACGCTTCCACTGCGACACTCTGCTTGCATCACCAATGTTGTATGAAAAAATAACTGATATCATAATAGCAAATTCTATTTTGTATTAATTTAGCACAGCGTGGTTTCGATCCACGGACCTCTGGGTTATGGGCCCAGCACGCTTCCACTGCGCCACTCTGCTTACATCACCAGTGTATGAAAAAATAACTGATATCATAATAGCAAATTCTATTTTGCATTAATTTAGCAGAGCGTGGTTTCGATCCACGGACCTCTGGGTTATGGGCCCAGCACGCTTCCACTGCGCCACTCTGCTTACATCAGAATTGTTTGAACAAACGAATTGAAATCAAAATAGCAAGTTGTCTTTTGCATTACTTTAGCACAGCGTGGTTTCGATCCACGGATCTCTGGGTTATGGGCACAGCACGCTTCCACTGCGCCACTCTGCTTACATCACAATTGTTTGAACAAACGAATTGAAATCAAAATAGCAAGTTGTCTTTTGCATTACTTTAGCACAGCGTGGTTTCGATCCACGGATCTCTGGGTTATGGGCACAGCACGCTTCCACTGCGCCACTCTGCTTACATCACCATTGTATGAACAAAGTAACTGATATCAAAATAGCAAGATGTCCTTTGCATAATTTTATCTGAGTGTGGTTTCGATCCACAGACCTCTAGGTTATGGGCCCAGCACGCTTCTACTTCGCCACTCTGCTTACATCACCATTGTATGAAAAAACTAACTGATATCATAATAGCAAATTCTATTTTGCATTAATTTAGCAGAGCGTGGTTTCGATCCACGGACCTCTGGGTTATGGGCCCAGCACGCTTCCACTGCGCCACTCTGCTTACATCACCATTGTGTGAAAAAGTAACTGATATCATAACAGCAAATTCTATTTTGCATTACTTTAGCAGAGCGTGGTTTCGATCCACGGACCTCTGGGTTATCGGCCCAGCACGCTTCCACTGCGCCACCATGCTTACATCACCATTGTTTGAACAAACTAACTGATATCAAAATAGCAAGTTCTCTTTTGCATTAATTTAGCAGAGCGTGGTTTCGATCCACGGACCTCTGGGTTATGGGCCCAGCACGCTTCCAGTGCGCCACTCTGCTTACATCACCATTGTATGAAAAAATAACTGATATCATAATAGCAAATTCTATTTTGCATTAATTTAGCAGAGTGTGGTTTCGATCCACGGACCTCTGGGTTATCGGCTCAGCACGCTTCAACTGCGCCACTCTGATTGCATCACTATTGCAGGAACAAACTAACTTATATCAAAATAGCAAGTTGACTTTTGCATAATTTTATCTGAGTGTGGTTTCGATCCACAGACCTCTAGGTTATGGGCCAAGCACGCTTCTACTTCGCCACTCTGCTTACATCACCATCGTATGAACCAACTAACTGATATCAAAATAGCAAGCTCTATTTTGCATTAGTTTAGAAGAGCATGGTTTCGATCCACGGACCTCTGGGTTATGGGCCCAGCACGCTTCCACTGCGACACTCTGCTTGCATCACCATTGTATGAAAAAATAACTGATATCATAATAGCAAATTCTATTTTGTATTAATTTAGCACAGCGTGGTTTCGATCCACGGACCTATGGGTTATGGGCCCAGCACGCTTCCACTGCGCCACTCTGCTTACATCACCATTGTATGAAAAAATAACTGATATCATAATAGCAAATTCTGTTTTGCATTAATTTAGCAGAGCGTGGTTTCGATCCACGGACCTCTGGGTTATGGGCCCAGCACGCTTCCACTGCGCCACTCTGCTTACATCACCATTGTATGAAAAAATAACTGATATCATAATAGCAAATTCTATTTTGCTTTACTTTAGCAGAGCGTGGTTTCGATCCACGGATCTCTGGGTTATGGGCACAGCACGCTTCCACTGCGTCACTCTGCTTACATCACCACTGTATGAACAAAGTAACGGATATCAAAATAGCAAGCTCTATTTTGCATTAGTTTAGATGAGCATGGTTTCGATCCACGGGCCTCTGGTTTATGGGCCCAGCACGCTTCCACTGCGCCACTCTGCTTGCATCACCATTGTATGAAAAAATAACTGATATCATAATAGCAAATTCTATTTTGTATTAATTTAGCACAGCGTGGTTTCGATCCACGGACCTATGGGTTATGGGCCCAGCACGCTTCCACTGCGCCGGTCTGCTTACATCACCATTGTATGAAAAAATAACTGATATCATAATAGCAAATTCTATTTTGCTTTACTTTAGCAGAGCGTGGTTTCGATCCACGGATCTCTGGGTTATCGGCTCAGCACGCTTCCACTGCGCTACTCTGATTACATCACCATTGTATGAACAAACTAACTGATATCAAAATAGCAAGCTCTATTTTGCATTAGTTTAGAAGAGCATGGTTTCGATCCACGGGCCTCTGGGTTATGGGCCTAGCACGCTTCCACTGCGACACTCTGCTTGCATCACCATTGTATGAAAAAATAACTGATATCATAATAGCAAATTCTATTTTGCATTAATTTAGCAGAGCGTGGTTTCGATCCACGGACCTCTGGGTTATGGGCCCAGCACGCTTCCACTGCGCCACTCTGCTTACATCACAATTGTTTGAACAAACGAATTGAAATCAAAATAGCAAGTTGTCTTTTGCATTACTTTAGCAGAGCGTGGTTTCGATCCACGGATCTCTGGGTTATGGGCACAGCACGCTTCCACTGCGACACTCTGCTTGCATCACCATTGTATGAAAAAATAACTGATATCATAATAGCAAATTCTATTTTTTATTAATTTAGCACAGCGTGGTTTCGATCCACGGACCTCTGGGTTATGGGCCCAGCACGCTTCCACTGCGCCACTCTGATAACATCACCATTGTATGAAAAAATAACTGATATCATAATAGCAAATTCTGTTTTGCATTAATTTAGCAGAGCGTGCTTTCGATCCACGGACCTCTGGGTTATTGGCCCAGCACGCTTCCACTGCGCCACTCTGCTTACATCACCATTGTATGAAAAAATAACTGATATCATAATAGCAAATTCTATTTTGCTTTACTTTAGCAGAGCGTGGTTTCGATCCACGGATCTCTGGGTTATCGGCTCAGCACGCTTCCACTGCGCCACTCTGATTACATCACCATTGTATGAACAAACTAACTGATATCAAAATAGCAAGCTCTATTTTGCATAAGTTTAGAAGAGCATGGTTTCGATCCACGGGCCTCTGGGTTATGGGCCTAGCACGCTTCCACTGCGACACTCTGCTTGCATCACCATTGTATGAAAAAATAACTGATATCATAATAGCAAATTCTATTTTGCATTAATTTAGCAGAGCGTGGTTTCGATCCACGGACCTCTGGGTTATGGGCCCAGCACGCTTCCACTGCGCCACTCTGATAACATCACCATTATATGAAAAAATACCTGATATCATAATAGCAAATTCTATTTTGCATTAATTTAGCACAGCGTGGTTTCGATCCACGGACCTATTCTAGAGGGCCGGTAGGCCCTTCTAGATAAGATCCCACACCCTCCCGTAATGTTAAATGAAAATTCACAGATTTTCGCCGATTTTCCCATAGGAATAACATGGGGTTTTTGGTGCTCCTGTACATCGAATCATTTAAAAACTAAAGCGAAGTTACGTTTCGGAATACATTCAAATTAACAAGTAACTATTCAAGGTGTGCCTTTTTCAAGTTTCATGAAAATTAATTAAGTCTAAGTATGTTAATTTAATTAAAAATGTAAGTACCTCAAAAAATTATTCTACAGCAGACGACGCTAATTGTTCATTACTCTACAGTAGACGACGCTAATTTGCAATTTCACCGCCTTGAAACTTTAACTTGATATTTTTCAATAAATATAACACTATATTTATTAAAAATTTCTCTGGCGGGTCTATTTTTCGTTTAATTATGTGTCTCGGTTGAAATTCTATACTTAAGATACCTTTTTAATTTATATTTTAGATGTTAGTTTCGACCAAGGCTTGAGTTGCCTTACTTAGGCCATGGATTTATAATGGAAGCTTACGCTTCATGGATATTTCACTGTAGCCTTCAGTAAGGCATAAGGATAGATGGATCAGTGTTGGAAATAAGCATTTTTTTAAAACTGGACCTGTGGCCTAGGTATTTTAATTAAAATAACTGGCCACGGTGCCACTCACTGTAAACGTACAAGGGCAGTGAACGCAATGTCATGGATAATTGTAATCGCAGAGTGGACTGTAAAAGATACGGATTTGATAGTTTAAAAATCGTGGCAGGATGTTCGTTTTGAAGTTGACTATTAAGCTCGGGTTCTAAAACGAATTGTGAGCCGTATCTTATAAGAACTAGTAGAAGTGAAAGACCATTTTTAACCTCGTCCTCTATGTGAAAAATTTCGCATTTCAGGCAAAAAATTGTTTTATAATAGATTAATACAAATGCAGACTGAAGGAACAGATATTATATAAAAAAGGACTTGGTTTGCCCAAGCCTAAAAAGCAAAACGATAAGAGTTTTTTCCAGTTGACTGAAGCGCGGATATTTTATTTTTCTATATAATTTTAAAGACAATCCGTATTGTACTACTCTTTAGAATTTAATTCAATCTCCTGATTTTACTGCTAATGGATTTATTTCCTATAAATTAATTGAAATAAAAAATTACTTATCTCAGATATTTCATGATAAAATTTTACGAAAATGGAATTGTTGAAAAATCTGAGATAAGTAATTTTTTATTTCAATTAATTTATAGGAAATAAATCCATTAGCAGTAAAATCAGGAGATTGAATTAAATTCTAAAGAGTAGTACAATACGGATTGTCTTTAAAATTATATAGAAAAATAAAATATCCGCGCTTCAGTCAACTGGAAAAAACTCTTATCGTTTTGCTTTTTAGGCTTGGGCAAACCAAGTCCTTTTTTATATAATGGGTTATGGGCCCAGCACGCTTCCACTGCGCCACCATGCTTACATCACCATTGTTTGAACAAACTAACTGATATCAAAATAGCAAGTTCTCTTTTGCATTAATTTAGCAGATCGTGGTTTCGATCCACGGACCTCTGGGTTATGGGCCCAGCACGCTTCCACTGCGACACTCTGCTTGCATCCCCATTGTAGGAACAAACTAACTTATATCAAAATTGCAAGTTCTCTTTTGCATTAATTTAGCAGAGCGTGGTTTCGATCCACGGACCTCTGGGTTATGGGCCCAGCACGCTTCCACTGCGCCACTCTGCTTACGTCACCAGTGTATGAAAAAATAACTGATATCATAATAGCAAATTCTATTTTGCATTAATTTAGCAGAGCGTGGTTTCGATCCACGGACCTCTGGGTTATGGGCCCAGCACGCTTCTACTGCGCCACTCTTATTGCATCACTATTGCAGGAACAAACTAACTGATATCATAATAGCAAATTCTATTTTGCATTAATTTAGCAGAGCGTGGTTTCTATCCACGGACCTCTGGGTTATGGGCCCAGCACGCTTCCACTGCGCCACTCTGCTTACATCACCACTGTATGAAAAAATAACTGATATCATAATAGCAAGTTGTCTTTTGCATTACTTTAGCAGAGCGTGGTTTCGATCCACGGACCTCTGGGTTATGGGCCCAGCACGCTTCCACTGCGCCACTCTGCTTACATCACCATTGTATGAAAAAATAACTGATATCATAATAGCAAATTCTATTTTGCATTAATTTAGCAGAGCGTGGTTTCGATCCACGGACCTCTGGGTTATGGGCCCAGCACGCTTCCACTGCGCCACTCTGATAACATCACCATTATATGAAAAAATACCTGATATCATAATAGCAAATTCTATTTTGCATTAATTTAGCACAGCGTGGTTTCGATCCACGGACCTATTCTAGAGGGCCGGTAGGCCCTTCTAGATAAGATCCCACACCCTCCCGTAATGTTAAATGAAAATTCACAGATTTTCGCCGATTTTCCCATAGGAATAACATGGGGTTTTTGGTGCTCCTGTACATCGAATCATTTAAAAACTAAAGCGAAGTTACGTTTCGGAATACATTCAAATTAACAAGTAACTATTCAAGGTGTGCCTTTTTCAAGTTTCATGAAAATTAATTAAGTCTAAGTATGTTAATTTAATTAAAAATGTAAGTACCTCAAAAAATTATTCTACAGCAGACGACGCTAATTGTTCATTACTCTACAGTAGACGACGCTAATTTGCAATTTCACCGCCTTGAAACTTTAACTTGATATTTTTCAATAAATATAACACTATATTTATTAAAAATTCTCTGGCGGGTCTATTTTTCGTTTAATTATGTGTCTCGGTTGAAATTCTATACTTAAGATACCTTTTTAATTTATATTTTAGATGTTAGTTTCGACCAAGGCTTGAGTTGCCTTACTTAGGCCATGGATTTATAATGGAAGCTTACGCTTCATGGATATTTCACTGTAGCCTTCAGTAAGGCATAAGGATAGATGGATCAGTGTTGGAAATAAGCATTTTTTTAAAACTGGACCTGTGGCCTAGGTATTTTAATTAAAATAACTGGCCACGGTGCCACTCACTGTAAACGTACAAGGGCAGTGAACGCAATGTCATGGATAATTGTAATCGCAGAGTGGACTGTAAAAGATACGGATTTGATAGTTTAAAAATCGTGGCAGGATGTTCGTTTTGAAGTTGACTATTAAGCTCGGGTTCTAAAACGAATTGTGAGCCGTATCTTATAAGAACTAGTAGAAGTGAAAGACCATTTTTAACCTCGTCCTCTATGTGAAAAATTTCGCATTTCAGGCAAAAAATTGTTTTATAATAGATTAATACAAATGCAGACTGAAGGAACAGATATTATATAAAAAAGGACTTGGTTTGCCCAAGCCTAAAAAGCAAAACGATAAGAGTTTTTTCCAGTTGACTGAAGCGCGGATATTTTATTTTTCTATATAATTTTAAAGACAATCCGTATTGTACTACTCTTTAGAATTTAATTCAATCTCCTGATTTTACTGCTAATGGATTTATTTCCTATAAATTAATTGAAATAAAAAATTACTTATCTCAGATTTTTCAACAATTCCATTTTCGTAAAATTTTATCATGAAATATCTGAGATAAGTAATTTTTTATTTCAATTAATTTATAGGAAATAAATCCATTAGCAGTAAAATCAGGAGATTGAATTAAATTCTAAAGAGTAGTACAATACGGATTGTCTTTAAAATTATATAGAACAAGTTGGGAAAGCCAAAATATCACCTCTCCGAGTTTAGATGACTATCACTACCCCTTAAACAACCTAAATATATGCATCTATCGCTTTTTTTAATTCTTTGCAAGTGCAGGAATTGAATTTTAAAATAGTCTATTGTTCAAGCCTTTTCAATATCTCTCAATTGCTGTGGAAACTCTACTCTCTCGCTATACCTCAACCGCATTCTTAGTCTACCAGTATGATTTGTAACATTTGTCCATATCAAAGCTGAATCATACCTCGCCACACAAAAAGCAAATGTGCCCAAATCATGGAAGCCACAACCCAATCACACATAAGCTAGGCTCCCACTTAACCAAAATAATTATTAAACAGTTAAATACTCACAAAGGTTGGCAAAATCAATCTCCTTCAGTAATACGTAAGGCTTAATTATATTATTTGCCGAACAAAATTAATCGAGCAAATCTAACACTTAACTTCTTCCTTCGAAATTCTATCAAAGAATGATTAAACTGTTTAAAAAAAGGTTTTTTTCGCAAATAGGGCGCTATCATATCAACCGCAATTCCGTCATATTTAAAAAATATACATTGCCAACACTTTTTTAGACACAATAGTGGAAGTTTTAGTCTCATTTAAAACATGTAAAACAATTATCTCATCTACAAATAGCTTACACATTTCTTTTTGAACAATATCTACCCGTTTGGATTTTTCTAAAGCAATCTTACCACCAAAATATTTTTTGATATAGAATAAATGTTCTATGTTCTTCATTTTTGAAAATATATTTTTTAGCGTTTGTAATGATTACTCTCTACACCTACACTAATCTAACAAGGAGTATAAATCCACTAGTGGAAGCGGTGTTTTTATTGAAAATATATTTTTTAAGCGTTAAATCTAACTGGGAGTAATATGAAAGGAGTAGAAGCTTATCTGTCTTAGGAAATATGAAATTTTATCTTAACAGTTCGTTAAATCATAAGTTTATAACGAAAAAACGCGGAAGGGGAAAACGAGCAGACAACAACGATTTTTGGCGGTAGAAATTTAAGAGCGCCATCTGTCGTCCGTGCCAAAGTTGAACTTCCACTCGAAAGGCAATGGGAAAGTGGATAAAATAATGCCATCAGCTACATAACTGCGTCGATATATTTAACGACTTGACCCATGACATGCCCTTAACACTGGCTTCTATGAATCCTATTTATTCTTGGATGCTAGGAAACTTGGTAGACGTAACAGTCTGTACCAAGTACCCAAGCATCCTTCAATAAACGCCTGGCAACATTGTGGTACGCATGGTACAACTAAAAAATAGGATGTGTATTTATCTTTCGACTCACTCCAAGCCTTTAAGCCCTCAATACAGACGATTTGAAACACTATCGTAATTCCTAGTGTCTCGAATCTCTACGTTCCTGTCCATTATGAACAGTGCTGAGAGAATGATACATCAGAAAGAGCCATTCAAATCGAATTGCCGAAAATATTATCCATATTTTCATTTCATATAACTGAGAAAACAAATTATTATGGTTCTGAGAGGAGCTTCCCATTTTGGTTGTTGTTCTCAAAAATATATCGCAATGCACGGGCCTCGATAGATATTGGAGGCAATGAAGGAAATATATCACAATGCGTGGGCCTTGATAGATACAGGAGGCAATGTAGGAAATATAACGCAATGCACGGGCCTAAAAAGATATAAGAGACAATGTACGAAATATAACGCAATGCACGGGCCTTGATAGATATAGGAGGCAATGATTTAACGACTTCGGTACTTGGGTTTATCTTTAATATTTAAATAAATATAATTATTTTTAATTATTTTAATCGCCAGTAAATAACTTTAAAAATAGTTAAATCGTTTAAAATAAAGTTGTTCCTATTATCTTTCGAAACTTTGCTAATATTGACGTTTAAAGTGAAGGGTACCCCTCTTGCCCGCTTTTTTCAAATTTTGGGGTATATATACGTTTCGTTTCCATTATAATAATAGATAAAAACGCATTCGCGTGAACCTTTGGTGGAAGCCCTGCCATTGGGAGGCTAGACGTTTCTCGTAACCCTAGCCGATCGCCGCGTATATCTTAAAACCAAATAATAGATAAAAACGCATTTGCGTGAACCGATGGTGGAAGCCCTGCCATTGGGAGGCTAGACGTTTCTCGTAACCCTAGCCGATCGCCGCGTATATCTTGGAACCAAACGATGACGGAGGAAAAGAAGCCAGAATGTACTGACTGGCGTCCATGTGGAATGGACAAAAGACCTGAAGATGGTGGTGCATTGAAGCTGGTGTCAATGTGGAATTGACGAAGAACAGAAGATGGTGGTGCATAGAACCTGGTGTCAATGTGGAATTGACGAAGAACAGAAGATGGTGGTGCATAGAACCTGGTGTCAATGTGGAATTGACGAAGAACAGAAGATGGTGGTGCATAGAAGCTGGTGTCAAGGTGAAATTGACGAAGAACAGAAGATGGTGGTGCTTGGAAGCTAGCAAGTACAGACTAGTGTCCATGTGGAGTGGACGAAAACCAAAGCTGGTGGTGTTGGAACTCAAGTAGAATAGCCAGAGGAGACAAACCCAAATTTCCGTGAACTGTCAATGCAGTCCGGAAATTGGGAACACGTTTGCTCCGATACGCAAACTGCGAACGCGGTCACGTGGGGCGTGACAGACACACACACAGACACACACGCACGTCCGGTGTAATACCTCTCCGTGACATACGTCACTCGGAGAGGTAAAAATAAAATATCCGCGCTTCAGTCAACTGGAAAAAACTCTTATCGTTTTGCTTTTTAGGCTTGGGCAAACCAAGTCCTTTTTTATATAATGGGTTATGGGCCCAGCACGCTTCCACTGCGCCACCATGCTTACATCACCATTGTTTGAACAAACTAACTGATATCAAAATAGCAAGTTCTCTTTTGCATTAATTTAGCAGATCGTGGTTTCGATCCACGGACCTCTGGGTTATGGGCCCAGCACGCTTCCACTGCGACACTCTGCTTGCATCCCCATTGTAGGAACAAACTAACTTATATCAAAATTGCAAGTTCTCTTTTGCATTAATTTAGCAGAGCGTGGTTTCGATCCACGGACCTCTGGGTTATGGGCCCAGCACGCTTCCACTGCGCCACTCTGCTTACGTCACCAGTGTATGAAAAAATAACTGATATCATAATAGCAAATTCTATTTTGCATTAATTTAGCAGAGCGTGGTTTCGATCCACGGACCTCTGGGTTATGGGCCCAGCACGCTTCTACTGCGCCACTCTTATTGCATCACTATTGCAGGAACAAACTAACTGATATCATAATAGCAAATTCTATTTTGCATTAATTTAGCAGAGCGTGGTTTCTATCCACGGACCTCTGGGTTATGGGCCCAGCACGCTTCCACTGCGCCACTCTGCTTACATCACCACTGTATGAAAAAATAACTGATATCATAATAGCAAGTTGTCTTTTGCATTACTTTAGCAGAGCGTGGTTTCGATCCACGGACCTCTGGGTTATGGGCCCAGCACGCTTCCACTGCGCCACTCTGCTTACATCACCATTGTATGAAAAAATAACTGATATCATAATAGCAAATTCTATTTTGCATTAATTTAGCAGAGCGTGGTTTCGATCCACGGACCTCTGGGTTATGGGCCCAGCACGCTTCCACTGCGCCACTGTGCTTACATCACTATTGTATGAAAAAATAACTGATATCATAATCGCAAGTTGTCTTTTGCATTACTTTAGCAGAGCGTGGTTTCGATCCACGGATCTCTGGGTTATCGGCTCAGCACGCTTCCACTGCGCCACTCTGCTTACATCACCATTGTATGAACAAACTAACTTATATCAAAATAGCAAGTTATCTTTTGCATTAATTTAGCAAAGCGTGGTTTCGATCATTTGACCACTAGGTTATGGGCAGAGCACGCTTCCACTGCGCCAATCTGCTTACATGACCATTCTTTTAAAAAAATAACTGATATCAAAATAGCAAATTCTATTTTGCATTAATTTAGCAGAGCGTGGTTTCGATCCACGGACCTCTGGGTTATGGGCCTAGCACGCTTCCACTGCGCCACTCTGCTTGCATCACCATTGTATGAAAAAATAACTGATATCATAATAGCAAATTCTATTTTGCATTAATTTAGCAGAGCTTGGTTTCGATCCACGGACCTCTGGGTTATGGGCCCAGCACGCTTCCACTGCGCCACTCTGATAACATCACCATTGTATGAACAAGTTGGGAAAACCAAAATATTACCTCTCCGAGTCAAGAGGTCTACTACAACAAAGTTATTCTAGAGGGCCGGTAGGCCCTTCTAGATAAGATCCCACACCCTCCCGTAATGTTAAATGAAAATTCACAGATTTTCGCCGATTTTCCCATAGGAATAACATGGGGTTTTTGGTGCTCCTGTACATCGAATCATTTAAAAACTAAAGCGAAGTTACGTTTCGGAATACATTCAAATTAACAAGTAACTATTCAAGGTGTGCCTTTTTCAAGTTTCATCAAAATTAATTAAGTCTAAGTATGTTAATTTAATTAAAAATGTAAGTACCTCAAAAGATTATTCTACAGCAGACGACGCTAATTGTTCATTACTCTACAGTAGACGACGCTAATTTGCCATTTCACCGCCTTGAAACTTTAACTTGATACTTGTCAATAAATATAACACTATATTTATTAAAATATCTCTGGCGGGTCTATTTTTCGTTTAATTATGTGTCTCGGTTGAAATTCTATACTTAAGATACCTTTTTAATTTATATTTTAGATGTTAGTTTCGACCAAGGCTTAAGTTGCCTTACTTAGGCCATGGATTTATAATAGAAGCTTACGCTTCATGGATATTTCACTGTAGCCTTCAGTAAGGCATAAGGATAGATGGATCAGTGTTGGAAATAAGGATTTTTTTAAAACTGGACCTGTGGCCTAGGTATTTTAATTAAAATAACTGGCCACGGTGCCACTCACTGTAAACGTACAAGGGCAGTGAACGCAATGTCATGGATAATTGTAATCGTAGAGTGAACTGTAAAAGATACAGATTTGATAGTTTAAAAATCGTGGCAGGATGTTGGTTTTGAAGTTGACTATTAAGCTCGGGTTCTAAAACGAATTGTGAGCCGTATCTTATAAGAATTAGTAGAAGTGTAGAACCATTTTTAACCTCGTTCTAGAAGTGAAAAATTTCGCATTTCAGGCAAAAAATTGTTTAATAATAGATTAATACAAATGCAGACTGAAGGAACAGATATTATATAAAAAAGGACTTGGTTTGCCCAAGCCTGAAAAACGAAACGATAAGAGTTTTATCCAGTTGACTGAAGCTCGGATATTTTATTTTTCTATATAATTTTAAAGACAATCCGTATTTTACTACTCTTTAGAATTTTATTCAATCTCCTGATTTTACTGGTAATGGATTTATTTCCTATAAATTAATTGAAATAAAACATTACTTATCTCAGATTTTTCATGATAAAATTTTACGAAAATTGAATTGTTGTTGAAAAATCTGAGATAAGTAATGTTTTATTTCAATTAATTTATAGGAAATAAATCCATTACCAGTAAAATCAGGAGATTGAACTAAATTCAAAAGAGTAGTAAAATACGGATTGTCTTTAAAATTATATAGAAAAATAAAATATCCGAGCTTCAGTCAACTGGATAAAACTCTTATCGTTTTGTTTTTCAGGCTTGGGCAAACCAAGTCCTTTTTTATATAATTTACCTAGACATAAAATTATTTCTCTATTTGAAGTTAAAATTTATGAATTATTGAAGCTGTATTCCAAGCATTGCGAATGTACAGTAAAGCAGACGACATTTTACATCCAATAAATATAAATCTTGGACACGGAAATCAGTCAATGGGGAAAAGAACAGGAAATGAAGTGTATAATTTTTCGAGAGATATAACCTTTATGTGTTTGTAAAGGCGGAATTGTCTACGCTTTAGCAGTTTACCCTATATTCTCATAGTTACATTCACAACTGGTTTGCAGTATAAATACTACTGTCTCGTTTCACCTCAACGATATTCTTAGTTTTCCAACATGAGTGTTAACGTTAAAAATCACCAATACTTACTTGTGGTAAGACGCATTGAAAGTCAATGCTCACCATCACAACAATGAAAACTTCGAAGCTATAACACGATAACGATTAGACCTTTTACTGACCTAATTGCAACCATGATGCTTTCTTCTATTATACAATCTAAACCTGATTATTTAAGCGTGTAATTAACTTTCGGCTCACTCTGAACCGTTAATATCCCTTCATTTCAGACACGAAAATCAAAACCCAAAGTTTACTTCACCTCTGGTCTCAATTATTTACTCTTTGGATCACTAGGCCTATTGCGGATCAAACTTGATTTACCCGACACAGTGCAGGCCTTGGCTTTCTTTATGAAATCACTAAACCAAGGATTATTCTATATACAGATATAGTATAGCTTAAGTAATATATAAACAGCCATTTCAAGTAATAATATTAAAAAATATCCTTGGAATTTCAAAATGAAACAGAGCTTTAAAGCTACAAAAGTACTAAATGCATCGTAATTACGAAAAATATTTCCACATATTCACTTTATATAATGGAAAAAGTGAATATTAAGGTTCTGTAGGATTTCTTTACACATCAAAACGGAAATAACTGCTAACCCAGCGCACTAGTGTAACATCGGACGGACACACACAGACAAAAACATAGACTGCTTTTGAACTCTTTCCGTATTAATTTTGATTTGAGAAACAAGATTATCTTAAATAATAAAATAAATATAATTCATATAAAATATTTTCTTCGTTAGTTATTCGCCTTATTGAACGTTACATCGTTTTAAAAAAGAACAATTAAACATTTTTGAGAGACTTGACTAATATTGACGTTTGAATTGAAGGATACGACTGTTTTTTCGCCTTACTCAAATAGGTAGTATATAAGGGTTTCGAATCGCAGCTATGGATAAGAACAGCGCAATTGCGTGAACCTTTGGTGGAAGCCCCACCTTAGGGAGGCCAGACGTTTCTCGTAACCCTGGCCGATCGCCGCGTATGTCTTAACCTCAAGGATGATGATGGAGTAGAAGCCAGGTGTACAGACTGGTGTCCATGTGGGATGGACAAAGATCAGATGATGGTGGTGTGACTGGTGTCCATGTGGGATGGACAAAAACCAGAAGATGGTGGTGTGACTGGTGTCCATGTGGGATGGACAAAGATCAGATGATGGTGGTGTGACTGGTGTTCATGTGGGATGGACAAAAACCAGAAGATGGTGGTGTGACTGGTGTCCATGTGAGATGGACAAAGACCATAATTGGTGGTGTGTGGAAGCCAGTGTGTACAGACTGGTGTCCAAGTGGGATGGACAAATGGCCTGAGGATAGTGGTGGTAGATAGGCAATAGATAATAGCCATTGTAAGTGGAATACAATTTTCCAAATTTCCGGGAACTGTAAATGCGGTCCGGAATTTGGGAAAACGTTTGCTCCGATTTGAAAACTGCGAACGCGGTCCCCTGGGGTGTAAGTCAATAACAACAGACTGACACACACACAGACACACAGACAGACACGTCGAAATTAGAACCTCTCCGTGACATACGTCACTCGGAGAGGTAAAAAATAACTGATATCATAATAGCAAATTCTATTTTGCATTAATTTAGCAGAGCGTGGTTTCGATCCACGGACCTCTGGGTTATGGATAGATAATAAAAAAACGTTGGGAATGGGGTCCCCACAGCGGATGTAGTAATTCAAATTTAAACACAAAATGTTATTTATTACAAATTTCAATTTAACGGAAAGACATCAAAAACACGAAGATATTTCTACTTCGTTATACGATATCTAGATAAATCGCATTATTTTCACTAAAAGCAAAAAACATGAAAAACCGTTGGCTCAAAGGTCCCCGTAAAGGGTTTAAAAATCCAAAATTAGACACAAAATGGTGTAAATTTTAAATTTCAGTAAAGGGTTTTTTTTGAATAATACTATACACGACAACCTTCGAAGTTAACTTTACTTTTATTCATCCATATCCCTGCCTTCCGCAGTATGACAAAAACACCTGAAGACCCAAAACGATTCAAGAATTAAGGATTTTTGGAAACTGCCTTCCATTAAACTGTGGTTGCTTCATTCCTACCTCCTTGTTAGCGCCACGTTTTCTTACTGGAAGATGTTATCCAAACCAAACCCTGACCTACCGACTCCATTCCTTTCTTTTAACTTCTTTGGTTGGAAACTACGTACTACACATCGTGGGAAATATTTCAGAACACAGTGATGCCGTTTTCCATTATAGATATACTAAAAACATAAAACTCCAGATTCACAGTGCTGGATTTTGCTTAACGAAAAAATGCGGGACAAATAGCAGACACCCACTATTTTATGGTGAAGATCAGTATATATTATAATAAGTTTTAGATAATTTAATGACAATCGAAAACTGCATAAAGCCAATGCTAAGGTACTTAACGAATATAGACCGATATCAAAAGGGGCGTCAAAGGGGGCCGCAGTCCTCAGTAGAATGATAGAGAGAGAGATCCGGTGAGAAAGGGGGTAGTACGTCAGCGGAAAGGGGAACACTCTGTCTGCTTAAACCCCCTTTTTAAATCGGTCTGTGGAAAATAAGCTTAAAACGTCGCGCTTGTGCGGAGAGAAACATAAACGAGCTTCAGTCTCAACTCAGAAGGTTGGGACGGGGGGCGGAAGGGCTATAAACTCGTCTCGTTTTTTCACCGTAACGCGCGCCAGAGAAAAAATGAATTGTGGAAGCTAAAAATTGGGAGTTTTCTCATGCAAAGAGAAATATCAATCCAGCTTGAATCCCTTTTCACTCCCGCATTAACATTTAGATTTTTTCTATAGCCACAAATATAATTTTTGTGTATATTATATAATACAGGGTGGAAAAGATCAGAGTGCCCAAATTTTTCGGACATTTTATAAAAAAAACTCGAGATCAATGAGGAAATTAATTGTAGTACATTTTCCAGACTCATGGAAATTTAATCAAAGAATTCTCTGGCATACCCTTAACAAATCGTTCATGTAGTTTCAAATTATCACAAAAATGAGAATTTGTAAGAAATCAATACAATAATGGTAATGAAAAATTATTTTTTTAAGATATCATAAATTTTGCAAGATTAATCCTGCAACAAATAGGAAATTAATGTCCTTTAGCGCAAATGTTCGATGTGTCTACCATCCTGATGTAGACATTCTCCAAGTCTACTGGCCATTGATTCGCGGGCGTGGCGAAGCATTCCTGGGGTGATTTTGGCAATGGCGATTCTTATTCTGGCTTTAAGGTCGTCGGGTGAATCTGGTTCAGTTGCGTATACCTTTCCCTTGACATAGCCCCAGAGGAAGAAATCTAACGGAGATCTTGGAGGCCAGGGCGTTGTTCCACCCCTAACAATCCATCGGTTAGGGAACTCGTTATTCAGCCACTCTCTTACGGGTACGGCAAAGTGCGGTGGTGCGCCATCCTGTCGGAACCAAATATCCCTTACTACTGCCAATGGTAAATTATTAATGGCAATAGTAAATTCTTGACGCAAAAACTCCAATCAAGGTTGCCCGGTGATGTTCGCGTCAAAAAAGAATGGCCCAATGATTCTGTCGCCAATCATGCCAACCGAAACAATGGGTTTCCAACGCACCTGATGGTAATGCTCCCGAAGCCAGTGAGGATTTTGCTGCGACCAATAGTGAAGGTTATGTCGGTTGACTGTTCCATCTCGATGGAATGTAGCATCGTCAGAGAACATAACCTTGCTAAGGAAACCTGGCATTTCTTCAGACATTTGGCCAGTAGACTTGAAGAATGTCTACATCAGGAAGGTAGACAAATCGATCATTTGCGCTGAAGGACATTAATTTCCTGTTTTTGCAGGATTAATCTTGCAACATTTATGATATCTCACAAAAACTAATTTTTCATTAACATTATTGTATTGATTTCTTACAAATTCTAATTTTTGTGATAATTTGAAAATACATGAACGATTTGTTTAGTGGATGCCAGAGAATTCTTTAATTAAATTGCCATGAGACTGGAAAATGGACAACGATTAATTTCCTCATTGATCTCGAGTTTTTTTTATAAAATGTCCGAAAAATGTGGGCAGTCTGATCTTTTCCACCCTGTATGTTCCCTGCTTGACGTTACATGCCTGACGTTACTTACCTGTTGTTCTGCACCTTGCTATCCCCAAGTAGTAATGCTTAGTTCGTGATATTCCGTTTTTATGATAGTCAACGCGTTGCGCGTAGAGTCTAGCTTATTTAATCTGTATGGGCATAAGTGAATCATATAACAGCTCCCTATAAGTACTGGACGTAGGTTATGCTTTTGTAAACAGCGTTTTCTTCCAAGACATCCGAGCCCGCCATCTATAGTTCAGTTTTACAAGTATAGTTTTCCCATTAACCCGGATCTTGAGTTAGGTTAACCTACGGAAGTTCCGGTTGATGATAATGGCTGTCTGACCGCCGTCAGTGTCGAGATTAGTGTGAAGTTTATTATCGCGTTATAATTTTGATTTAGAATGACTTATGTTAGGATCAATGTAACTAATTGCAATGGTTGCATGCCCACATTAAAGAGACCTCTGAACACGATCTATGTGATATTAAAAGCACTTAACCGTATGCAACTAAAAAAACGTTTTGTAAAACTGAAAAATATTGACCAGCATCTTTCGCAAACGGAAAAAGTCAAAGCATTGAAAAAATTCGTCACACTTAAAAAAACGAAAACAAATTTCTATGTCGACGCACATAACCTTTAATTAGTAATAAACCGGCCCAACTATCTCCGCTAAAAACCTTTAAATCGATCGGTGGAAGCTTAGCTCAGTGCTGTACAGCACTAGGGATACATTAGAAATATTCTAGCATGATGAAGGCTATTTTGATAATTTGAATTCATATTAATTTCCTTTTCAACACAAGCGTTTAAAAAATACCTATAGACCGCCAATTATTTTTTAAAATCGGAAAAATAAAGTGGACTTCTACTATTATATTCACAACCCAACACTTTGTATGGAACAACTTGTTTCCTTCCGCGCTCTTCTCTCTCAAACCTTTCCTCATTGGCTAACAGCCTACCACTTACTTCCGTTTGCTTCGCCCGCTTATTGAAAATTACTTTCGCGCCAAAATCATTCCTCTCGTTTAGTTCACAAATTCGCCGCTGCGTTTCGCATATACCCTTTTCTCTTCAGTGCTAGGAGACGATGCTGGTGCACGGCGATGTTATATCGTCCAGTACTTCTAGGGAGCTGTAATATGATCCACTTCTGGTATGGGTTTATTCTTTAACGGGTAGTTCCGCACTCTTGTAGCCAAATAGCCGGTATTTCTTCGCTGAACCCGTTGATGAGTCCGGCCATCACCAGAAGGTGAACTCCCTTGTTAGTGCTCTAACCTTCCGCCGTGTGTAGACTCACGTCCTTTACTTTTTGCTAAGGATTAGAAATTAAGATTGTAACTCTAAGACCTTAAGATTTATCGCTTTTAATTTTCTTTTAGCGTTTTTAAGTCTTATCGCTTTTAAGTTAAATTGCTTTTTAAGTTGTATCAAGTTAGGCATTTTATTATTAGATTTTTATTTCTTTAGGTCTTGTTACTTTACGAGTCCTTTCACGTTACCTAAGCGAGTTGCTTGCCCGCCCGTTTGCCGTGGGTGGCGTCCTGTGGGTCAAGTTAGAGGGTACCTTGGGGCCGAGTTTGGGGTGTCCTGCGGGGGTCTCTGGGCAACATTCCTCTTTGGTCCTCGAGCTTGGCCAAGACAGGTGGTTCACTGCGACCGCGGTGAATCAATCCGCTGGTACTTTTAGAGCTTAGGTCAATGGGATGTCCTCCCTTGGTGGGTCGTGCCCGAGTATATAAGGGTTATAGCTTTGGCCTGAGGTTTAAGGTCCCCTAGTTGGGCTCGGTGGTGGGTTTGGAGTATCCCTTACGAAACATTAGATAATTTAACTATGGATAATACTGAAAACTCACCCAATCTAGAAGGGTTAATCTCTGGAAAACCGTACCATAATACTCTTGAAGATGAAACCGTCAATTCTTCGCTTGATAGCTCAGGTGCTCCTTCTCCGAACTTAACTAAGAAGCGCAAATTAGACTTTAGCGAGAAGGGTTGTCAGGAGGCCGCAGGCGCAAGGAAATATAGTAATTTAGTTTCCAAGTCGATGAGCAGATTGCACACCATTATTATGAACTCCGAAAAAAGGGTTCCAAAAGCAATGGGGGGGACATACTTACTGTCTTCGAGGAACTTTATAGTATTTTCCAGGCGCAGACCTTAGAGATGGCAAAGTTAGAGGGGCAGTTGGCTCTTCTAAAGGGGCTTAGGCGCACGTCTGATGTTAGACTTAAAATTGTAAAAGAATTCATGAGTTTACCTGATAGTCCGGATTTGGGGGTGGAAGTTAATTCTCAGAATCAGACCGGCGAAGGTTTTAAGGTTGTCTCCAAACGTAAGCGAAAGAATAAAAGTTCTATCTCTAACACTCCAACTACCTCTCGGGTTTTCGTGGACAATGGAGGGGGAAAGCTAAACATGGGAATAACAATTAGGATAAACCTAATAAACATAATAAGGAGCAACTTAGAAATAACAATAAATATAGTAATAATAACAATAATTTTAACTAGGGTAAAGGGAGTGCCAAGAACAGTAATAAGCGTAGAATAATAGACAATAATAATAGAGCGGTACGCAGGACTGAAATAACGTTGGAGGATTTCACCTTGATAGTCTACCCCAAACTGAAATCTAATAATAATGCTACTACTACTACTAACGAAGAAAGCGCGGAGCCCCTCAAAGATGCGGTTGATAGTGACTTAACTTCCGAAGATATTATAAAACTCCTGAAGGAAAGGGTAGACCCTGTGGGTTTGGGTGCAACGATTAAGTGCCTTAGAGCCGGGAAGAATAATGGGGTAGTGATCGATATCGAGTCAATCAAGGATCTCGAAACATTCAAGGACAAATTAGATAATGATGTAGAAATTAGTTCAAAGGTTTTAATTTATAGTTCAATTAAACTTAACCCTAAAATTATTATTATGGAGGTCAGCGTAGATGTGTCCAAGGAGACACTGATCGATGCCATTGTTGCTCAAAGTAATGGTAAAGTATTAAACGTAGACTTAAAACACATTTTTAACTTCGCTGCGCGGAATCTTAAGATGAATATTTGAAATAGAACCCGATAAGTTTAAACATTTAATCGAGTTAGGAAAGCTAAAGCTAGGATGGGAAATTGTAGCCATAAGTGAATATTCGAGAATACCTTGTTGTTTTAATTGCTGCGCATTGGTCACACGTCCAAAAGTGCAAGAGTCAGGAGCAACTCTGTACTAATTGTGGCAGTAAGCATAAATTTGACGTGTGTGAAGCTAAAGAAAAACATTGTTGGAACTGCGCGACTAACAACGCCGTTAAGAACACGGAGTATCGCTTAGGGCATGGGGCGCTCGATGTTGATTGTCCAAGTTACTTATATGCGGTGAAATATAGAAAAGCGCGTACTAATTATGGATGACCGGTTGCTCATTCCCCCTAGGCAAGTAATTAATAACAATGGTAAGGTTTCGCCGCTCAAATTTTTACAAATAAATCTTAATGGATCAAAGGCTTCGACGGCTCAATTAAGACAGCAGGTTCTCGCGCAGTCTTTTGACGTAGTCTTTGTTCAGGAACCATATATTTTAGAGGGTGGAATAGGTGGTCTCTCTTTAAGTACACGTGTTTTATCCGCTTTGGGTAGGCCAAAGGCTGGAATTCTTTCGTGTTAACCCAGATTTAGATATTATCGCGCTAAAGCTAACAGCACTCTATGTCGTAATTAGTTTCAAATTCAAGGGAAAATAATTTGTAATGGTTTCTCTATACGCTCCCCTCGCAGCATATTATTCCTATTCTGTCAGAACTGAGTAGCTTTCTGCTTTTACTAAGCCACCCCAATTATTTAAATTGCGGGGATTTTAACGCTAAGCATTCCCTCTGGGGTTCACCTCGCACAGACGATGGGGCGACGCTGTTGTCGAATTTTATAATACTTTGGGCATGCATATCAGCAACAGTAACGATTCATTAGCCTCGTTCTCGACCTCTAAAGGGGAAAGCTGGATAGACATTATAATGATTTCGGATGCGCTTGTGGGTGTTCTCCAAGATTGGGTAGTCCGGGATGACGTTATCTGTAGTGACCACAGGTACAGGGTCCTCTAGAATAATTGTACTTGGCAATGGTCATGATTTTTACAGGTAGAACCTACGGCGCAATTTTGATGATTACCTTTAAAATGCTCAACACAATTGTCGATTAAGTGACGTAAAATTTCCGCAAACAAATTTGAGTTAACAATAGATATGGTTTTTGATTGCCGAAACTTTTTCCGATAGATCTGGGTGCCATGTATCACCTTTATCCCTGAGACGACCACTGCCTATATTTTTGACACCCGTAATGGCTTTTAAAGCGTGCCACCGATCATTTGTGCTGGTTGGCCAGTCCTTCGTCTTAATGATTTTGTTTACTTTTGTGTTCCGGTTGTGTGCATGATCAAGTATGACGACACCCTTTCGCTCAAAGTTTTTGTAAAGCCTTTCAGTTCCGTAAGCTTCATGGTTTTGGCTTATATTTTCAGGCATTTTCGTAACATGCTCGATGCCCACAACTTTATGTGTAGTTTCCCAAGGCTAATATGTCAGAATTGTAAGAATATTTACGACAGGCATGCCTAGCGTCACTTTCGATTGAAATCCTTTTGTTGGGTGAATTCGTAATGTTTGGGTTTTCTTCCGGTTCCTCGTCAGCTTCCTGGTAGTTGGCCTCATTTATAGTATGCATTTTTAAAATTTCGACTACTGCTTCAACGAACGTTCATTTTTGAAGTAATCTATTATTGATATTTCCAGTTTTGCAAAACTGAGAAAATTGTTCGAATTGAATTTGTAGCATTCCAGAGCAAAGATACGACATAAGCAGGATCAATTTTACAAGAAAAACATCACCCATTTTCTGCGAAGTGGGTAGTTGTATTTCGTGCTCCGGATTCGGGTCACATTCACAAAAGAATATTCTTGCCATTGTAAATTGTTCTCTTTTTATCTTTAGTGATCCTTCACACTTTCGGCTGTGCTCTTCAACTATTTGTAATCCACGGAAATAGGATATCTTGTCGCAAACCAGTAAAATTTCCACGTCAAATTATCTAGTACTTGTTTCATTTTCGGTAGTGGAAGCCTCATTTCTATTAGAGCTGGCAGCTTCATTTTCAAAACTAGCCCGAGCTTGATTCCTATAGCATTCCGTACCCAAATCGGCTTCAAAGGGGATGGGCGGTCCACAAATTACATCATCTTCCTTCTGCAGGGTTGCCACAGGTCAGGGAAAACCTGTAAAAGTCAGGGAATTGGAAAATGGGCCAAAAAAGTCAGGGAAAGGTCAGGGAATTTGGTTTTAGTGGAGAGCAGAGAGACAAATGGATATTTATAAGCCACCTCTGGTAGGTCGAAACCGCGCAATATACATATATGTGTAGCACGAGCAACTTGCGTTGCCAGAGTGCGTGATCGAATGCACTGTGCGTTAACCTGCCTTGCACAGTAGAGAAAATTTATACTATCTCCTTCCCTCTTTCTCATTCGCCCTACTACTTTTAAGTTTTGGTTTTGGTTCTGTTGTGAGATTTGCATCGTCTGCATGTATTAATTTTGCCTTTAGGCTGTCTATGGTGGGAAGCGGCGGGGTTTGACGTTTTGTCCATGATTCAGGTAAATGAAACAACTTTTGTTTATTATTAAAATAATATTACTTAGCTAATTTAATCTATAGCAATCATTTTAAAATACAGTATGCCGGGTAAAGCTCGTTTCAACCACGATTGGTTAGTTAATGATAATTGGACTTGGTTAAGAGCAAGAAACGAAGATGTGTATTCAGCATTTTGTAATATTTGTAACAAAACATTTCGCTAAGTAACATGGGAATCCAACCTGTTAAAAGTCACGCTTCTAGTATGAATCACAAGAAAAAATATTATGATGTTACTGGCCCAAACCAGATGAAAATTGACTCTTTAATACACCCCACGGAAGACGTTTCTGTTCGAAACATAGTTCATTCAAGCTCAGCTCGTGACATAGCTGTCAATTTACTAAGAGGGCTTAATACAAAACCGGAAAATAACAAGAATGACGGGACTTCAGAAACTTTACAAACATCAGCACTTTCCTCATTTGTGACCAAGGAAAATGTATTAAAAGCTGACTCGACGTAAAAACAATTGCCAGGAAGAGATGTTTCATATTCTAGAATATAACATGTCAACTGGCAAACATGGACCCAATGAGTCCTGATGTTAAACAAGGGCTTGAGATTCTTAATTCCGTCGGTCAATGTAATGAAGTTCTTCTGGACGTTAATGGAGTTACTACCCCTGGATAAATTCCCCCAAAATGTTTTTACGAAGAAAAAAAACCAATGAACGGTTTAAATCGATATGAAGGTTTATTATAAAAGAAACATAAAAACATTTTTTAAATGAATAACAAGCACTGTTCTTTTTCATCAATGACACCAGAATTCATAGAGGTGCTACATTTTGGTAGAATTTTAATAGCTTAACCAAAATTTCTTTTAGTTTAAATTAGACCACGGGGAGTTCGAAAATAATGGTGAAAAAATTATAAACCCCCATCGCAAGTTGTTTAAAATAACTATCGAAAATTTAGTAATATCATGAATAAACCGCCGTTGAGTTCGCTACGCAACTGATCATGTAAATTTTAAACACCCACTAAAACATTTACAATTCAAATACCAGGATAGAAATATAATTACGAAAAGCTCTTTTTTATTGGGTATGTTAAAATAAAGTAAAATATTTGGCAAAAAAGGAGAAATAAATAAAAGTAAATAGTCATTTTTGGTAAAGGCATAATATTATTTGGGAAGTAAAAGAAGCTAAAGAATAATATTTTGAAAATCAATGAAAATAAACAACAATTTGAAAAATCTCTCTACTGGGTCACTAATGGGAAGAATATATGGAAATATCAACGTTAGGTTTTTATCTATGAGAATTGAGATGTCAGGGTTGGAGTCTGCGCTTATAGAAAAATCGTTGAAGACAGAATATGTATTAAGGCCAATTCGCCGCAGTGTCTGGAGACTATATCTCTGGCATTTTAGTTCACCTTTAATCTCCGCTAGGTGCACTCTTTGCTATCCCTTCAGTGACGTCACGTTTCGATTGGAAATTTTTTCCCGCCGAGCTGAAGGGCTTACAGGGGTGCGGGCACAATGTCAAATCCAGAAGCAGAAGAAAGTGACAATCCAGATCCACAGCTAAAGGACCCGTTCATACTAGAGGGTAAATATTATAAGATAACATCCCGACCCCATGTTGGCAACAGTATTTCTGCCAAATGTCAACATTGCTCATCAGAACTCAAAGGTTCCATGCTTGCAACTTCCAACTTTGTGACCCACTTGAAGGTATCAAGAAATTTTTCTTGGTATAATTCTTTGCAAATGGCAAATTAAAATTACACTTTGCAGCGGAGTCATCCAAAAGCATTTGAGGAGTATGAAAAGGACAAGATTGAGGACCCGAGAAAAAAGAAACTGTATCCTTCATTGTTCAAGAGAAGGAAAACTCATCCGAAACAACCTACAATCACACAGAAATTTTCAATTGACAAGAAGAAGTCGTTAACAACAATTGAAGTGGAAACTGTAAATTTTCCTAAAAGGAGCAATGCACGCATATTCAATTGTGGAGGAGGTTGGATTTATAAATTATTCCAAAGGTAAGGTTTCAATACCAATAATTTTGGCTCATTTTAAAAACCATTTACAGTTCAGTTATTACAAATCTATCTAAGGACCCAAATTTAAAACAGATGTCGCGGCAAACCCTCACAAGACGGATTAGAGATCGTGTTATGGATATGAAACTCAACATTACGACAAAATTATAAAATGAGAAGTTACTTTGCATGACAGCCTGATGCGTGGACCTGTGATGGTATGAGCCGAAGCGTTCTTGGCTGTTATTTTTGAAGCCTTGACGGCTTTGGGAAAACTAATAGAGCCCTAGGTATCGGAAGAAGATTCACCGTTGGCTAACAACGAAGGAAATACAAATTCACCTCTTGGAACTATTTCAAACCGGTGCGAAGAACGACTTTCAGACGGCCATTTAAAAGAGTATGTTTACTATAAACAAAAGAAGCCTAAAAGATTTTTAATTCTGACATTTCCGTCTGAAGCCGAAAAGCTAAGGTTTAACAAAGAGTTTGATTTAGTCAAGAAGAAACGTAAAAAATGTCTCTTATCCAATTGGATTACGAGAGGATTGACCATTTTGCATACTCAGAACAGGGTTGCCACGGAATTTTCAAAACCAAATTCCCTGACTTTTCCAGGTTTTTCTGACCTCTTTCTCAGATTTTCCCTGACCTTTTCAGCCCGAAAGTGTGTATTTTTACAGCCCCTTTTAAGTACTTATAATTAAATAGGCTCTCCAAATAAAGGTTTCACAATGTATTTATTGCACCAAAACTATTAAGACACAATGTTTTCGAGAGCATTTTCTTTACAAAAACATTTGTAGCAATTTTTAAGGATTTACGAACTTTCTAAATCGAAATACTACTTTAATTATAACAATAGTCATAGATATTTTTTAAATACCTATTTATTAAAAATCACATTGGCTTAAGAATTTTTTGAGATCATGAAAATAGAATTGTTTTTTAAATATCTATTAAATTTACAAATAAATGAGTTGATTATAGCGACTTTTTAATTGATAACAAAACTTAAAAAGATAATTTCAAGAGTTCAATTAATATTTAAATCACAATATTGCATTTAAATTTTTAGAGATCACTTAGGTCTGTCTTTTTCAGTTTTTAGTTTTTCCGCTTGAAGATTCTCAATTTCCAACGTGTGAGATTTGTTTAACTTAGACCTTTTGCCCTTCAGCTCATTTAGTTCCTTGTGGAGACGCTTTATGGTTTGCGCTAATTTGTCAGCCTCTTTTGATGCCAACTTTTTTTCATTTAAAGCGTCACGATAGCGGGCTCTTGCACCCCGAAGAGCTCTTATCATGTGGCTATCAACCACAATATTTTAAGTCCTTTCGACTTGGAAATACCGTCATATACCTGCCTCAAGCCAATGAGAGAGTGTTCGTGCAAATTTTCAATTAGTACGTTTTTGTTAATTGCTTCCACAGAAGCATTTCCATAAGACAATATTAGGACAATTTTGGTAACAGACCACAAATCTTTATACTCCTTTTCACCATCAAATATAGCATGGTATAGTTGGTCAAGGCGATTTTCATTTTCATTAAAATCCTCCAATTGTTCCTTGCTCTTTTTTGAGGCGAGAAAAGACGCACACTCTTGTTTGACTTTTTCAGCCACACCTTCGCTAATTCTCTTGTTTTCATGTAGTAACCTAAGGCAGAGTTTCATGCGGTCTTGAGCAACTGATGGTTTATCAATGATAATTTTTGGGTCCCAAGCAGATATGCCTCTAGTCAGTTGGTGTTTGAGTGGAGAACGTTCCAATATTTTAGCAACTGTGCCACTCAAAAAATTAGCGGGCTGCATTTTAAATTCTCCTTTTGTCTTATCACCTATGCATTTGATCAATACCAAGTATTTTCCAGCTCCAAATCCTACATCAATATTCCTGTATGGAAGCAAGTTTTCAGAGTTTTCGGATATGTCTATTGCAAGAAGCTTCTTCATAGTCCCAGCTTCGTCGAAAATGTTAGCTTTAATAAATCTTCTCATTAGTTGCTTAATTAGGGACATAAGATCCTGGTAATAAAAAGGAGCCAAGGGGTTGGCGATTGTAACTTCCTTAAAAAAGGCTCAATATCAGCTGCTATCGTTCTGAAAAAAGCCAACCTACATTCCATCAACGGATCCTGTAAACCTTTTTCACATTTTGTACTGATATATATTGGACCAAAGTTTTGATGATGAAACATATTTCTTAATGTTACTGAATATACCTAGTGAACCTTCGGCACAGGCAACATTTTCTACCCATCTAACTTGACAAAACTCGTGGGGGAAAAGTGTTCTTCCGGTTATAGCAGTGTAGTCCGTTCTTCTAGCAGGAGTATCCTTGAAGAGGTAATATATATACCTCTTAAAAAGGCATTTATTTTCCATCGAACAACTTTATGCCCAGTTTGAAGTGCTCCGTCGACAACGTGAAGGCCACACGACCCAAATTCCAGCATTTTTGGAGCTTCAAGATTTTCACTAGCATCCTCCAAGTCAAGATTTTCACCAGCATCCTCCAAGTCAACTTTCAGATTTCCATAGAAGCTCCAACTGGTGTTGGACCATCCATACTACTTGTAGGATCCTTCCTAGTTGTAATCCAACTAGGAAGGCCTTCTTTAAATTTTTGAAGGATATCAGTCGCTTTTGCATAACCCATGAACACAGATTGAAAATATCTCGTTACAGTCTGGTCACTATCTTCATTCCAAAATCTTAGATGAATATCCATTTGACCTCGCTGACTTATTTTATTCAGTGCTTCATCAAAACAAACAACGTATTGTTCACAAGAAATCAAACGCTTACGTAACACCTCATCAAAATATAGTGCTAATCCAAATGATATTAAGTAGCTGTTCTTCGTTCTATCCATGTAAAATTTCTTTGCAATATCACTGTCAGGAAACATTTTTTTAAATATTTCACCATCATTGTCAGAAGAGTTGTATGACGATTGGGTCTCATTGCCCAATTAGGTTCAGCACGTAAAATATTTTCCATGTCCACAAATGATGAAATAGTAGAAATTCCTGAAGTCTCTGCATTTTTATCTACAGGTGTAAATGAACCCTCTCCACTGTACGAGTGGTAAATTTACTGATGTGCTGCTAGTTGGCTTAGGATGTTCTATGTTTGTCTCGGAAATAGCTTTCTTTTGGTTTAATAATGATTCAATTTTCAACTGGTTTGGACCAGTTCCATCTTTAGTTTTTTTCTTGTGATTCATACTTGCCGAGTGGCTCTTAATGGCTTGAATTCCCATGTAGCTTAGTGAAAATAATTTGTTACAAATAATGCACAATGCCGTATGTACATGATCAGCTATTGATCTTAACCAAGTCCATTCTGGGTGAATACCCTTATTAGTCCAATCGGGATTATAATGAGCTTTGCCAGACATACTATATAATTTTAAAGTATTATTATAGTTTAATAATTATGTTATATCAAAAATTTGTATCAATTACCTGACACAAGGCACAACAGCGCGCCTCTTCACTTCCCGCCTTTATCGCCTAGCTGTAGTGTAGCGCTGCGCGCAGTCGACCCGAACTTACAGAAACCTGGCCTTGGGGAGTTGGGAGAACGAATGAGAAGGAGGCAAGGATTAATAATCTAATGTATACTGGATTGCTCTAAAGTTTTCTGTGTTAAGAGATGATGAGGAGGAACTTTAATTACACTTTTTAATAAAGACTAATCCCCAAAAATTTTAGCCAGTAAAATCAAATTCCCTGACTTTGCTGAAAATGTAAAAATTCCCTGACTTTTCCCCGACCTTTTCGGCCCATTTTTAAATTCCCCGACTTTTCCAGGTTTTCCCTGACCCATGGCAACCCTGCGAGAACAATTTTCTGATCAGTTGCAGGACTAAACGAAGAGGTGTAGATGGTGTATCATTACTAAACAATACCCAAGAGGGTTAACTGGGTTATCTCCCTTACTTTTCGGTTTATGGTACGACAATTCAACTGGCATATTCTCTATGATTTCAAACCTGTCATCATTGTCATCAAACAGTGATTCTGATTTCAAATCAGCCCAATCCATTTTGTGGGGATCATCTGCATCGAGTTCAGCTTCATCTATGGCTGTTTCCTTAACGTCCGCGGTAGTTGGAACTACTTGAAGAGAACTTTGACCATTTTCAAAGTAGTTGAGTGGCCAATCCGACATGAATTTGTTTTTAACGGGTTCTTCTTTGGGGAAAAATAATGAAAACATATTTTTATTTGGAAATGTGTGACTATCGCATTCGGGAATGCGACAGGTATTTCCCCTAACACGGTTGCACGACTTAAGTCTTGTTCTTGAAGTCTACAGATAAATTAGTCGTCTATTCTGCCACGAAGCTGCATCTCCTGCTCTTGCGTACCAGAGGAGCCAAAATCGGACAACAAAGACCCAAAGGTCAAAGTGACGTACAAGACTAGATCTGGACGACAGATCAAGTCGAGACAGACATTAAGCTTATAGAGTCTAGTTAATGTAATAAGCTTAAGGGAAAGGATGGATTGTCTACCATTGGGTCGAATCCTATTGGATCGAATGTCTTGTTCGACCGAATCCCGTTGGACTTAATACCGCAATTTGGGCGGATTTCCAATCATGAATGTTCCTTTAATTTGTGGGTCTTTTTTCAAATTGTTGTTTTTTAAATTAGTATTTATTCGTATGATCAGAGCTAATGGTTTCATTTGTAATGCGAATATCTTTGTAGAAAAATAAAGAACAATATTATTCAAAAAAGAGTAACGTTATATCGGAAAAATGTATTTTTTTGGAAAAGGCATAATAATTTGGTGAGTCAATGAAGATAAACTTCAATATTTTGGAAAGGCGTAGCATTTTAGTTTTTTATAAAATGTTAGTAACCTAACCTAATTTTTGGAAAAAGGCATATTAATTTGGATAGTCAATGAAGATAAACTTCAATGCTTTGGAAAAGGCGTAACATTTCAGTTTTTCTTATTCAATATTACCACTGTAAAACTCTATGCTAAATTTCGCGCACAATAAGGCACCTAGGCGGGGACTGACGAAACCCCCACTCAAAAACTCTCCTCACCCCCGAATTGAAATAGCTCTATTATTAAATGATGCCAATTTAAGTTCATCTCATTTAGCACAGTCGAAAATATTTCACCAAATTACCTCGATAGAAACAGAGGCAACTCGCTCAAACAAGTTAAGTTTAATGTACTTGACATCGGTGGGGCTGGTTTTGCAACATATCACCTGCTACATTTAAGCTAGACTCGCACTCGACGGAAATCACGACGGAGACCCGGCAGAAAGGGGTTCGACCGAAAAATCTTTACGCCGAGCCCGACGGAATTTCCGCTCGGCCGGGCGCAAGTTGTGTTCTATTTTTCGGTCGTGTTCGGCGTTAGGCCAGTGTCTCAGACAATGAAATTATCCCACTGAGTACGTCATAAATTTCAAGAGTGCACGCATACGCTAGATAGATTGATAGCCGCCATGTATTTTTTTTTGGTCGGAAACATGCCACGTAGAAAAAAAAATGTATCTAATGGAAGCATATAGAGGTAAGATGTTAATAAGGAAGTCTTTATAGAGGAGGCTAGAAAATATATTTTCTTGTACGATCTAAGCGACAATGGGGCAGAGATACCAATTCAGAGTGCGAAATAAATGTTATGGTAACCACTCTAATCTGTCACGTGACACAAAAATATCTACCGCCAATCTCAAAATTCAGTCGTAGTGTGAACAGTCTACAGCGTAAGGTAAAATTTCTACCGTATGCTGCGTGATTTGCGCCGGTTTTTTTTCGGACGAGTGGGAATCTAGCCTTATGAGGCACAAAGTTGTCATAGTCTGACGTAAGAATCAGGCCGTCAGAATAAACCTAAGCCGCGTATTTTCCAGTCAGATATTATATTCTGTTATTTAGCACGACCAGATCTATCAAAGAACACCGGATTCATACAAGTACCTCATGAGGTAAGAAATCATACCTCATTCGACCATTTTAACCCACGTCTGATTTATTTATGACCCCCTTTGATGACGTCAGATTTCATATATTTGGAATCGCCATTTCCAGTTCTATCATTTGCCACCTTCTTTATTCATGTACCTCATGAGGTAAGAAATCATACCTCATTGGGGTCAAACATGACCCCGCCCCCCTCAAATGCCCCAGCTGTGACGCGTAAGACGGCCAAATCTATTAATGAGCATCAAAACTGAACTCATTCCAGTGGTCAGACCTTTTGTACTTTATGAGGTAAGATCCAGCCCACTGGCTCTTGGTCTATTTGATTTCTTCGTTAATTCTTACGAGATCCATTGTTTTTGCTAAGAATTATAAAAAAATTATTTGTTAATACGTGGTTAAGATGATGTTAAAATTATCTTTAATCCTACTTATTGCAGATAATGATCTAGTAATGATGGCCCACTTTTTGTACTCGTTAACCACACTTTGGCTTATTTTAGTTACAAATGGAATAAGGTCCTTATGGGGAATGAGTAGGCCTCCTTTGTTGATTATTATGAGAGCTGGTGGAATATCTTCAGGAAATTGATCCATATTTCGGAGTGTCAGAGAAATGTTGTACATTTGATGAGCGTTATCGCGTTGTTTTTTGGAGTATGGTTTTTTTCCATTAACAATTTTACTTTTAATTTGCATAATGCCTTGGTTTACACGCCAAATTTCACCAAGCGCACCACCACCTAGTCTGTTCATCGTATACAGTTCATCAATTTTAAATGCCGTATCTTTTTACCTTCATTTACGTTATTTTCTTTTACCGAGCCGCAAAATGCTTGAGGTTTGGTGGTTTCCACAAGTGAACCAGCGCTCTTCACAGTGTGAACCTTTATAGCTACCCATTGCATAATAGAAACTGATCATTTTGACTTTGGGCTGCTTTTATCTAATGCGTTAAATCCAAATTTAGCAGCACTTAAAAGGTACTCTTTCACCCATTGTGGCCAAGCAAACGCGAAACTTGAAGAACCACATTGAATATTTCTAAATTGCGCTTCCAAGTTTTCGTATTTTTCCATCATATCTTTAATTATTTGGGTTAAAAGTCCTTCACTGTGGGCAGTTTCAATAATTTCCTCATGTTTACCCGTTTTATCCGAGTCAAAAACATTCTTGTGGTCATTAATGACTAAATCAGCTGTCACAATGATGAAATCCATTTTTTAAACTTAAAGCTTGCCGTTCTATCGTGGTTCCGCCATAAGACTGTACAGCAGACGCCCTCTCGCCGAGTCAACAGCAACAGTAACTATTTTTCCCGGCGCTCTTGCACAATCCTGGCTAAGGTGCAGTGAATAGGATCTTACCGCCTCTCTAGCTTCGCGACAAATATTCCCCCACCGAAATTTCTCTCACTCACTCGGGGGGTAGACATTGAGTATCGGGGCGCCCCGAACGTGATATTTGCTTAAATTCGTTAAGTCCCACACTTCTTGTTATTTCTATGTCGTTTTTGGTATTTATAAGACAACCTGGAAAATTCTTACAAGTTTACGGTCTATTTCGTGTTATGTAATTTGAAAGGTTAAGTTCTAGCGTCATTTTTACTACTGCCTAAGCTAACAGGGTTTATTTAAGCGAGTTGAAATGAAACCGTGATAAGTTTTCTGTCTATGTAGACACTAAATAGTCATTGGAACCTCCCCTATGAAATATCTGCATGAAATTGTGCGCACCGGAAATTTAGGGGAGAACTTTCAAAGCCACCAGCCGAGAACCCTCTGGCTCACCTTCTACTCCGTTTATTTGTATGCTCTCTCATACCATTGAGACTTCATACAGAGAGTAGCAGGAATGCCTCTCGAAAATCTAGTATAGGTAAAATCCAAAAAACATAATTCCGTCATGTAACCCATGAATATAAATTAGAGGCCTGTTTCAGGTACCCCATAACCACAAGTACAACTGTTTTTATTTTACAAAACTTAAATAATCAAATTGCAAGCAGCGAAGCTGCTCCTCCCTGTTTCAAAAGGTATTCACTGTAATGTGAAATCAATATTTATTCATTCAATGGTCTATAAAATTATACGGAATGTGGAAAATGGAGCACGCACGTTTCTTTCATTGCATCATTAATTGTTACAAAATCGTGTCCTTCATTTTGGTACTCTAAAATTGATTTTGTTCTTTCCACTGCTATATTTTTGAACCCAGAAGAGATACTCATTCCCAAGGCTTTTCTGCCAATATTTGCCATATTAGGGAATTTACCTCTTTTGGTTCGCCAAAAGGCCAAAACAAAGTTGTTGTTTGTTTGGGCCTCGTTATTCGTAACAACCCTTTCATTCAGGTATTTCTCCAGATCTGATGTGCTGTAAGTATTTCATCTCGTTTCATTATTAATGTCCAGAATGTGATCAAATAAATTAGCATTCTCGTCTTTTTCTGGTTCTACAATTGTTTCAATAGTCGGCAGTTGATCCAGAACAATGTTTTGCAACAGATTCATCCACTGTGTGGAAAAGTTGATATATCTGGTGCCAAACTGGCACATTGTAGACTGTAAAATGTTTTGTAATCATTAGTACTGTTGTTGGGGTTGATACTTGATTACACTGAGGGGCTTACTTGGTTTAGAAAGCACAGTTTATTGTCGTCGATGATACATTGCTAGTGGTCATATTACGTCTGACGTTTAGGTGAAATAATCTCCGTTTATATAGTTCATGAAAAAACTGATAAGTGCTGATAAAAATACATTGCTAAAATGACGTAACTCTATGACATAACTCTACAACTGTTATGGTGGTTATCATTAAATTATTAATAAAAATCACCATATCCTAAAACATATTGAGATCTTACCTTTAAACAAGCGGGCTTTTTACCTGGGGTCCAAAACAGATGGTACAATGAACTTTTGGCCTTTAATTAGATTAGAAAACCTTTGGGAAAAGTTTTTTGTATTTCCATAATGAAGACGTCAAATACGTTTTCTGTATTTTTCCTCAAAAAGTCGAAGAGGCCCAGCATCAAACCAATGACCTTAGAAACGGTCGGGCCTGTTTCACTCAGATCAGACCCAGTGTTTATTAATGGTTTCATAATAGCCTGGAGATCCTTCATGCGCAATAGATCCTCAGGATTTGGTTGTGGCACGTTCTCTACGTTCGCAATCAAACATGTAGATCTCAGAGAGTCAATGAAATCTAATTTAAAGTCAGGCACACTATGAGCTGATGATACAAAGTTTTGTTGCGTGTTTTTATTGCGTTCCTTGTTGTTATATATTACCTTTAATACTCAATCAAGAACGTCAAAGAGAGTGTAGATTCTAAATGGTTTTCTTTTCAAGAAGGCCAATTCCTGAAAGGAACTTGACGTGCTGAAAATTCTTCTATGCCACCTTTCGGGCGACTGAATGAAATTTAGCCATTTTTCCAACTTATCAAATGGTTCCTTAGCTTCTTTGGAAGCGAAACCCGTATCGCCCAATACTCGAAAGGTAAAGAAGGGGTTCTTCCCCAACTTTCACTTATGGCTTCGATTTCAATTTCGCCATGACGATACAAGCAGAAAATTTAATAAAAACTCCTAAAATCTCGAACTCTATCCATAGTTCTCCCTAAAGGCTATTTTGCAGTTAAGTGTTGCCAGGCCATTTCGGTCTAAAATGGGAAAGGCTAGCTCTTCAGTTATAATCAGTACTTCAACAACTTGACTCAAAAACCTTCAGATAGCCTGACAATTGATCATTTCGATGTAAAGAAGTGAGTAGGCTACGCTCAGTATCAGGCCATACAAGGGTGTTTATTTATTGCCGTCTCTGCGCACTCTCAGAGGATCCTAAACGCCCACAGCGCAGGCGACAAAAATCGAGATGGAAGTCAAGGTGTCTTGATCTCTTACTTACATCGAAATGGTCTATACTATACTCGAGTTAAAGTTAAGAAAAAGGGGGATTTTCCTACAGCTCATTTAGTGAAAATATTGGAAAATACCTTTATCCATAGTTGAATTTAGCAACACCCAAGGTGAATTGAGATTGCAAGCCTTGAGAGCGTCATACGCCTCCGTAACTAACACTCCATGAATCTTCGCATTAAAAAGATAGTGATAAACTTCTTACATGAAAACATCCTCGGAAAACATCGATAAAATTATTACTTGTAAAATTTTAAAACTTACTTGCAGAGTTTTAATGCCCACACCATCCAGAACACCTAAAATATTTTTCGTTGACTGTTGGTCACCAACGCAGAAACCAACACTAGCCTGCTTCACGCTAAAATTTCCGCCTATTGCGAAACATCTAAATTCAATTATTTTTCCCCAATGTAATTTAAGCATGGCTAAAGGTAACTCATCGAGGGAATAATCACTATAACTAAACTTTCTATTTCAAAAGGTTCTGGGAATAAGTCCATGTTAGAAATTTATGAGATGCCATAAGCGTGCACTGGCATAATTCTATGTTGTAAACTCTTCGAGGGAATAATCATTAAAACTCTCTGTTCTTCGACTCGCCGGAATATTACAATTATAACATAAGTAAATTTATACGAGTAATAACTTTATCACTGTTTAGGATAGGGCATCGAGGGCTATTCACTCTGAGTTTATGCACGGCAAATCATTTAAGCATTGTAAAAGATAGCTCGATTCACTCATTAGGGTAAGGTATAGAGGGGTTATCCACTCTTTAGGGTAGTGTATAGAGGGCCAATTCACTCATTAGTGTAGGGTATAGAGGGGCCATTCATTCGGGAAGGGTGTAGAGGGGGCTATTCACTCGAATTTTCTCTACGCCTGTTAAGTAAAATACGATGTGGCTACTATTACGAGCCCTTGGGTCGTCTTGTTTAATTTTTCCACTTCGTTTATATTCTTCCACCTTGAGAGGTTTTATCGACGCTGTCGTTTGTAAAACCCACAGTTTTTACATGGGGCTTAAACTCTTTCCCATTCAAAGGTTGCGCATTGGGGGGCTACTCATTCAATTAATTTTCTTGTTTATGTTTTATTATTATTATTATTATTAATGAAAATGTAGATACACAGTCTGTTCTAACTAATACGGAATTAAACAAGTCACAAAAGATTGAACTGTACAACCTCCTTCTACAGAGTAAAATTAATAGAAGTAAGAAGAAGAAAGTAGATAAGAAACCGAAGAAAAAAGATTGGTATTCGGAAATAGTTCTCGTTATTCCAAATTCACACCTAAAATCTGTCGTTGCTTTATACAAATGGATCGAAAACAACACCAACATTCAATGGCATAATAGCGGGGAACTTGTATACAACGGAGGTCCTGTTATAGGATCGTATATTATGGATATTTTGCATGAATCTGTGAAAAGTTATACAGTGTGGAAAAGATCAGAGTAACACCTACCTTTGTGGAAAACCCCCAAAACCCCTGACGGACTACTTCACTGCAGTGCAGTTTCGAGCTCGTATACAGAGTGTGACATGTGTCATTGTATGCAAATGAGAACGTGAAACCTGTATCACAGTGAATATCGTTTAATGATACGCACTTTGAAACGTTAAAGACCTACGATTAGGCTTAGGAACTAAAGCATCACACTACAAATTAAAGGGCTGTTTGGTAAACCCATCAGCGTAAATGTTCGATGTGCCTACCGTCGTGGTGTAGGCACTCTTCAAGACGATTGTCCATGCCTTGTATTACGTTTTCTAGCATTTGAGGAGTGATTAGTTCAATTGCGAATTCTGGCCTTCAAGTCGTCTACATTTAAAGGTTCTGTTGCATACACCTCCCCCTTAATATATCCCCCATAAGAAGAAATCAAGTGGGGTTAGGTCAGAGGATATTGCTGGCCACGGAATTGGTCTACCTCTACCGATCCAACTGTTTGGAAAGTGCTCAGTTAGCCATATGCGAACATTGACCGCCCAGTGTGGTGGCGCACCATCCTGCTGGAGTCACAGGTCCCGCATCACTGCTAATGGTAATGCGTCTATCGCATCACTAAACTCGTGGCGCAGGAAGTGCAAATACCTGTCACCAGTAATGTTGTCCTCGAAGAAGAAAGGCCCGATGATTCTGTTCCCCAGAGTGCCACACCAAACATTTTTCTTCCATCGAATTTGATGTAATGTTGCCGTTACCAGTATGGATTTCGTTGGCTCCAGTAATGTAAGTTATGTCGGTTTACCGTTCCATCCCTGTGAAATGTCGCCTCATCCGAAAAAAAGAACCTTTCTTAAGAACAATGGATCGGCTTCAATTAGCTCGCGCATGGTAAGACAGAAGTCTTGACGTCTTAGCTAGATGGAGGTGGATATGATAGGGCCGGTAGTGATGCCGATGTAAAATGGCAAGAACGGTTGAATGGCTTAGACCAACCTCTTCTCCGACCGCTCTACTACTAGTATGAGGATTGGCTTGTAAACGTGCTAGAATGTCGACTTCCCTATCATGATTACCAATTATACGGTCTCTTCTACGTTGACGGTCTTGCACGACGAAACTCCCGAAATCTCGTAGGTTGTCTCTAATGTTCGTAAAGGTTCTTCGAACCGGCCTTCGTCGGTGTGGGAAGCGTTCGGCATAAAGCAATGCCGCTTGTTCAACCTTACCGCGACATTCACCCAAAATAAACATCATGTCCAATTTGTCTCGGTTGGAGTAGGCCGCCATTCGTCTACGACACAGGACTTACAACGTTTATACGAACTAAGCTGCTATGTAAAGACGCATACGTTTGATTGAATAATGTGCCGAATTCTCAGTGCCGCGGATAATTCTGACCTTCGTAACCTCGTATGGATTCCTTATCTAGTAGGCCAAAGCATAAGGTGAACCCTTATGCTTTTGCCTACTAGATAAGGAATAACTCCTCAAATGCTAGAAAACGTAATACAAGGCATGGACAATCGTCTTGAAGAGTGCCTACACCACGACGGTAGGCACATCGAACATTTACGCTGATGGGTTTACCAAACAGCCCTTTAATTTGTAGTGTGATGCCTTAGTTCCTAAGCTTAAACGTAGGTCTTTAACGTTTCAAAGTGCGTATCATTAAACGATATTCACTATGATACTTGTTGCACGTTCTCATTTGCATACAATGACACATGTCACACCCTGTATACGAGCTCGAAAATGTACTGCCGTGAAGCATTCCGTCAGGGGTTTTGGGGGTTTTCCACAAAGGTAGGTGTTACTCTGATCTTTTCCACACTGTCAACTCACTCAACAGGTTAATGTTGGAAAGGACGAGTTTCATGAACTGCTTACCAAAGAAAACGTCCCCAAATCACTTATAAAAAATAAATTCCAATGTAATTCACCAGTCTGTAGTACACCTAATAAATCATTTAATCGAATGCCTATTTTGCAACAGGCAAATCTACCTTTCACACCCAAAGTTTTAAATCTTTTTATGGTAATGATATACCTAATTGGATAATGTTGAAATAAATAATATGAAACAGTAACACGTATCGTTTTTTTACAACCTATATTTTCACTTTACCATGGATGGATATACCGATCCTTCTCCCACGGGGTTTTTAACAAACTTCTCTTTATCGTTTTTAAACAAACCGAAAGTTATAAGAGCGTTATTAATATTATGTACAATTATCACTCTTTAAATATATTGTTTCGCTTACTGGTATCATGAACAAAGCAACATCAACTGTTCGAATAATGGATTAACTCAAAAAAAATTTACTTTAACGTAATAGACCCTGGAAGTTTTGGAGGTGTGCTAGCACTTTACTCTTTAGCGAGGTCCTCAACCGGTAGCGGATTGGCTCCTCCCGCCAATGATGCATTGTACCATACTTTCACACTGGACGAAGTGCGAAAGGCCCAGAGAGACGAACAAGTCAACAATGACATCATAGTCCAGTTATCCGGAGACAATCCTCAAGGACATCGATACTACGAGATGAAGAACGATGTCCTATATCGAAAGGCCTATGATAGAGAACCAGCGAAATTCTATTTGCCACAGCGGTTCCGGCGGGACGCCATCCGCTTATTCCATGACCATCCCCTATCTGGACATCGAGGTCGAGATCGTACATTCGAGAAAGTACGGGTCAGATACTGGTGGCCATCGTTAAGGCAGGACGTTACCCAGTACGTCAGCGGATGTCCTTTGTGTCAAATGCACAAGGCCCGTGGAACGCATAAACAGTTCTGGGTGAAATTATTTCAATGTTCGTTGGTCGAGATCACCGAAGATGGGACGAGAACTTGCCATTTATTCAGTTCGCCATCAACTCGACCACACATACCACAACAGGAAGAACTCCTTTCTACCTGAACATGGGTAGGGAACCGAGATTTCCCTGGGACTTGGACGTGGGTATGCCAGTAGCGGACATTGTTGAAAGGTCCGCATCGCTCTCAGCTTTAGCGAAGCAACTTGCTTTGTCTAAAGAACTTGCCAAGAAAGCGCAAGCACACCCGAAACGCAAATACGATCAAAGGCGGGAAGGGATTGAATTACCCGTTGGTGTACTTGTCTGGAAGGAGACGCATCCCTTGTCTGAAGCGGCACGTAATGTCGTCACTAAGTTATGTTCCAAATGGGATGGTCCTACAAAATCGCAAAGAAGATAGACCGATTGCGATATCAATTAGAAGACCCAGAGACTGGAGAAAATAAAGGGATCGAGAAAATTGCTCATTTAAAGCTATATTGGTCGAATAAAGAGGTCTGCCAACCGGACGAAAGTCAGTGATCCTCAACTTCAAGTAGTTCATCTTCAAGTTCTGCAACGTCATAGGCTGTACCTATACTTCAGGACGCTGGAGTCAGTCCTGGTGACGAACGTCGTGAGACTCGACGAGAACGAAGACAACGACTGATGAGAGACCAAGAAGCGCAGACCGAGTCGTCTGGAGAAGAAACGAGGAGCAATCAAACCTCATCGTCATACAATGATGGATCCTCTTACTTCCCCTCGGAAGAAGTACCAGATCTAACTGCGGAATCTGAACCAGACGCATTCACCTTATTCTCAGATCCTCCAGAGGTTTTCCGAGTGAATCGGATGCCGCCAGACCTTTCTCCTCCTTCCTCTCCTGATAGGAGCTCGAGGGAGAAGTCTCTCCCTCTACCCTCTCCTCTATCTCACCCTGACGATTCCAGTTCTTCCTCTGAATTTGAGGAAGACGAAAATGAATTGTCTAGTCCCATTCCCGTAAATCCTATGAGATTTTTCAACCCTTTTCGTAAAGGATGGAAACGTGAGATAGTACTGTGGAAGAACCCAAAGCCTGGAGGTCCTGAACTGGACATAAATTATCATCCTCCAGCGAACTATCCTCATAAGACCCTTCGGTCTCGCTCAGACGTAGAACGTTATTTACGCGCCACGGATGTGACATCTAGTGACTTTAACTTTTCGCGCCAAGCCATCTCGCGAGAACCGTGGGAGACGGTAGGGGAATCACACAGACTTTTTTCTCCACTCACATAATCCAATGACGTCTTTCGTCGTCGTCCTCGAGACGGCGGACGCCCTTACTATTCCGCTCAAGTAGCGAGGCCTACAAAGCCAGCCGCCGCCATCGAATACAGAAGGAAGGCGCGACAGCGCCCTAAAGGAGGTCACCAGAGTCACGTTAAACTCAGGAGTCCAACTCCCATTGAAGCCGATGACTTTTTTAGAGGGGGGATGTAACCGTCCCACACTCATCTCCCTTCACGTCGTCTGCTTCAGAGTTGTTTACATAAATTTTTGTACTCATTAATTGTCTCACAAGTGGCGCTTTAAGCGCCACTGCTGTCAATGTATAATAAAAAACATTTTTTCGCGGGAATAAAAACCCCCGCCTCCGTCTGTAACGGGGTCAGTTGCTTGTGGCTCGCTCTCCTGTTCGGACGCGTTTTTGTTTAATAAATATAAAGTATTATTTCTACCACGAACTGCGTTTCTTTTCTACAATGGTAATTATAGTTAGTCCTGGACAATAAGTCTTTTAAACGGGTAACCAGGGAACTTTTTAGTCTTCCTTTAATTTAAATTCTTTGTGAATCGTGAAGTTAGGCCCCCTTTCCTATTTTCTAATTTTACGGTTACACAGTTTTGAGCAATTCTTAACGCTTCAGTTTACCTTAGCAATTATGTGCAACAAGATGATCATACGCTTACCTTGCCTAATTAGGAGTGGAAAAACAATACCTAAACTGCATGTTCCTAATACTACTGGGGTTCAAATAATCAAATCAAACCAAACCTACTTAACTCATCTAAGACTTTTTTGATACAAGTAACGAAGTTTAATCAGACTTAATTCACTTCTCATCTGTATTGCTCTTTTGGGAGCTGCTGTAACGGTAAGCCGTGTTTACGAGAACGGCCTTAATGGGTAAACAGCGTTTTGAGGAACGGCGGTAATAAAATATAAATATTTTAATATAAATGCAATAATATGATAGTTGATTTAAAGAATTTCCTTCGAAGGTTTTGCACAGAGATGATTATCGAAAATCGCTTTAAACCCACTATTGATCCAAAAACGGAAAACCCTATTGATAATTGCATTTTTTTCCCAAATTCAGTGTCGAGAAATTTCCAGCTGAAAGTTTTTCGGTCTTCGATTTAGGGAGTCTAGTAAGATTATAAACGTTAAAAATACTTATGTATCATTGGATTAATAGTGGTGGACTGCTTACATCCAGTACTGTAAAAATAGTTATTGAGTTGTGAATGGTTCAGGGGATACTTAAATGAACCGATATATTGGGCCCACAGGACTTATAATCATCCGCTTGTTCAGTCGTATATTTCAATATCAATATAGACAATACTGGCTTTACAGTTTGTTATTATTGAGTATACTGCCATCGAGTATCCTAAAAGAATATCTTTACCCTGTACCCTTCTCGTATCGTATTTAAAAAATAAAATTATCATGTCTCACTCTTGACGGTAATTGAACCATCTTAAGTTTATTGAACCATTTATGACAACTAAACGACCGATGGTTCAATCTTGAGCCATAATTGAACCACCTTAGACAAATGAGCCTCTGATGGTTCAATCTTGAGCCATAATTGAACCACCTTAGACAAATAAGCCTCTGATAGTTCAGTCATGAGCCACTATTGAACCACCACATGATAATGAACCCTTACGGGGTTTTTGTACATCGAAAACACATTTGAACCTTTTCGATAACAGTGTACTTATTGAATTTTTTGTATTCAGCACCTGACACTCACGAGGAAATGTTTTAATCAGCAAGGAGGTAAGAGTAACCCATCACTACCCAATGATATAATTATGTGGCAGTCTTCACAATGTCAGTAGAGGCCGAGTTATGCTAATATACAGACCACTTTATTTGCTCCATAGGAATTGGCAGCTTTTAAAGCCTACATCTAAGATCTAGAAATGAATAGACATTCAAATTCGTTAGGCCTAAACTAGGAACTATACCTTATTAAGGAAAGTCAATCTTACAAATAATTAATTTCCTCTTTGAGTGAGAGTGGTAACATCTTATTGAAGAAGTAGTGAGTTGTCCCAAAATCGTACTTTCCCTTTCAAGGCTTACGTTATTTTCAAATGACACACTATAAAATGCGCGTAAGTGTAAGTGAATGTTTCGTAAGCCGATAAAGCGATCTTGCGGCAAAAGTCGTAAGAAATATCCTATAAAAAGATGTTAAAAACAAACCTTCTAACAGTTTGAATTAAATTTAAATATAGTTGTACTTACGTCAGGCAGATTAAATTTGATTTGGAACATAATATTACATATATTTATTATATTAAATTTAATTTATTATATTTAAATATAATTGTATTTCTTAATCCTTAAACTCGAACACTCTAAATTTTAACAATACTGTCTTCGCGTATCAAGACTAAATGAGAAATAATCTTGGTTTTAAACCATTACCGCCCGTGGAGCGAAGCAATTGTTACAAGAGTAATTAATATTTAATATTTGTTCTTCCTATGAGGAAATTTTGAAATCAATAACAGAAGAATGATTGTATTGAGTTTCTATTGTTATGAAAGGTTATTGTGACGCAAAAAAGTTGGCCGATAACTTGCTCCATAATCCTACCCGATTAACTGATTTATTTTTGCCTAAAAACATATTAAATAATTTGCTTTATTTAATTTATTTTCTTATTAAAGGAAACAAACAAACAAAATTATTTATATATCCTTGGTTTACTGCGTTAAGTAACTAAGCCTCGGTGTAGTTAAGTATTGTGTGATAGTGGTGCAAGAAAGGGTTTCGGAAGCTACGTTAAGGGTGTAATTTTTGAGCCTAGACACAGTCAAAGCATTACTACAACCACTAATACGCTACTACCAACATTGGTAAATACTACAATAGCGCTGAAAAGAAAAAGTACAAAACTGTAGTATATTTGACGCGTTTAGAATAGCCGCGTGGATTTACAAACCATTTAATAGAAAATCAATGAAGTCAAGCAACTTGGTGTTTTTTATCGAGGTAAGGGAATCTTATCTCAATGAGAAAAGATTGAGCAATTGTCTTTCTTTGTATTGATCTTGTTCGTTCCGATGTTATCTCAAGTGTTAATGTATATTTTCGAATCTCGCTCGTGCAGTCGTTTATATAGATTCCCAGGGTCACCTCTATAATATCCTGGTCTTATTGAACTTTAATGGTTGTCTTTAGTTTCACCCTCGCAAACAAAGAATAATTACAATCTCTAGAATTTTGACCATTATGGACAAAACAAGGCCGTAAAACCAGATTTTGAAAATAGGTCGAAGAAAACCGAGTGTCAGTCTCTTGAATTCATTCAAAACCTCTCTCTCAATATAAAAATCCTCTCTACTGAGCCAGGCTTCACTTCGAACCCTGACTTCATCCAAGGCAACTTCCACGAATCTCAAAGATCTTGAAATATAAAAGCAAGAAAATGAATAAGACTAAAACCAGTGCCAAATTCGAATCTTACAGATAATCTATGTCCTCCTTGATTGCCAGCGGCAATTTCTTACTGAAGAAGAAGTGAGTTGTCCCAAAATCGTACTTCCTCTTTCCCGTATAAACTACGCGATCTCTTGAAGACAGGTTTTTCGTAAGTGAATTGAACGTATTTTGTTCGCTCACAAAATACGCAATTTTGCCGCTACGAAACATTTCATCAATTTCGTACGTCTCTTCGAAAAAAAAACCACTTTCATCCATTCTTTGTTGCAGAGAAGCGTACTGATCCTCCTGCAACATACTGGATACTTTACTCCTTTACCAAAACATCTAATATTAATTCAAAGAATTTTTACCATAACACTAGTGAAAAAACGCGATTTCGTAGAAATTGCGGGCTTGCCGGACTGTTGCCGCAGCAAATCTTCGATCGTGTCAATATAATCGGCTTCCGATATCATTATATCGCTCTTCAAATTGCCAGAATACGATCGCATTAAAACGCTGGTTGCCAAAATCCAAGCACCGAAGATGATTCTCGAGGCGTTTGTCAGTTTCAAGCGTCCGTTATCGCCTACGTGCGTATCGAGCCTTAACGAAAGTCAATCAGGACGGTAGGGCCATGGTAGTACTTACCATTTTGTAAAAGGTCTGATGCCAGCGTCCATACAAGGTCAATGAAAGAATTGCGGTGTTGCCAGCCAAGTAATAAGAAGGCCACAATGAGAAGGGAAATTGTAATGGCAATCCACACGAAGCCGTTTAAACCCAAGAGATTTAATTTTCGGATCCCGATTGTTTGCGGCTGATAGAAGTAATAATAACGACGGACGAAAGCCAGACACTCGGTGATACGTGAACTTCTTCAACTGTTCTGTGATCAGTTATTCCCATGGGGTAAATCAAGCCGTCCAAAAACTGATAAAGGGTCAAAGATTTTAAAACTAGTATAGAAAAGAGATAAAAGTACTTCAATGGAAAATTATACTCCATTTTTAAGAGCTTCGTTGTTATTCCAATTGTCAAGTTCCATTACGCTGCCATTGTTATTTCGAAGTATTTCATTCACTGTCGTCTGGTTGACGGAAACGGGGCTAAATAAACGACAAGATTCAATTTAAACAGTATTAACATTACATCGACTCTATCTTACTTGATATTTTTCAAGTGGCATAGCACAAACTGTCCATACATGGCTGTGAACCATCCTAAATAAGGTAGATTACAGAGATCGAAGATAGTTTCCTATAACAACTGCCGTTAATTGACAAGAAAAAGGTTTTTCTTTTCGTAATTTCATTTCAAAAAATAGATGAATGTATAATTACTCATAATTTCAAAGCAAATTTTTAGAAGGATCTGTTTGATATTACGAGGTTAAAACTTCTTTTACGAATCCGAGGCACGAAACCTCCTGACTTTTAACATGGTCACTCTAGTCTCATATATTGAACACGTTCTTATCATTATGTTGAAGGTATAGAGAACTTTATCGGACAAGACCATTAATTTAGTACAAATGAATGTTTTAGCGAACCACGTACGCTTGGACTCTTAAAACTTTTCATCATTAAGAGCTTTTCTATGGCCCATAATTAACGCGATATCAAACTTAAGTCGCTACACTTCATATTAACAGTAGAGAAAGTTTCTCGGTTTCCATAGCAACGTTGTTTTGACAATAATAATTGAAGTTGATATTAAAGGGTTCGTACGAAATTTTTACATTGGAAATCTTTGACTTTGCCATCTTATCCCTGACCAAATTTTGGCAAATCCCTGGGACCATTTTAAGTACGCGTGTACTAGAGTTCACCTCATCACACCTGTCGAAGCATGGTTTGATATACCAAACGAAATCCCTGACTTTTTAGGAAAAAACATTTGAATACCTGACGTATCCCTAACTTTTCCCCTTATTTTCATATCCCTGACTTATCCAGGTTTTCCAGGTTATCCAGGTTCCGTACCAACCCTGTATTAAGTTAATCACAAATTTCAAGTTTCTGTTTTGCGTAAAAGTAGTTTGATCCATTAGACCAAGAACAAACATATAAATCGACACTCGTTGCATTGACTTCAGTTTACTAATAGACTGGTTTAACAGCTAAAGCTGGAAGTTTAAAAGGTCAAGCGTATTCGAAAGATATACGCGATGAACGTTTGGCGGGCCATCAAGTCAACTGTTTTGTTTATTCTCCCAAAGGGAGTGAGAGTTGGTTCTCTGTCATAATTAATTGCCGTCATAATAAACGTTTCTATTTACAATTTATACTGGCCGTTGTTAACCTTGAAATTTATAGCCGGCAGAAGTAAAGCGAGTTCCTGATAATTATTTTGTTTTTCTGAAATATTTTGGCTGCGGAATTAAAATATTTCATAGTTAGCGTCTATTATCAGAGACAAATTGTTGTTGTTTGACGCAAGAACGACTCTGGGATTAACTGGTTATAAACTCTTTATTAATTTAATTAAAACATTAAAGTTAGTTTCCGGGAACGCTTGTGACTTAACACTGACAACTGAACAACTGACAACGTTATCGGAATGTTATCCGGATATATAGTTAAGGCATCGCCATAAAAAAGGTTACAAGAATGACCGCGATGCATAAAAAACACAGGTATATAAAAAATCTGCATATAGATAAAAAACAACCGTTATTATCTCTAATTTCCAACAGTCCCTCTTAAGATCGGTGGTTTCAATCTTCTATCCAGGTGGTTATTTAATTATTTCCAGTCCCAGGGCTTTGACGCAGAAGAGGTGCTACGGACGGAACAGGCTCTTTGTACAGATGTCCGCTGGCATTTCCCCTGTTGGTAGATACCGCAAGGCTATATGTCCCTGGTCATAGGTGTCTCGAATAAAGTGGTGCCGGATATCAATGTGCTTGGTTCTGGCATGGAAAACAGGATTCTGAACGAGTTTCTGGGCACCCTGGTTGTCGTTGTACAGCTCGATCGCCTGAACTGATACTCCAAGGTCGTTGAGAAGTCCTTTGAGATATATGGCTTTTTTGGTTCCGTCGGATATTGCCATATATTCTGCTTCTGTACTGGACAAGGCAACAGTTCGCTGTTTCCGGGCTTCCCAGGATACTGCAGCGCCGGCTAGTTTGAAGACATATCCAGTATATGATTTCCTATCTTTCAAACAGCCTCCATAGTCTGCGTCAACGAAACCCTGGATTGGCAATCCGGTCTTCCGATAAAGCAACCCATGATGAAGAGTTCCCTTCAGGTATCTTAGAACTCTTTTCCCGGCAATCCAATGAGTTTCGTCATAACTTGTGTTGAACTGGCTCAATGCGCTGACTGAATACTACATATCCGGTCGTGATGACACTACCAGGTACATGAGAGAGCTGACCAGAGATTGATACGGAATTCAACTGATGTCTTCTGCTGCCGGGTGTTCTGGATTTTGCAACTTGTTGTTGGCATCCATAGGAGTCGCTATTGCTTTGGAGTCTTGCATGTTGAAACGTTTCAGAACCGTTTCTGCATATTTCGCTTGGGAAATCCGGATGGTATTTTGTTTTAGATCTTGGTGAAATTCCATTCCAAGACAGTGATGGAATGGCCCCAGGTCCTTCATATTGAATTTTCTCCCAAGTTCAAGCTTTACATCAGTCATCCAATCCGGGTTGTTGCTTGCAAGGATCAGATCGTCAACGTAGACACCAATGATCATAACATCTTCCGCGACTCGTAAAACGTATAAGCAGGGGTCGCTCTTCAATGGTGTCATTCCAATCTCCGAAAGTCTTTGATGTAACTTCTTGTACCATTGACGGCCCGATTGTTTTAGGCCGTAGAGGGATTTCTTGATGCGACAGACTTTATGTCCCTCTTCTTCCAGGTCCCAGGTCCATTACTTTGCTCTGGCAACGATCGACTTGTCGAACCGGGTTGACTTGACGATTTCTTCGAGAGATTCTGTTAATCCTTCCGGGACGACCATACATATTTGCTCCTCAATTTCGCCATTAAGATAAGCCGTGACGACATCCATTTGGTGGACTTCCAAACCGATTTCCGCAGCAAGGGCCATAAGCAGTCTTATTGAGCTGGATCTAATGACGGGTGTGAACGTCTCTTGGTAGTCGATCCCTGGTCTCTGGGCAAAACCTTTTGCTACGAGCCTGGCTTTCCTTTTCCCTACTTCTCCGCTGGGTAAGTACTTCGTTCGGAAGACGAGACGATTTCCAAGGACCTTCTGGTTTTCCGGACAGTCAACGATGTCCCAGGTTTCGCCCTTGATAAGCGAAACGAACTCTTCCGTTACTTCTTTCCTCCAATCGTTTGCGTACGGAGAAGCCAGGGCTTGCTTCATGGACAAAGGTTCTGATAAGATAGCTAGGTTTGCTGACTCATCGGACAGGGTTTCTTGCTCGTCAGTAGCCTCTTCAGTAGACTCTTCTGAGACGCTCGGAATCACGTTGAACGATTTCTTCGGTCGTCCGGGTACTCCAGTTCTTATTTTCTTCGGTCTTTTAGGACCTTTCTTCAGAACGAGGGTTTCTGAGGGCTCTTCGAAGACGTCCTCGTTTTCCTGGTCATTAGATTCTTCCGGGGTTTCATCTTTGAACTCCTTTTTGACTTCTTCTCTGCCTGACGGTTTTGCAGCGTTTGTAGTGGCCGGGACTTCGATTTCGCCTTTAGCTTTGCTTCCGCATTTCAGGTTGACTTCTGGAGTGACGAAATAATCATATCCGCCTTGTTTATTAAATTCTCCCAGGAACTTGACATTTCGACTTCGGTAAATTTGCTTCTCGGACGGAACCCAAAGTCAATAGGCCTTCGAGACTTCAGAATAGCCGATGAAAACGCATTCTTTGCTCCTGGCTGCAAACTTCCCCTTCCTTTTACCTTCGTCCAACAGCAAAGCTTTGTCGCCGAAAATCTTCAAATGTTGCAGGGATGGCTTCTTTCCGGTCCATCTGGTAAATGGTACGTCTCCATTTATGCTCTGGGAAGGACAACGGTTTCGAATGTAATTGGCCGTAGCCATCGCTTCTGCCCAGAATGATGGTGGAAGTCGCGCTTGTATCATCATACATCGGGCCATATCCAGGAGTGTTCTGTTCTTTCTTTCAGCAATGCAATTCTGTTCCGGGGTGTATGAAACGGTGAGTCTTCTTTTTATCCCAGAGTCTTTCAGGAATCTGTCGAATTCATTGTTGCAGTATTCGGTTCCGTTGTCTGACTGCAAGGTCTTGATTTTTCTCCCGGTTTCCACTTCAGCTCGATGCTTGAATTCTTTGAAGGCTTTCAACACTTCGCTCTTGTGTTTTAGAAAGCTGACTTCACTCCACCGGGAATAATCATCAGTGAAAACGACGATGTACTTGGCTCCACTCATCGACGTTACTCTCATCGGGCCGCATACGTCAGAGTGTACTATTTCCAGGACATGCGAGGTGCGGCTATCTTCAGGTTTCGGGAACGGCTCCTTCGATTGCTTTCCTTTGATACAGATTTTGCAGATTCCCAGACTCCCATCTTTTTCAATGTTGAGTCCCGTAGCCAAATTCTTCCGGGCCATTTCCTTTAAACTTCTCTCGTTCAAGTGACCGAGTAGGAAATGCCAGTTCTCCAGGTTGCTTCTAGGCTTTATTTCCGCTTGCACTGCATGGACCGTTTCTTCAGCCTTTCTCAGGAAATAAAGGTCTCCAACTCTGTCAGCAACTGCAATCACTTCCCCGGTTGCCGTTTTAATCCAGGCTTGCGACTTCTTGAATGTGACCTCATGTCCTTTGTCTGTCATCTTGGCAATGGATAGGAGATTTGTTCTTAAATCCGGGACATGAAGGGCTCGTTCCAGGCGAAGAATTCGATTGTCGCTGCCATTCGTTGCGTGTACTTTTACTTCGCCAACACCTCGTATCTTCGTTGACTCTGCAGTGGCCAGGTTTAAAGATTTCGTGGTCTCTTCGTAAACGTTGAAGCAGTCTCTGCTGGAAGTCATATGTGAGGTGGCTCCGCTGTCCAGGCACCAGGAATCGTGATCAGCCTTCAGGTGCAATGCGAATTCTTCCTCGGCCAAATTTTCTGCCAGTACATGATGGGCGTTTTCTTTCTTTCTGGTTCTTATGCCTGAACCATGGTTTCTGTCGGGGCAATCGGCTACCTTGTGGCCGGGTTTCCTGCATCCATGACACTTGTACTTGAAGGTCGTGCTTCCTCGTCCACGTGAACCTCTTCCTCTACCCCTTTCTGCAGTTTTCCGGGAAAAGTGGTTACTGCCCATCATCGCATTCTGCACGGGTTCGTCTTCCCTTGAGTTCTTGGCGTCCGATTCCTCCAGGATCTTTATTTTTAAGGCTTCCGGATCAGGTAACGTATCCCTGGACTCTATTGCGCACCGGAAGTTCTCGTACGATTCTGGTAGACTGTATAACAACATAATGGCCAGTAGGTCGTCGTTTACAGCTACTCCCATGTCAGCCAACTTGTCTACTGCGTCGAAGAATTCTCGGACGTGATCCCGGACATCTTCTCCCTCCTTCATTTTCTTGAGGGTCAGTTTCTTCAGCAGCGTGGCTTTCCGGGCAGGTCCACTGGACTGGTAGATGGATTCGAGCTTCTGCCATACTTCCCGTGAGGTCGTGCAATTCTTTACTTGCTTCAACTCCGACGGACTGATCGACAAGATTAGGTCCGCTCTTGCTTTTCGATCATTACTGTCCCAGGTAGCGACCGCCTGGGCGTTTCCTTCCGTTCCCCGCACCGGAGTTGGCCTCGTTGAAGTTCCATCTACGTACTCCCAGAGGTCGTTCTTTTGAAGCAGGGCTTCCACTTGCATTTTCCAGGTATCATAATTATCTTTAGTTAACGTCTCGATTCGTCCCAGGTGATTTCCGGCCATTCTTCTTCTGACTCCGCACCTTAAAGGATAATCTTCCCGGCGTTGAACTTCGTATGACTTCTAAACCTTTGCGCAGTGGAAGCGTGCTGGACCCATAACCTGTTGTTGTTTGACGCAAGAACGACTCTGGGATTAACTGGTTATGAACTCTTTATTAAATTAAGTAAAACATTTATGTTAATTTCCGTGAACGCTACTGACAACTGATAACTGGGAACTGATCAACTGTGAACTGAGAACTGAGAACTGACAACTGTTGTTGTTTGACGCAAGAACGACTCTGGGATTAACTGGTTATGAACTCTTTATTAAATTAAGTAAAACATTTAAGTTAATTTCCGGGAACGCTACTGACAACTGATATCTGAGAACAGATAACTGGGAACTGACCTCTGCTCAACTGATAACTGAGAACTGACAAACGTTATCGGAATGTTATCCGGTTATATAGTTAAGGCATCGCGATAAAAAATAAAGATTACAAGAATGACCGCGATGCATAAAAAACACAAGTATAGAAAATATAATCTGGATATAGATAAAAAACAACCGGTATTATCTCTAATTTACAACATTTTATAGCTTCTTTATTAGCATATTTTATTGCAGCATTTCTTTGACACCCATTACATTTTGATATATAGTTTAAAAAATTTAAATGTTCGCGTACTCTCTCCGGAGGAGTAAGACATATCACCCTGCCCATCTAGTTCACAAGAATTAGAAAATTTCAACTAAGCCTTCAATCCAAGAACGTTATTGAACCTTTATCCAAAAGAAATGTTCTGTTAAATGACTAGAAGTCTGCGTACGCTGGTATAGTTAATTCAAAATGTCATTTCTATCCTTTTAAAACTAAAAGTGCGCAAAATGAACGTTAAACAGCGATCTTAGATTGAAGATTACTGAAATTTTTCTCACGTATGTTTATACGTGTCTATTTCTTTGTTTTAGGTGACAATGTTTGGAAGCACATGTCTCTGTAATAATTAATCAAAACGTCTTGGATTTAATCAAGACATAAAAAGTATCGATAAAAATAAGGTTAATCACGTGTCTGAAGGCCCAGATATTAAATTTTTTTAAATTAAAACTTACATGCTAAAGAAAGTTGAACAAAATTAATTTACTGGTAGTCAATTTATTCGCTCTCAATAATTTGAAAACTTTACTTACCTCGCCTTTTCGACCACAATTATATTCTCCGAAAACATTTTATAATTACATTAATTAGTTTTAAGAGAGTACGTGTATGACATTGCGTCGTTTAAAGGTAACCAACATGTCCCCGTTCATGCCCTCTACGCTCCACAGTGAAACCTTTTTTGTGGAAATTTTGAGAAAAGTTAGCAAATTTATTAATGGCGATATGATTTTTACTCTTGGCTGAACTGAATTATGTAGTAGGGAACTTCGCTATAATTAAGAGGGAAAGACACGGGGGTTAAACTTTGCCTTCTAGCTCGCTCGATGGGCGGGTCATAAGAGAGAACAGAGACGGCGTATGTTCTGATACTGAGGGTTGCCATCCTTCTTTTTTGCATGGAAAGGGTAATCATCCATAACTGACGTAAATCGCCGAGTATCAAGTGAAAACTATTTTTACAGTATATATCAGACCTTGGGGACTTCCGAGAACAAAAAAGGTTTTTTTTTGGTAGGATTTTACTTTATCTAACTAACACAACCAAACACTTGATTGAAAGGAAAAATAGGTTTTAACCCAGAACCAATTGAACAAAAGCTGAAAATTTCAGACCTTATAGTTTTCGGCCACTCTTTAACGTGGTCGGGTTTCCCACACTCTCCCATTGGTGGAATATCCGCCATATTTGAAAATGGCGTACAAAATCGAGAAAACGTTTAATAACTCTGGCTCTACTTAACCGATTAACACGTAATTAGGCTTCAATTGTCGATTACCTTCAAACACATAATTCATTTCAAAAGATATTTTGCCCTACAACTAACCAGAAGTTCACAATCTGACCCTGAAGATTAGCCTCATATAAAAAATGGGAATTTAAAGAATTTTATGGTTTCTATTTTCAGAATACATTTCCAAAATAAAGCATATAGTTCCCATTACTGACAAATTTTGTTTCTTTTATGACCGGAGCTATAATGAATAGTACGGGAGAGGGTAAAACAGCCTTTGTACCATCATAAATCTAAATGTTTTAATATATACCATTGTTCGCCGACACTTGTCAATACGGCTAAAGTTGAGTTAAAGCGTGTGAAACAAAGTTGACATAACCAAGTGTGTACTTTAAATGAAGATTAAAGAATTGAGCTCCTAGAGTTAAATTTTTGAATTAGCTTCTCTTCCACCAACAAGTGCGGCATCAAAGCAGCATTCATATAGAGTTTATCACCAAGTTCAAACGTGGCTTGGACGAAGCCTAAATGCTAGAGAATGGGGTTGGAGACAGGTAGGATCTGAACTCAAACCAATCGTTACCACTCTACTATCTGCTCCAGATGAGCTTCTGCACTGCAAATTCCAGGATCATTCCAAGAATGGATGAAGCACACATTAAGACCACCAAATTTGGTATCGATTTAAGAACACATTCACTTCAGGATCATTACAATACCACTTTAAAATGTTCTAAAAGTTATGATGAAATGTTGTTGATATGTTCATGCGTTCTTAAAACATTCTAATCATGTGTTCTTGAAGTGGGTAAACGTTCTTATAGTGTGCCGTATATTGTGCTCTTATTGTGTTCTAATGACGCGAAGTGTTCTAAAATTAACTTTTTTAAGAACACTTTATATGATCTTGATGTGGTTCTCGGAAGTGTGCTTAAAATGCTAATAACAATCATTCAGTATACATTTTCACTTTCTTTATTCATTTATTATTGCCACAGTGTTTTAATTTCCTTATCCAGTTTTGCTACTCTATTTCCAAGCTTATAATACGAATGGTTCATGTCCCATTTCGCAAAGAGGGCCATCGGTTGAAGAAACACAATTGGGTAGTCCAGTTCTTGAGTGTAATATGCTGAAAGCAGAGTCATCAGTATCGTCGGGAGTTTCAGTTCATGATCCTTAAATATAATTTCGAATCCATTGCCGACAATCACTGCTTTTGATATTTTACCGTTATCAATCGCCACTAGGCGCGAATTTTCATTTGCTCAAGTATTTCTGAGTCCTGTCAGATGGGGAAAAGAGTTAAATATTCAAATGAATAGATATGAAAATAAATGATATTTACATACTTTAACTTCTTCAATAATTGACATAGTTTTAATTCCTTTGGTTTGAAAATTTCCTGCCTTTTTAACAAACCACATCCACGCGAAGTACATAAAATCTTATTTATACCTATTTAATTCGTCCCTATCTTAAAATAAGCAAGCCAAAAATAGGTGAAAAAAAGGGAAGAGAAACACTGATTCCTTGTCAGTGATGTTTCGAAAAATGATTTTTATCATAAATTGAACTTTGCTAGGTTATAGGACTATGAAATAAATGTGCATAGACAGAACATTTCTACAATTGCTCGTATACATACCTGAAAAACAATGATCTTGTTTAACAAAGAAGCCTAGAAAAAATAAGAAACATTTTTGAATACCTAGATTTACCGATGGTGAAGGAAAATAGTTTTAACTTTAAAATCTATTTTCCAATAATTACAGCCAAATTTCCCCAGCCACGCTTGCTCTTACCCAACTGCTCTTGTTTACCCGTTTCAATTTCCTTAGCACGGTTAATTACGAAACTGAATTTGTTTGTAGGCCTTGAACTAAGCCTATTGCAGAGACAAAGAGAGCCTCATGTTACCCTAAGCCTAACAGAATTCAAAATTTCATCAGTACATTCTATGTCCTATAACCCCTGTGTTATTGTTATATAGAGTACCTTAACCAGTGGGAGCCGTAACGCTTTATCTTTTTAGTTGCTCAATTATTTTACGTTATTAAACAACAAAAAAGGTACTTACTTATGCTTATTTACTCATGCCCTCTGCCGAAAAACTGCACTACGTTCAACAGAACTTAGTAACCTTAGCCGAAAGCCCGAAAGAAAACTTTCCAAAAGCCGATAACTTAAACTCAACCGCCGGCTTTTCCGCAAGCCCGTAGTCCCAGGTATGTTTGATATATCGACACTCTATAGGGATCGGCCTCTTCCTATACCCGTAATGTTAAAAAAGGGGCAAGTTTTTGAGGCCGACGACAGCGCCATCTGAATTGCGGGAGCATCGTAACTATGTGATGATTCGTCTGCTAGTAGTACTGCCCCTCTGTGAGGCCTATAAAAGCTGAAAACGATGATGAGAGTTAACATGAACGAAAACAACAAGAAGCTTATTTATTTGTATGAAATTTCAAGTTATTTCAGTGAGTAGTAGTTAATTATAATTAAACTTAGTATAACTAAGTGAATGTTTTCTTTTTAGTGTTGAATTTTAACAAGTTTTCTGTTTAGTCTTTTTTCTACTTTCGGTATTGGTTGTACAAATTTTGCTTTTCTAAAGCACTGTGGATTGATAGCTGAATGAAAAACCGCACAAGATCTCTTAAAAAGTCTTTGCAAGTAGAATTTTCAGCCTTAAACCACTTTTCACCTCCATTTGGATCATTTTTAGCATTGTCAGATACTTTGTACATAATGACTCTAGTAAGACGAGTGCGTAATTTGGAAATGTAAATCAATGATGGGAAGACTTCATCAAACTCTTTGCTTATAGCTTGAATATAATTCAGAAAGTTTACAGTGGGTGTTATAATTTTTTTGTTATCAGATTTGAACTGGATAAGAATGTTGGAATTGGACTCCTCGTTATTTTTCTCAATTAGTTGCTCCAAACATGGTTGGCATACGTGTTTTTGTAAAACTTTAAAAAGTACATATCCTGCTACAAACGCGTGAATGTTGTCTCTGTTTGTTTCCTGACCTACTAATGACTTCTGATAGATTTGAAACTCTTCATCTTTGCATAAAGTTGGAGGATAGGATCCATCATCGAGTATCCTTGGCAAGTTTAAGAATTCTGGATCTACTGAGTTTTTAAATGTGTCAATGTCAAGTAAAAATTGATCCATGTCATGGCAACAGTTTGAATTGGAAGGTTTCAAGAGGCAGTTTACAGAAGCAGCCCTATACGCTCCTCGAAAGTGGTGAGGGGAGTTGTGATCTCTCGCTCTGCCACCTAATCTAATAGACCCAAAAATGTTTTCTACAAAATCTTGATTTATCCGTCCAGTTAACAGATACTTGAAGTTGTAGTTTTCTTTTAAATCTTTCCAAAGGTTCATTAATGAAGTGATTGATAATTTCAGCCTTCAATGCATGGTGTAGATCGAAATTTACAATCTTTGAATTTTAATTTCATAAACATTTCGAGGGCTTTTGTAAAAATCTCATGATGTGGAGATACGTCAGTCATCGGGCGTTTTGAAGGATTCCCTTCGACAATTCTTCTAGAATTGCAACAATAAAACAAGTTATTGATGTTTTCTAAGAACTCTGCTGTGTATACGGCTGCCTGTGAAAGGGTTCCAGTTGCACACGCTGCAAATATTCCAACAGCAACACTTTGGCTAAATAACTGCGCTGCCAAGCTAACTTTCATTTGTGAAAATGGTGATAATTCTAAATGCTTTCTCTTAAGCTTTTGTGCAGCCCTGAATTTTCCCAGTTTTACGTCCATGTCATAAAAGTCTTGGATATGTTGCCATTCTATAGACTTTCCATCAATTTCAAATGTGTAATTCTTAAAATTATTCCGCAGACTTTTTAGCAAATAGGGGTGTCATAGAGGAAATGGATTTTTTCGTCTCCGATGGTAAGGTGTGGATTTTTCTCAGAAATTTTGATTTTTGCATACATAGATCGATTGCAGGTACCCACTATTAGGCCACAACTTTGGAGCCGACTGACGCAATCTTTTAGAAGATACTCCAAATGATCAACAGGAGCAGCATCTTTGCTCAAGAAGTATCCAATAGGTTGCATCCAATTGGTTTTTAAGCCTTTAACCATGAAAACTAATGCTTGGTTTTCATATTGATTAGATCTTCCTAAAAATCCAAAATCAACAAAGCCTTCAATTTCGTCTTTTTGTACATCATATGAAAGACCTTCCTTCAAACTAATTTCGTCAAAGGCAAGGATACACAACCGATCATCTTTTGGCTTCTTTTCAAATCTTGCTTTTAACGCTTGCAAAATCTTTTGATCAAGACCAGGCTGAATTTCACTAGTTGCTAGCCATTTTCGGATTGTTCGTTTTGCTGGTAAGCATAATATTGAAGCCCATTGTCTGTATGCCTCAGGGCTATGGTAGTATAGCGAAAGTGCTTTTCAGTTTTGTCGTGTAACAAGGACCCTTTTTTTTTCGCAATCTTAACTTAAATTCTGAATTAAAAATTTCATTTCCAATTTCAGATAAAAATCTGGTTGCTTGGCTAACATCTTTCTCGCCACCAGCTGATTTCTCGCTTAATTTGGAAATCTTATCCTTCATTATTTTTATTAGCTTAGACTGTTGCTTGATCTTGTTTTAGTAAAGGATTTCGTTTCTGGTTTTCAAACCTTTCACTTGCACTCTGCGGCTTATGTAAGTCTTGCCAAATTCTTGGGCATTAGTAGCTCCTTCCGCTTGCGATTTATTCGCGATTTCTTCTTGACAAATGATTGCCTCAAAAAAAGTATTAGGTACTTCATAGTTAGAAACTTCCATGTCATCCTCTTTGAAGTAATAGATCTCTCCTAATAAATTGTAAACATTTTATTTCGGTATATTCAAATAAATTATATTAGTAATCAATTCACCTTTGTCTGTTGTTTTGAAAGAAAGAAGGTCATTATTTACGCGTGCGTAATTATGATCAATAGTTATTGATGAAGACTCTGCAATTTTCATAAAAATGGTTTGGCCGTAGTCAACTTCCAATTTATAACATTAAATTTACCGTTAATGACACTTGGAAAAGAGGTGGATTCTGTTGGGCTTGACGCGACTTCATAAAGTGAATCGAACCTCATAATTTTAATATGGTCATCAGCGTTTAAAGTTGGTGATGTTCTTTTCCCGCAGATAGATTTAGGTGCGGCCCGGCCTAAAGTTATTTGGGCTGTTACGCGTCAATTTCAAATGATTTATATAGTTTTATAGGCCTACTATGATTTTCCGATTCCGAAATATCCGCGCAACAAGTAGAGGTTTCACCGAGGTTAGGATCATTTTCCGCGCAACTATTAGAAGTTTGCCTGACGGTATCTTTAATTGCCGACCCTAAATTAGCCGCGGTTGAAGTAGAATTCTCGCCAACGTTTAATTCAGCACCTAAATCTATAATTGTTAATGAAATTTAATTGAACACTAATTAGAGAATATCCTACCAGTCGTTTCAGAAAGTTTTGGCATAAACATTGTTGGTATTGCATTCTGTGTTAATCGGTTTTTAGTTTTAATATTCATAAAATATTTATCCTGGAAATGCATATGGCATATTTTGTGGTTGTGGTGCAGGTAATCCGCAGTTTTTAGGAAAAGATCCTCTCGTCCGATGGCTTTGAGCCATATTAATGAACTACAAAATGATTTTCTTTTTCAATAAGAACCTAACCTAAAATTTAATGTTAAAAATCTCACCGATTTTTCTAAATATTAAACTTGACAAGATGGCCCAAGGGTTGGGCCTTAATAGTAATTTTACACGGCTCACGTGGCCTTCCATATAGTTGATCTCTCTATTCATACTTATTTTGTTACTTATGATTTAATGTACTCAAAAGACACGCGAACCCGACAGGCGCTTGGGCCCTTAAATTTTGTGACACGCGAACCTCCAAAGATCAGCTCAAAATCACTATATAGTTTATGCATTAACTGTATAATTAATATAATGTATACATACGTAGGTTTATAAGACGTTTTCTATAAGTTAAGCATTCATATTGGGGATGTGTCATACTTATGGTTCTTTTGTTACTTATGATATAATGATTTTAAAAACCAATATGTGTCGAATAATGTAGCATCTTGTTTCTTTACTTCCACTCAAAAAAAAGTGTAAAAGTAAACATAAACATGATTAAAAAGAGGAAAAGTGAGCTAACAGTTCAAACCTTGCAACGTCATACCCTCCTATCTCTTACTGCCGTTTTATCCCTCCCACTGCTTGAAAACAGCATTCCACGGTTTCCACCTGAAAATACTCCAACCAGTGAGGGTTCTGAATGACGTGATACTACCTTTCCTCCTTGCCTAATACACTCGGGATTACTTTTTACAGTTTTTATTTCAATATTAGAACGGATTGTAGGCATATCGCCCGAATTTACGGCATTAAAACCTCCAAAGTTGTAATACCGGGAGAAAACGCCATTGGCTGATCCCTCGGACGACGACGTTATTTTCTCGTTCCCTCGAGAGCGTCGTTCTGCAGTGCGAGCCGCTCGAGCGCGTCGTTCTGCAGTCCGCGACGTTCTGCAGTGCGGCTGCCGGGGGGGTCCTTCTGCAGCCTGCATTGATGCCATCGGTCTGCAGCCTGCATTGATGCCATCGGTCTGCAGCTTGCAGGGATGCCATATTGGGCGTGAAAGCCGTCAATTGGGCTGCTTCTCTAAAATATTGGCAGGAAATAGGGTTGGCTGTTTAAAATGATACTGAGAATAAACTAAGGGAAGATTGCCGCGGCGCGTCGGCTGCGTGCGGACAGCATTACGGCAATGCTCTAAGCCTTTGCTTAACTAAATTTTCTACTTTGATTTAAATATTAATTTTTCAAGCTAAGTATAATTTTTGTGATCTAAGTGAGACCATTTACTAAGGGTAGATTGCAGCTGTGAAGAAGACCGCGTGCTATTAGGGGCGCGTCAGCTTCCAGGGAGACGGGAGTCTTGTCTACTATTTAAGGGGAATTTTAGCTGCGCGAGCTTTCGGGTTTGAGTTTTGACGGGAGAGTGGAGACCGGGAGTCTTATGTACCGTCGGGATTAATTGCCGACGTCAATGCTCTAAGCCTTTGCTTAACTGAATTTTCTACTTTGATTTAAATATTAATTTTTCAAGCTTTACTAATAGCTCCTTAGAAGATTGCGTCAAGTGAGGAATTTTAGCTTGACCATTGCAAGCAAAACTCTGAGGCCATTGCCCAACGTTCACTGAGCCGCTTCGTCAAATTATCTTATTACATTAGCACATATAATGATAAGTTTAACCATGGATATCCTGTTGAAATTGTTTTAAAGTTTCTTACTCTCGATTTTGAAGTTATATACTGTCTAGTGACAATTGAAGTTCCGATTTAATGTTATAAACAGACTAGGATCGTTAGCCGATATCGTAAATTAACCGATGTCAATATCAAAGCTTAACTGAAACACTGATACCATTTTTTTAACTCATTAATGTGAAATAAAAATATAATCTTTCATATTTAAAAAATATTCAGGTGGTATTTATAAAATATTAATTAAAAGTCGTAATGGACAAACTCGACCAGTAATTGTCTAGATTAGTAAAATCCATTATCGGTAAGTGTACTCATACAAATGGCCATTTGATTAAAGTTCCTTTATAGAAACTAGTTCAAAAGAAACGAAAATTATATTTATATTTCTCCTTTAATATCACAAAACGTTAACATTTCTATTTTGGAATAGAAAAACTTCGGGAATTATGCAAAGAAGCTGCCAATTTTGGTGTCAGAAAATAATAAAATTCATCTTCTGTTGAAACTTAACCAGAGAAATTTAAATTAAAGAATAGCTTGATATCTTTTCCAATGGATAATTGTTTGATACTGATATTTTCGTTTCATTGATTTTAAATAAATTGGTATTGACATCGGTTAATTTACGATATTGGCCAATTGATCATCACTAATAGTATAATTTCAATTAAACGGTTCAAAACCTTCAGGAAAAGCTTAGTTTTATAATGAATAAAATTCTAATTTTAAAGTAATAAATTAATTTATCGTAGGTAATTAATTTACTGCCTTAGTGTAATATTATGCTGAAATAAAATTATGCAATGAAAGAGGAAGTGACGTACATTTGGGTAAGTGTTTCGCGGGAGATTCAAATGTCGAATTGGTTTAAAGAAATAAGAGAATAATTTGAGATGGTGAAATGTTTGGCGGAAGATTCAAATGTCGATTTGGATTTGGGTTAGAGAACAAGGTTTTAAGCTCTCTCTCCTTATGGAACCAACCCTAATGTTTACATTTGGATTTGGGTATTTAATTATCGAAATTTTTAGAGAATAGTGTCCCTGGATACATTTCAAGTGTTCGGCTAATTTCCGCTCTCGCGAATTTTCAGGAGGCTCAAAGTATTTGACTTATTTCCGCCCCCTTTTCAACCTTGTCTTGCTGTGAGCTATCAGGGTTCATACAAACCTGGAAAAATCAGGGAAATAAATAGTTGACGAAAACCTCAGGGAAAACTCAGGGAAATTTAGAATTTTTAGTAAAATTCAGGGAAATCAGGGAACTTTGCGTCAAACAGAGGCCGAGTAATTAAGCAAAATGTTCATGATATGAAATACCCTCCATAGAATTAACATTCCACTAATCTTTGGAGGCTCATAACTCTGGTTCTACTAGAGATACAGGGATGTCCTTCGAGTATGTTATAGTCTTATTTGCCTAACATCCAACGATACTAAAAACTTGGGATTTTGTCGAACAGGGGCCGAATAATTAAGCAAAATGTTCGTGAACATTCCATCCATAGGATTAACATAACACTATACTTTGGAGGCTCATAACTCTGATTATATTAGAGATAAGGGGATGCCCTTTGATTATGTAATTGTCTTATTTACCCTTCCTCCTTCGTTAACATTTGCTCCATAGGATACCCCGTATACGGGAAAAATCTGGGAAACTCAGGGAAGTATATGGGGAAAAACCTGTAAATCTCAGGGAAATTTGTTTTACAAAGTTGTATGGACCCTGCCTATTGTGTCGGTTTTCTATTTAGCCGGGACGGAAATAAGATAACTTTGAGACAGTTATAGGGGTCACTGCCTCACTGGACCAATGCCCTATAAATTGATTGGGTGTGCAAAAATGTTCTGGTTGCTGGAGCATCTTTTTTTTTGTAAAGAAATTGTGAAACTAAAAGCTTTATTCACTAGCCTAAACCAACACGAACGACAGTACAAGAAAAGTTAATGAAATTATATATTTATTTTTATATTGTGGGAAGGCTTGCGAAATGAAATTATGCTTCTCTTTCTTCTGAGTCCTTATCGAGTGGTGCCTCGTCTAAACTTTTAAAGGGTCCGAGCTCTTTTCGAGAGGTGCGTTCTTTAAACTCTCAGAGTCCTTTTCCTGTGGTGCGTCGTTTAAAGGCTCCGAGTTGTTTTTGAATGGTGCGTCATTTAAAGGGTCCTAGCCCTTTTCGATTTACGCCACCTTTAAAGGCTCCGAGCCCTTTTCGAGTGACTAGTTTAAAAGTCAGTTAATAAGTTTTACTAGATTAATTATATTGACATTTCAAATTGAGATTGTTTCCTGAAGAAATAAATTAGCTAGAAATTACACTGACAATTTGAGCTTCAACCTTTTCCAAAGACTGGCATAACAACACATCCATGTCATCATCCAAAATTTCTTCGTTGTCGTCCTCAAGGGTAATGACGCGGGGAACTTTTACATTAACCCTAAGAAAGGAAATCAATATGAGTAACATCTACGAGGAACTCATTTTATTTATTAAGAGGCTTATGTTTAAAATGCATGTTAAACTGTGTATGATTTTAATTTTTTAAAGTGTTTTTATAAATATTTCATGTGATATGCGTCCTTTGCTAAAACATTAAATTATTTTAAATCATAATGGAATAAAATAGTTACGTGGATGGCGAGTCCTCAATTTGCGGTCCTTTAACCGTCATTCCTAAGAAACAAATAAAGATAAGTAATCTGATAATGGAAGAGAAGTACGGAAGGTCCCATGTTAGACAATCTGAAAAGAGGCATTCCTTTTTTGGGCGTTGAAGTCTTCATAGACGACTCCACCGCCGGAAAAATATCAAACTTTTCTTTCACCCTATAAATAAAAGCAATTCATATTTTAAATGCGATATCGGAAATTTCTTGAATTCAAGCACTTTAAAAGCACACTTTGACAGTTGAATTTGCGAATTAATTACATTTAGCTCAAAAAATATATTGCAAAGAGGTATTGTTCCGTCTTCTTAAAAAAGAAATAATTTAAAAGTTGCTTACCAATCTTTTTCCAAGTTTAAAAATTTTCCAATCGGTACGTGAAATCTATACACGGTTCTTCGCAAGTCTCTGCTCAAGTTCCATGCGAAATAAATAGCCATCAAGGCTGCTGACACGTCTGGAAAATAATGGCCGACTTTCGTGAACATCAACGCGCCTATTAGCGTGGTTTCACGCGCGCCGTTTAAATGCCCGAACGCGCAAATTTTCACTAAATGGTCATTGTTCTTCGTCAAGGGTTTTTTTCCAAAATAAATCCCTAATGGAATTTGGCCAGGTGCGCAGGTCGCCAATTTCTACTTCACGTTCACCCCAAGCGTTTTTAGCGTAAATTGTTTGAGTTGTTTTATCAGTCATCTTGGAAAGAATTGCTTACTGGAGAGCAAGAACGAAAATGAATCTCTAGCCTTCGTAACGACACTGCAAGTTATGATTTAAAAATGGACATGAGCGTGGGGGTTTAGAAAGGGCATAGAAAATGGTACTTTTCCATAAAACACTCCAAAAACCAGAGTAAAACCAATGATGTCATACGCTCCGGCAATAGGACATTTTAGCGGTAGAAGGGGTAAGCCACCCAGGTTACGGGGCCGCTACTGCCATTATATTCATAAAGAAGAATTCCTCGATAGAGGGAGGAAAGAAAACTGTTTGTTCATCCCATGAGTCTCCTAAAGGATTAAGGTAAAAGCTACCTCGACTATTTCTTTTAAAGTAAGAATCTACCGAACAGAGGAAGGATACAACCCCGACCTGTCCATCCCAACTAGGCGCCAACCCTTATCTCCTGCCATTATCACGTCCAGCATGACAAATGTATCAGTAGAAATGGGTATAGGGAAAGACTAGCTTACTATTGAGTTTTACAAAGGGAAACTTTCATATAAATGTTTAGGTTTTTGGATCGGTTGCACCATTTCCGGCCAATACTTGTAGAGTAGCTTCGTATTTACTCTTTTTCTCCGTATATGGCCCCATCAATTTACATGTCAATCTTACTTCTTAGAATCAAGGAATCACAATGTAAAAACTGTATATTGTCTTTTTGTAATGGAAAATAAAGGGTCTTTCGGTTTTGAATCTCTTAAGAGTAAACTTGCTCTTCTTCCTTCACCCGAAGTCCGCTAGTAAATAATTCCAAGTCAGCTCAACGAAATTAATTCCGAGTGAGCTCAACGAAATTTATGCCTAAGTCGCTCGCGAAATTGAATTTGCTCATGAAACTTTGGCACAGAATAATTCCAAGTCAGCTCAACGAAATTTATGCCTGGGCTGGCAAATGTCAGTCGAAATTCATTAAGGCGTGAAAACACAGAAGTAAGACTTATAACCATAAGTATGACACTTTTTTTTAATAGTTTATAGCGATTGTCAGTATGCATTATGTTAATTATGTATGCATTATGCTAATTATGTATGTATTATGCTTATTATGTATGCATTATGCTAATTATGTATGCATTATGATAATTATGTATGCATTATGCTAATTATGTATGCATTATGCTAATTATGTATGCATTATGCTAATTATTTATGATTATATTAATTATCCAATATGAATGCTTCAATTTGTATATAATTAAATGGGTTGGCGCGTGTCTTTTGTACACATTATATCATAAGTAACATAACCATAAGTATGACACTTCCCCAATATGAATGCTTGGGTGGTTTGGTCTATAAATTAGCATTGAAAGAATAGATGTAATTAAACATTTAAGATAATGGATTATGCTTAAAATAGTATTTTGATAATTTATAGCGAATGTCAGACTCGGAACAGAAAAATAGGGTTATGCATAACTCGCCATATAAGCTAGTTTGTACATAGGATTATGCATGTATATTCTTATAAATTTGTACATATCCCCTCGACCATAAACGATTTAGTGAATATCCCTTCAATTATTTTAAAATCGGCAACCATTTAGTGAATATTCCGTCGACTTCCTTTTAACATTATCTACCTGCGATTGGCAAGTCACGATATTTTTGATACGAATAAAGATGTATAATAATGATAGAGTCAAAGAATATTGGTTATTAATTAAGAAAAGTACTTAATTTATAAGATAATTGTTCAATTGGCGATTGAATGAGAAGAAGATGACAGACTTGGCTCTATGGGATCTCAGATCGTTTTACGGCGGAGAGGGCACGAGGCGAGGCTTGGTTCATTTTTGTACATGTTAATGTTTTTCATAGGATTGGTCTTATATTTAGTAAAGAGTTGATTTTTCCTTTTCCCCTTCCAATAATGTATTATACAAAACCCAAGTTAGCTCCACACTTATAAAAAAGCATTTATTCACTTACAACTTAAAAGTCAACGAAATTAAAAATTTCTTGTTAATTATTAATTATAAAATAACAATTTTTTTTCAAATAATGTTCTAATGGTCCACTACGAAACCTTTGTTGGGTCCAGACGTCCAGTAATGTACGTTACAATACTATCCATGTCAAGATGTAGCCTCATCAGAAAAGAGTACTTTTCTGAAAAATAATCTACTTCACGCATGGTGAGAAAAAGGTCTTGCCATCATAGATAATCCTCGTCCTTTAAGGCTTGATGTAAGTGGATAGGGCTGATAATGATGCCCTTGTATACTGCCATGAACACTAGACTAGCTTGGTTCAATTAATTGTCCGACCGCTCTACTACTAGCATGGGGATTGGCTTCAAAACGTTCTAGGATAGCTAGGATATACATTTGATTCTCTCAAGGTATACATTCGTTTTTCTCGAGGTATACATTCGTTTTTCTCGAGGTATACATTCGATTTTCTCGAGGTATACATTCGATTTTCTCGAGGTATACATTCGTTTTTCTCGAGGTATACATTCGATTTTCTCGAGGTATACATTCGTTTTTCTCGAGGTATACATTCGATTTTCTCGAGTTATGCATTCGTTTTTCTCGACGTATACATTCGTTTTTCACGACGTATACATTCGATTTCACGACGTATACACTCGATTTCACAACGTATACATTCGATTTCATGAGCTATACGTTCGATTTCACGACGTATACATTCGATTTTCTCGAGGTATACATTCGATTTCTTGAGGTAAACATTCGATTTCTCGAGGTAAACATTCGATTTCTCGACGTATACATTCGATTTCTCGACGTATACATTCGATTTCTCGACGTATACATTCGATTTCTCGACGTATACATTCGATTTTCTCGACGTATACATTCGATTTCTCGACGTATACATTCGATTTCACGACGTATACACTCGATTTCACGACGTATACACTCGATTTCTCGAGGTATACATTCGATTTCTCGAGGTATGCATTCGATTTCTCGAGGTATACATTCGATTTCTCGAGGTAAACATTCGATTTCTCGACGTATACATTCGATTTCTCGACGTATACATTCGATTTTCTCGGCGTATACATTCGATTTTCTCGACGTATACATTCGACTTTCTCGACGTATACATTCGATTTTCTCGACGTATACATTCGATTTCTCGACGTATACATTCGATTTCTCGACGTATATATTCGATTTCTTGACGTATACATTCGATGTCTCGACGTGTACATTCGATTTCTCGACGTGTACATTCGATTTCTCGACGTATACATTCGATTTCGCGACGTATACGTTCGATTTCTCGAAGTATACATTCGATTTCTCGAAGTATACATTCGATTTCTCGAAGTATACATTCGATGAGATCTCGAATTTTGTCCGGTTTGGCGTGCCATACTTTTGAAGCGCCAATTCTCGGTCGTTGTTTGCCATGATTGTTTTGTTTGGCTCTACGTTCTCTTTTAGTTAAATAATATTTTTTCACATACACATCGTTTTGCCCTTAATTATCTTTCCCCACGTGAAGGCACCATTGCGAAGTTTTAGGATTGTTCTTTACCCGAAAGTCGAAATTATTTACAAGATTTTTAGTTTTAAATTTTCAAGTTTTATTATTTTTTTAAACGCCCGAGTTTGGTTTGGGGGCTCGCTACTTTATCGCATTGGTTTCTTCGACTTCAGAATGCGATCTGACGCTCTAAAGAGCATCGGGGGTTCTTCAAAAAAGAAGAGAAAAAAAGGGGGTGGGGGAGTGAAAGTTCGAATGTATTTATAGAGGTTGTTGGTCTAAAAGGGTTAATCCCTGGGTTGAATTTATTTTTCCCGTAAAGGTTTTTTTGTAAGAAATTTATGGAAAGTTTCAACTACTGTAACATTATTAACTCATAGGACTACAATTTAAGTAGTTGCATTTAAATAGTCACTAAATTACGGATCCGTCCGTTATTTGAACCCGGGAACAATCGCATCCAGAGCGAGTATCATACCGCTATACTATATTATATAATATTATCAGAAGTAAATGGACCGAAGTTACCTGAGTCCTATTGTTTATTCATTAAGCACAAGTTCCTTACAAACCCCCATATTTCAACCCCGACGATAGTCTCGCTCCTCTACTCTTTCGAGTCACAACAATTTTGAAAACGCCACCAAGCGGCCAATGTTCGAGTAACCGGATTTTCCGGGAAAAAGTAAGAGTTTTTAAAAATGGCGACTTCTTCGGCAGAGGATATATTTCCCTCGGAAGATTGTTTTGAGGAGAATTGGTTGTTAGAGTCAAAAGATGTTAGCACTCAGTGTAATTTTTATTTATCAGAGAAGCCCCATGTTAAACATAAAGCTGTAACTTGTAATTTAATAAAATGTGTAGGAGAAGGTCGCGAAAAAAGTAAAGAACACGCTAAGCCTTTGAAAATGGTAAATGCAGTAACTCAATGTTTCGTGGAGCCATATAAAGCCAGCTCTGAATACAGTGCCGAAAAGACTGAATACAGTGACGAAAAGCCGTTAGGAAAAAACATTCATACCCAAACATCAGCCCAAACTTTGACGAAATATACACCGCCAACTTTAAGTCTGTTCGATGAAATCACCCAAATCCTGGAGAAGTTCGATGAACTTGTGTACGAGGTTGGTCTACATTTATTTAGTTAGTTAACAACAGTTTGGTAGTTTAACAGTCCGATTATTAATTTATTGTAAACATTGTTTAGGTTATAGAAGATTATAGTGAGGCACCAGTTATGAGGATTTCACGAAGGAAGACTAGCGGATGTTTGAGTGAACACCGTGGATTTTGTGAAGTGCCAATTGCATTTTTTGGTTCAAGTGAATGGGAACTGTAACTTAAGCATACTGTTCAAATCACCAAAAACAATTTCCATCTTGAAAGAGAATGGTGATTTGGATGTAAATTCATTGACAACAACGTTAAATGTCATATCTTGTCGAATGGGTCACATTTTCTGTGTTTATGGGATTGGCGATGATTGAGGACGACTATCCAGAGTTGACAGACATTTACAAAGACAAAACCGTTAAAGCTCCAGCGCCAACGCAATGTGTGCTGCAATACATTTGGAGAGATCTAACATCTGCGTTTGATTTGAATGGTCGCCATTTTACTTCACCATATCCATTCCAAGAGAAGTCTCTAGTAACCACACTTTATCAAGCACTGCAAGCTCTAGAGATGTTCAACTTCAAATCTTTGCGTCTCGTCTGTGATGGTTAAAATCTGTCTATAATTAAGCTTACGATGGGTGAAACTGGGGCCTTAGGGTTCAAGATTAAAGATGGAATTTACGACTTCTCTGTACGACGTTTTGAAAACCCATTTTCTGAAATACCCAAGTTTTTGCACTGGATCATTTGCCCATCTCATGAAATGAAGAACATGGTTGGTCAACTCCATGCCTCTAGGGAAGATGAACCTAAAGCGTTTCAACGAAATGGGGTACTGTTTGGCTGGAAAGAAGTGGTGGATGTCTACGCGAGAGACGAACAAAGAGTCAAGAATAATCAACTAAGAGTTGCAAGCTTTTTAAAAGAAAGTTATATATATAATCAGAGATTCTTGGACCCGACTTAACGTTGCACATTCCAAAGTTCTGCAACAGGAAGACGTTCTTAGTGAACTTTTTGGATTTGCTCACGGTGAAGAAGGTACCGCTGAACAACGCGAAAGTGCTTTGGAGGCTTACAGATATTTACGAGCCTTCAATAAAATAATTGAAAACGGTTTTCTACGAGCCAAGGCTGTGAAGGATATCTCTTCTGATGTTCTTCAGTCTGTCCTAGAAGGGTACCAATTCTTTGAAGACTGGCTGAGAGAACTTTTAGAAGCAAATCCTGATATAAACATAAACAGTCCACGCCAAAAACATTTCTTGTCGTGGCAAACCTGGGACTTGCTGAGAGTGATGGTTTATGGAATAAAAGGATTGGCTGAAGATTTCTTTAAATATTGCCCAGGCTATTTCTTATCCTTAATCAGGATAAATGGGAGTGCCGTGGAAAGCTTTTTCGCACAAATAAAGTATGCTACCGGGAGCAAACTATCTGGCACAAACTTTGTTAGCGCGAAGAAAGCAATAATGATACGAGCCATCGTCCATGGTAATCATCGAGGGAACAAGGACTATCGCGACCAAATGCTTTGTTTTCTGAATCTGACCTTTAAAAGTTAACCTTGATTTAAGCACTTAAGTCAATAAATTTCAAGTTTAAACAAAAGTTTAATTTTAACTTTGTTATCACAGCTGTCATTATTTTTTAACAATATTATCACAGCTGTCATTATTTTTTAACAATATTATCACAGCTGTCATTATTTTTTAACAATATTATCACAGCTGTCATTATTTTTTAGCAATATTATCACAAGCATGGTTTTGATTTTGGTTTACAACACTTTGAAATGAAGTTACTCCCCTGGTAAATCAGTTGACACTAACCATGCTGTTTTTATGAGCTATGTAGCGCCAGTTGTGGAGAGTCGTGGTCAAGTAGACGTCATCTACTTGGACTTAGCAAAAGCGTTTGACCGTGTCTCTCATAATCTTTTGAGAGACAAGCTTTGCGCTATAGGCGTTGATGGCGTATTGCTTAAATGGATTTCTGATTATTTGAAGGAGAATATTTATGTCATCAAATGCAATGGGTCACTCACCTCGGTTGAATACAATCTTTATTGTGGTGTTCCGCAAGGTTCTTCCTTAGGGCCTTTGCTTTTCAACATTTATATGTATGACCTGCAGTTTAAAATTAAGCGTTCTCTTTTACTACAATTTGCTGATGACAACAAATTATGCAAGATTATAAACTTTGACCTTGATCGCTCCCTTTTGCAGGAGGACATAGACAGTCTACAAATGGTGTTTAATAAACAATATTCCGATTAACCCTACTAAGTCCATACACGTTAGCTATACTAGGCGTGTTAGTCGAATGTTGATGAACTCCTACCTTATTGATTCAAAACCCATCCACACAAAAAATGAAACCAAAGATTTGGGTACAATATTTGACGCAAAATTACATTTTTCAAGTCATGTCACTAGGACTGTACCTAGTGACATGACTTGAAAAATGTAATTTTGCGTCAAATATTGTACCCAAATCTTTGGTTTCATTTACAGTAGCCTTTGCCGTCGTTCCTTGGCGATTTCTCTTAAAATTAGTCGACAGTTAAAATCACTTCGTCATTTTCGAATATTGTATCTAAGTTTGGTTCGATCTAAATTGTTGTTTGGATGGGGTGGCTGCAGCCAATACCTCTTGAACAAAATGGAACGAGTACCGAGAAAATTTACAGGATTTAGCCATACACACTTTTTACCCAAGGCTCAGTATAATTATGAATATTGTTAACTATCCTTGATCTCCTTCAAATTAACGACTGTATAAGAATAAATCATATAACGTTTATTTACAAATTAATCTACAATACCATCCCACTCTCGCCTCTTGTAAATGGTCTTAATTTTTCGGTCCCCATACAATTTCGTAATCAGTGCACATTTTAAAATCCTAAATTGACAATTAATCCTATTATTTGAATGCAAACAACTTGTAATTCCTTCGTTAATATTTTTGATCTCTTTTCTGACAGTTTAATTCATGTACAAAATTTTACTCGACAGTATCTTATAGATGGTTACTAATTGTTTAAACCATAGCTAGAAACGAACAAAAAAAAGAATTACTAAATTTAATACTTGCCATTACTACTTTAATCAGTTTTCCTTAGATCAATGTAATTACGTGCCTTTACCATATTTTTGTATTAAATCGTATAAGTCTATGTAATTTTGTATGATTCTGTCTAATTTTGAATAATCCTGTATGATTTGTTCTAGTATACTTTGCACTAATTCCATTTCTGTGTATATTCTCGTGAGTTGTTCTTCAACTTTTTATATGCACAATAAACTCCAATTTCAATTTCAATTTCAATATATGTATATATATGTATATATATGTATATACATGTAAATATATGTATATACATGTATATATATGTATATACATGTATATATATGTATATACATGTATATATATGTATATTCATGAATATATATGTATATATATATATACATGTATATATATATATTTATATGTATATATATGTATATTTATTTATTTAAATAAATTAATTAATTATTTATTTAATAAATTATTTAAATTAACGGATATCCGTTAACCCTTAGCACATGTATAAAATAACATAGTACCAGCTTATCCATAGTTTACTCTTTGTCTTGTATATACTTAAATTTGATTGTTGTACACAATGTGCATGTTCACATGAGTCTGTAAATGACTTTTTTCAAGTACAATAAACATTCTTTTCATTCATATATGTATATGTATATTTATGTATATATATATGCATATTAGATATATATATATATATATGCATATTTATGTATATATATGTATATTTATGTATATATATAGATATATATATATACATAAATATACATATATATATAGATATATAGAGATATATATAGATATATATATAGATATATAAATAGATACATATATAGATATATATATATATATAGATATATATATAGATAGATATATATATAGAGAGAGAGATCTATATATATATATATATACATAAATACAATATAGATCTATATATATATACATATATATATATTATAGATACGTATATATATACATATATATAAATATATACATATATTTATATATACATATATATAAATATATACATATATTTATATATACATATATATAAATATATACATATATTTATATATATGTATATATGTATATTTATTTATTTATTTATTTGAGAGAGACATGAGGTAAAGGGTCGTGAAGCCATGGGCTTATGTACAACCTCCCTCGTCGGTAAAGTTTACAACAAGAAATAAAAAAATTAATGAAAAAACTACAAATATGAAATTATATATAGAAATAGTGAAAAATAAAGAAAAATATTGTTAATGCGGTAGATCAAATTCGGTAGAGCCTGAATTAGCGTCAAATAGCGCCGTTACGGCAGTGCGAAATGAGTTTCGCCCCGGAAGGGCAAGGGTAGCGATAGGAAGCCCATTCCAGTCATTCAATACCCTGGAGGTAAAGTGTTGCAAAGAATACCGGGTACGCGCACGTGGCTTTCGAAGTTTTTGGCGATGGCCGCGAGTACGTGTTTCAGGATTAGACTCGAAGAAATCGGTGACCGGAATATCGATGGCGCCGTTGAGGTCATAAAGGTACAGAAGATCATTAACGCGGTGACGCAGCAAGGGCGAAATGACGTGAAGCTTAGCGTCTCGTTGAATCGGTGGCAAGTGACCGCATCCTTGGGTTAACTTTGTAAATCGGTTATGGGCTTTGACGAGCAAATTTTTATGGCCCATCTGGGCAGGACTCCAAATAACAGAAGCAAAGTCAAGCGATGGCAGTAACAGGGAGTTATAAACTGTCCGCATAAAACGGGGCGATCGAAAGTAAAAATTCCGTTTCACTAGACCCGAGATGGAATTCAAGCGTCCAGCAATTTTGGAAGTGTGATTACCAAACGTAAGGCCCTCATCAAATAGAGTACCCAGATCAGTGGCACACGTGGTAGCAGGAATCAGTTCTCCGTTAATAAAGTAATGATGGCGGAGATTCCTTGTGCCAAGGTGTATATATTTATACATAAATATGTATATAAATACATATATATACATATATATGTATGCATTGAACTTAACAATTTCAAACAATATACTGAGCGGGTGAAAAAAAAAACGGTGTGCCTTTCAATGTGACCTGCCAGGCTATTTTCTTTTAAAGACCTTTCCACTCTGTTTTGTATAAGTGGAGTCCATTATTTTTTTCCCCAAAAACACTTAGGATTAAATGCCAACACAAAGCAAATCTATTGATTGAAATTTAATGTCAAATGGTTTTCAAGGTTGTTTCTTAGTTTGAGTGAACATTTTGAGAGTACGGTTGCCACGGCCTGTATCAACAGTCACACCTCATTTATCATAGATTTTTCAAAAAATACGCGATTTGCAGGTTTAACACGCAGACTGAAAGTTTATGGAAGAAAATGCGGGTCGTGCCTACGATTATAACCGTAAATTTTTAGTGTCGTTTAGAACAAATTATATTTTTATCGCTCTGTACATTATTTGTGCATTTTTTCTTAAACGGTTAAATGTCTATCACAAACATAGGAAATAGTTTTCATTCCTTTTAAACGTTTAAATGAATCGAAACATAACTACTTAGATGCTGTAGGAAATTACGAAATTCACTATTGCTGATTTGCTACGGAGTGATAAGATGCGTCTGCTTTAAAAAATAAACCAAAAAATCCTAGCCTTATTTTCCATAACTAAGTGTAATAAGATAATTATTTGTGACCTTAATTATTATTTTATCCTTGATTTCTTCTCCATTAAACTAAGTTAGTTTCTTTCGTTATACCAGAGTTTTTGGCAATGGAGACCGTTAGATACTGTGCTACGGAGGTAAGACTAATTTTCTGTTGGTCCGAAAACCTCGGAAGAAAGAAGAGCATGGAGAGGCTAAGCCGCTTGTTTTGTTTAAAATGAATATTGCAATATGGCTCGTTCATGGAAATATTGTGTTGAAACAAGGCCTTCTATGACTCGTTATGCAGTCCTGCACGGACCGGACTGAGCTTGGTCCGGCCCGAGGCCCTGCCCGATGGGGTCGTACGGAGCCGGGCTTTCACCATTTTATTCAATTTGAAAATATTTGCTGGGCCGAACTTGATTCTCTTTTAATCCAAAATTCAAATGAATGATTATTTAAATGAGTATTAGCTTTTAAGAACAAATCTGACGTTGCGTTGTGACGAGCAATTATCAAAAGAAATGAACAATACTTGACGCTAAAGCAAAAATGAGTTCATTGCATTGCTTATATAAAAAAAAATTATAGAAATTTCAACTGCACTAGGTGTAACGGGCCAGACCTGTTGAATTCACACAATGTGTCGGGCTGGGCCGGGCCGGGTTTCGTTAATGCATGTAGCGGTCCGGAAAAGCAGCTATATACTCGATGCAGGTCTCGAAAATCGTACATGTTAGCAATTTGTTATTAGCGAATAAAGGTGGTAAATAATTGGTTTTTATTAAAGATTGTAATTTCAGATTCCGTTGTATGGTTTGTACTACAACTTAAACCCTTTGGAAATTGAAGGTCACTACGCCGTCATCGCCAAAGAAACCTTGAAGAAAACGAAGTCAAAGTGACACATAGTTTTAAAATATTTATAAATATGCCTAATGATGGATTTCGAAACACTGTCTATAACCTCATCTAAATTCTTTTATATGACTTTTAGTTACACAGGCGAATTAACAGAAAATATAGTGGATTTTGGTACAATATACGGTCCAGGAAATGGTACTGGTCTTCTCGGAATGTTGGTGAAAAATGTGAGTTCTAGAACAACAATTCTCAACTAAATATTTTCAAGCGTAAAACAACTGTGTGTATTGAGGGGTGGAGTAGATAATAGTCCTTGACAATACGTAATACTTCTAAACTATAGAAATAAAGATAAACATTAATAAAAACTGTCTGTTGACAAAAACTGGAAAAAGTGTAAGATAAGTAAAACAATTTAATAACTGAAGTCCGAGGTATTAAGTTTTTCAATAAAGAGGCACGATTATAAGATATCAATTATTTTAAAAAATTGCTTACCTTTTATTTCACCAAAACTCCATTTGCCCAAATTATTATATCATAAAATTTTGGATCATTTTCTGAAAAAAACTTCAAACGACTGAATATTCATTGAAAGTTCACTTCTCCATATTAATAGAGTTACCATTAGCATTCAAAATATAATTAAATAACGCTCTACTTTTGTTCCATGACTGGCTTATACGGATATGGTTTCATTAATTCCAACTTTTTGTGTCGACAATTCAAAATGACTTATAAAACTTTTTTCAAAAAGATATATTTAAAAAAGTTGCGGTTTAATTAATTTTGGCGTCATCTTGAACAATTCGACAACGGTTACATTTTTATTTGCTTTTTTGTGATGAACACAATAAAGAGCGAACGTTAGTAACGAAACACATTAAGTGGAAAAGAATAAACGACAGGCTGTGTATCTATTTCATTATTCGACTTAATTTCAATTATCACCCCTATTTAAAACGAATAGTAGATAAAATTAACGTCTTTAATCCCTTATTATATCCCTAATCAGCAAAGTTTTCTACCAAGAACTACAATCGATATGCTGACGGTAAATGTGAACGATGTCACTTTTGTTTGTTATATAGCAATTCTTCGACAATAATGCAAAATTTCATGTAATATTAATTTGGGAAAAAGGAATTTCGGTGAAAAAATCTAAGATTAGCAAATTTTCAAATAATTGATGTTTTTTAAAAATGTCTTTATAGTGAAAATTTTTAACTTCTGATACTTCAGCCATTCCATTTTGCTCAATTATCTTTAGCTTTTTCTACAAAAACAGTTCTGTTTCTTCAATCTTAATTTTATTTAAAGGAAATGAGAAGCTTCGTTTGAAAAACCTCTGATATATAGCAAGACATAGAATTCATTTCTGTGAATTCAAAAGTATCAAGCTTTTAATTTTCCGATTTCTGGTTATTTGGAAATATGCATATGAAATTATTTGAAATCCTCTTTTTAAGAAAGGCTGAAACATTTACTGAATTCCGACGTCAGAGATATATTTTTTAACGTGAGATGGTGCCACTCTCTCTGCTATAAGACCCAGAGTTTAGAGCGAGAAGCTCGAGACGCGTATACCTCGCGCGTATAGGATTCAGCCTTTTTTTCCTCACGTCATAGTGATGTCATAAAACAGGCAAACAAGCTCGACAAGACAAAATTGTAGATATATCGAAACGTTTTCGTGATTTTTCAGTGGATTTCAAACAAATAGAAACTTTTGTTCAATTATATTAAAAACTTGATATTTTGAGAGTAGAGAATTGAAAATGTACCTTAATACCACTCTCGTGGTAAAATATGATTTGAAATTGTAAATTCCCATACCCTTTAAGATTGTATTGCACTTTAAAACCTGCACTTACTAAAATCGTGGGAAATAGGAGCGCTCAGTGGCAATATTGGAAAAGGCTTGTGATTATTGTATAATGATCATACCGTACCAAATCGTTGAATTTTTAAACGACGTAGACCATTAATGTTTTTATACATGACTTTACCCATGATAAAACGTCGTAAGTCCAAGTCAAAGTATGAAACTATGCAAAGGCTTTACCCGGACGTTGGATCTTTAAGTTCGTTTCTAGACGTAACGAACGAATATTTTTTTTATTAAAGCAAAGCGCGGCTCCGTTGGTGCCCCTTAAAGATGGCATTTCTACTACACAGTGGGTAAGGTTGCTAAAGGCTGGTTAAGTCAAAGGCTGGAACCAATGGGAACTAGTGCATTAGGTCTGATTGGTTCCTGCCTTTGGCAAGGTTAAATTCGGGTCCAGAAGATTAGCCAGAATGCTAGGGGTGATAATGGAGCCGCGCTTTCCTTTAACGTTTATTTTTCCCTCACTTTGAAAAAAATGTACGTTATCTGTTCGAGAAAATTTAGTCTCTTTCACCAAAAAGGTCGAATTCATTGTATAAATTCTATAACCACCCTTAGAAAACTTTCTTTTATACATCAAGATGAAAATATTTCCATGAAATTTAACCACACATTAGGAGTCTGGAAATTAGTTTTGTGGAATTTTTTCAAAGCAGCAAACACAGTATGATAAACGTTACGTGCAATCAAAAAACCATCGTAATTTATTAAAGCCAGTATAAAGTCTTATCTATGAGAGGTATCTTTCCCTTAGAATAAGCAGAAGACAAAGGCAGACGACCATAGATTTGTTAGAAATACAATTTATCACTTTATTAAATTACGAATCGGATTTTGCTTTTAACCTGCAACCCATCATGTACGAAAATTTTAAATACCTCGACTTCACTCCTGTCGTTACTGAAGATAATTGGATATATTTAAGTTCCGGGAAACCAATTTCTTCTTACGCATACCTCGTCGCCACGCTTTCAATATTTGATTTCAAGGTAAGTAAAAAATAATCACTTTAATAATAACATAGTACGTGCGTTGGACTGACTCTTCAAATCATTGGTGCGGATTGAATATTTAAATAATAGAAGTTGAGGAAACTCAAATATTACGTCTCCGATTCGAGAGAAAGACTAATTATACAGTCAATGAAATACTTTAGCCTTAAAAGTCCTATATATTTAAATTACTATAATGGTCTAACGAAGCTTAAATCGTTCTCCTTACTTTCTCTAATTTCTTGGACTAGTTACGATTTAATCAATAGATTGAAATCCTTGATATGAAATAGTTTCTAATTTTAATTGCTACCTCTTTGGGATAGTGCTCTCTTTTCGACGGCGAGTTGTTACATATATAATCACGCGGGGTCTACCGTTCTACAAAACGAATTTCAGTTAAACAACTAGCTGTCTACTTGAGAAGACTTTGTTTCGTTTCTAACGAAGGCTTAAACTTTCTTAATCTGCTTCGCAAGATAAAGAATTCTTACTAAATATAGGCCTACTCCTCAGTGTACACGTTGGTCACTAGACTTCCAATTTCTAGTCATAAAAATTTTACTTAATCACTCAAACAATAATAACGAGAATCATTTCACCTTTGACATCACAATATGTTGGCATTTTCACGGAATGAACTTTATTTGTTACTCTTACCTGGAGTCTGAAACACCGAACTAAGATAAAATACTTAACATTTCGTTTTAAACCAAATTAAATGTTTCAGTAACTTGTTTTCGTGAGACGAAAGATCCAAAGACGTTGGATGTGGGTCAAATAAACGAATTTTGATGGACTGGTAAATTAAAATCCCATCTAACCTCTTTGGATCTACATACCGATAAATCCACCTTAACCATATTAAAGGCGGGTGATACCCCCGTTCAAAATGGGACCGTTTCATTTCTGATGGTTTCCTTACAGGGTTATAAATTTCAGAGGAACAGCGCCTATTTTATACTTTTGCTTAAATGTTTCTGAATCTGTACCTCTAACTTAAGTAACGTCCCTACAAAGTGCAGTTTTTTGGGTAAAGCTATTCGAGCTGGACGCTGATAATCACTCAGTTTAGATTTGTGATAATAAGTAAATTCAACCTTTAAATAAGTTCTTATAACGTCGCTTTGATTTCATATATTAAAAAATATTAACCTTCTTTTCCCTAATTGATGAAATACAACAAACAGAATTGGGCATTTCTCCTAAATCGACAACTCCACTGTTTTTATTAACAAACAATAAAATATTCATACCATACAAACTTTGGAAAGAATACCTGTGATTTGTAATACAATACGGTAAAGTATTACTCGATTCATAGTAAATTTAATATTCAAATGCTGTATGGACCTACTAAGCAATATTCATAATTCATGATATATTGTATTAGCTTCTAACGGATTATGCAAAATCCTTTTACCCTAAATAGTGTACTAAATACAATTCATGTTGCGTATTCTTGTTAAATTGCATATTTGAAAATTGAGAGCTTTAAACGCGGCCGATTTCCAATAAATGATAAACAAAAAGTGCTTTTGCTTGAAAATGTGGTAGAAGCCAATAAATACAGATTGGTGTCTGTGGCATAGACAAAATTATAGACCAGAAGATAAGGTTGATAGATGTCAATAAGTAAAAACTAATATATATATGCGAAATATAAAATAAAGAACGGAAGTTGGTGTTGTTAGAAGAAAATACGTAAAGATTTGTGTCTATGTGGGAAGGCAGAGACCAGGAGATGGTGGTGTTAGGAGCCACTTCATACACATTGATGTCTATGTGAGATAGACAAAAATAGAAGACTATGTTAGAATTCAATGTTCACAAATTGGTGTCTCTGTTCAAGGAACGACGAACTAGGCATATGAAGGAATAATGTGCAATAAAAATTTATTGGACTTAGGTAGAGTAAAATAGTGAAATAAAAATTTTCCAAAATTCAGTGTCTTGTAAATGTGCTTCCGAAATGGCGAAAACGTTTGCACCAAACTGCAAACGCGGTCCCCTGGTTTCACACCGACAGATACGTCCAGAAAATTACCTTTTCATGACTTTCCTCACTCACAAAATTAAAAATTGCCACCGCGCCAAAATTAAATACCGACAAAAATAGATATTTTTCTTTTATCGATGAGCGGATTTACCTACTCTTAATATGTTCGTGAATTATCGAAACAAAACCATAATGCAAAAGGCTTTTTATAATGAGATACGCCTTTTGAACAATATTATTATGATCCTATTTCATTATTCGATCTGGCAGTTAAGGAGATAAGGATTAGCCAGGATCAGAACGACGACATGAAAGCTATAAATTTTCGAACTTTTTTCAAAATACGAGCTTGAAACTAGAGATCATCGATTATTGTTCATTTGATTAGGACGTAGTTTCTTCAGCATTAATGAAATTTCACTAATTCTACTTTTAGGTGTGGATATTTTTATTTGTCACTTTTTTATTCTTCTTCCTGGCTCGTACAGTGTTGGAGAAATGTATTGGTAAAAATTACTGGGGTCGACTCTGCATGAAAAATATCTTTGAAAATATTCAAACTCTCTTATTTCAGGGTAAGTACAAATTGGGCCCTGCTTCGATAAAACTAATTGTTATACATTAAATATAAAATGGCAGGTATAAACGTGTCGGGTGACAGAGATAGTGAGAGGATTATGATAGTTGGGTGGTTGCTATATTCATTTTGGATCGCATCTTCGTATACTGGATGTCTTCTCGCCAAATTGACATTATCAGAGAAACCATGTCCAATACAAACAGTGAAAGATATGCTGGAATTTCCAAAACGTCGGGTCCTTGTGCACAAGAGCACATCCCTCGAAACATACCTTGAGGTAAACGAACATATTTTCATGCCATGTAATTCACCAGGTTTGTTTCACTTAGATGTTACAACGAGCCTAACTCTCCCGTGTAAATGTTTAAAAATGATTAAAATGGAACTGTAACGTGAAGAGGTAAAACGGCAATTAGTAACATCTGTAATTTAAGATAGCATGATAAAGTAAAGGTTATAACAAGCGAACAGCGATAATTTTTAAATATAATATGTAGAAAAGCAATATATTATTAATTATTTTACGTAAGCAAATTGTATATTATTCTATTTATAGTAAGCAAATTATACATTACTATAATTCAAGCCTACAATTTCGCGTAAATACACGGTACCTTAATTCTCACTTCCTAGCAGAGATGAATTGAGGCTAACCTCTCGAAATAACAGGTTGACGCTAAGACACTATAGCCAAAGCAACTCTGGGTTGTAGTTATTAAAAAAACCACCTCAAAAAAACCGCGGGTTTAATTGTGATTTACCCACTATAAACCATTACTGAGATCTTCAATTATGATAAATTTGAATGCTAAAATATGATAAATTTGAATGCTAAAATATGATAAATTTGAATGCTAAAATATGCTAAATTTGAATGCTAAAATATGATAAATTTGAATGCTAAAATATGATAAATTTGAATGCTAAAATATGATAAATTTGAACTTCAAAAGTACCAATCAATTTTATTTATTATTTTTGATCAAACATTTTAAGACTTTTATTAAGCAATTACTTTTGAATGACAATTTCTACCATGCACGCAGCTGCTAAAGATAAAAACCCAGTTATAAAATCCAATAGAATACTTCGTTTTAACTGATGTATAGCAAACTTTATATTTATAGGAACTTATAAATGAAATGAGAAAAAATATTTTGAGTTTTCGATTTACATTTTTCGTTGACATAGGGAACGACTGATTCTGATATTCGAAAGCTGTGGAAACTATCTGTGAAGAGCAAAGGAATTATCCCATTTAGTGATTTGGACATCCAAAAGGCTTTAGAAGAAGTCTTTAATGAAAAACAGTTCCTTTTCATGCCCGAACTCTTAATTAAAGATGGTTTTGAGCAGCTAAGTTCTTGCACTGAGAATCCAGGAACATACTGTTTATCAAAGTCCGTATATAAGACAAAGTTGGCTTTTCCCATCCGAAGAGGATTCAACTCTTCCTATGCCAATATATTTAAAAAATGGTAAAAGTCTCTTAAATTTTTGAACCTGATTCGTTCTACCTCGTATTATTTCACTTCATTTGAACACAATAATGCAGATTTCTCTATTCACAGTTGTTACCAGCTTTTTGAAAGTGGAGTAACCTTCAAATCCTTGGAAGAGGCCTTCTGGACAGGAGAGAGATGTTTTCTGAAGACTGCTGAAAATGAAGTTGTTCAACTACACTTGAAGGGTTTTTTCGTTCCACTATGCATATTGGGACTCGGATGCACATTTGCTTTGATCGCGATTTGTATCGAAGGTTTACACTCAATTGATAACAAAACGTTTCTCTAGAGAGTTAATAAAGAAAATATTGCAAACACATAAATAATATTCAGAAGTAATCGCTTTGAACATCAAGTTAAAATAACAATGGATTTGTACACTTTCCAATATTATTATTTACGGGCCAATTTAAACTCTGCTAAATTCCTTCCACCGCTACTAGAAATAAATTTTCAATTCTTCGATAAGTATGAATTAGCCGAGTGTTAAGAAAGTGTTTGCGTGTTTTAGTTAACCCACATATTTTATGATATGTCGAACACTATGTAAGCTAGCTACCTGAAATAAAGTGCGTTATTCACAGTTTCCAATGACAACCTTACATGGGAAAACCGGAAGTGACTATATTATCAGCTTTTACAATGCTGAATACACGAGGTTATATACGCAATTTTCGGATTCCTTGTGGTTGAATCATACATGAAAAGTTTTCACCAAATCCAATCGGATGAGTAGACTACGAGTAATGAAACTTAATTCAAAATATGGCAACAATTCATAATCAAGCATTGAATCTTTATTGACATATATCTTTTTAGAAATTATGTCACTTTATTTGTGGTTGGCCTTTTGTCGCAATTCATTGAAACCCATCAGACTTTCATTGAGAGAAAACCAGTGTTTAAAAAAACCCGGATTTTTTTAAAAAAACCCAGCCCACCGGGTTTTATTGGGTTTTTTAGGGTTTTATTGGGCTTTTTTGGGTTTTTATTTTCCATATAATTTTTGCTTGCTTCAGTCTACTTATTACTAGCCCTCGTTTTCAAAATTTATATAATATTAATGTCGACTGCTTCAGCGTCTGCTTAAAACTTTACTTGGAAAGGACGATCGCGGATTAACAGTGACAGCAGTCGCGAGTCGAAAAAATGCCCCTCGGCAGTGGTAGAAAGCAGGCTCAAGAGTGGAATGAATTTACAACAATTGATGGATGTTCTACTAAAGTAAAATGTAAGCATTGTGGCGAATTAATTAGTTCAAAAATTGAAAGGATTAAAGCGCACTTGAAGAAATGTGAGGCCGGAGGTACAGGGAACACTGTTAGTGGTGAAATGGAATCAGCTGAATTAGAAATGGTTTTGCTTAATAATCCAGACAATAATACTACTGTATCTTCACCTTCTCCGGAATTTAACCGCCCTGGAAGTTCAATTTCAAATATATCATCATCATCATCATCAAGTTATTCAGGTTTTAAAGAAAAACCAAAGAGAATGAAAACTCAAACATCAATGGATATATTTACAGTAAAGACTTCTGATGAAGAGAAGAGATTTATTGACAAAACAATTGCAAAATTCTTTTATGCTAATAACATAGCGTTTAACGTAGCTGAAAGCAAAGAATATGAAAAAATGATGTCAGCACTTAGACCAGGCTACAAGCCTCCTCGAGCTGCGCAGATTGGAGGTGAACTGCTGGATAATGAAGCAAGAGAAGTGGATAATGAAGCAAGAGAAGTGGATGAGAAACTGAAAGAAGAAGTGAAGAATTGTAGTTTGACTTTGGTTCAAGATGGATGGTCCAACATAAGAAATGACCCAATACTAGCCACAAGCATTCATACTGGAACAACGCCTTTTCTTATTGATGCAACTGATGCTGGAGCTGTAAGGAAAGATTCTGATTATTGTGCTGAACAAGCTGAAACTTCCATCAGAATGTGCGAGGAAAAGTTTGGAAAAAAGATTTTTGCTGTCTGTACAGATAATGAAAATAAAATGAACAAAATGAGAGAAATTTTAAGGAAAAATAATCCAAATCTTGTGACATATGGGTGTTCAGCTCATCTAATGAACCTGGTAGAGAAAGAAGTACACTGTAAAAAATAAGCGTGCTTTTGGCATTCAAAAATGGTAGCGACCGTTCAATTTTGAACAAGCCTCTATTGACGCATTCAGATTTAACCAGAGATATTCAATTTTGAACGAGGAGTGTTTTACGCGTTCAAAACTAACCATTAGCATTCGTTTTTGAACAAACTACCGTCATATTGATTAGAACTTAACTATAGCATTCATTTTTGAATAACTTATGTACTACCATTCAAAAATTAATCTTTATCCCATTCAATTTTGAATAACCACCTTGCGCTAATGAAGCGTTCAGTTATGGTAGTTATGGCGTTCTATAGGTTATATAAGTATTAAAAGAAGAGCGTTTTAGACGTTCAAATAACAAATTTTTGCGCATTCAGACGAGGATGTTTATGGCGTTCCAACGAGATTGTTTTTGACACTCAAATGAGAGCGTTATGGGCGTTCAAACGAGTGTGATATAGGCGTTCAAACGAGAGCCTTATGGGCGTTCAAACGAGTGTGATATAGGCGTTCAAACGAGAGCGTTATGGGCGTTCAAACGAGTGTGATATAGGCGTTCAAACGAGAGCGTTATGGGCGTTCAAACGAGTGTGATATAGGCGTTCAAACGAGAGCGTTATGGGCGTTCAAACGAGTGTGATATAGGCGTTCAAACGAGAGCGTTATGGGCGTTCAAACGAGTGTGATATAGGCGTTCAAACGAGAGCGTTATGGGCGTTCAAACGAGTGTGATATAGGCGTTCAAACGAGAGCGTTATGGGCGTTCAAACGAGTGTGATATAGGCGTTCAAACGAGAGCGTTATGGGCGTTCAAACGAGTGTGATATAGGCGTTCAAACGAGAGCGTTATGGACGTTCAAACGAGTGTGATATAGGCGTTTAAACGAGAGCGTTATGGGCGTTCAAACGAGTGTGATATAGGCGTTCAAACGAGAGCGTTATGGGCGTTCACACGAGAGTGTTTTTGGGGTTTAAACGAGTGTTTTGGCTAGAAAACAACACTATAAGAAAAACAGCGTTCAATGGGTATCCAAAAGTGGGATTGTTCACGAGCTCGAGCCAGCTCGGGTTCGTGACGAACGAGCCGAGTTCGAGCCGAGCCGAGCCGCCACTTTTGCGGCTCTATTAATTAACGAGCGTCGAGCGAGCTTTTTTATGGTCGAGCCGAGCCGAGCCGACAGGCATCGAGCCACTACGACTCGCGAGCTTAGTCACTGATGTAGTGCTTCACTTTTAGTCTTTATTCTCTCCACCAATAGCTTTCCGATGTATTTTTACACGAAATATAGCGAGGAAAAAATCTCTCGTCTCTAACCTTGAGCACATTTTACCGAGCGGGTTTTACTGAACCTCTACATTCCTAAACATGAGATGGCATTTCGTTCTCAAGTTTGACGTTGGTAGTAGCAATTTTTTTAAAAATGTATATATTAATCGAGCCAGCTTGGCTCGGCTCGATCATTTTCGAGCCGAGCCGAGCTAGAGCCGAGCCAAGACCCAGCTCGACTCGAGTCGAGCCGAGCCGCCGGTTTTTTGAGTCAAGCCGAGCCGAGCTTTTAAAAAGCTCGCTCAGCTCGGCTCGTGAACAGTCCTATTCAAAAGTAAGCGCAATTGTTCATTATTGAACAGTTTGGAAATGTCAGGCGTTCAATCAGGAAAAGTGTGCAGTATCATCCAAGATCTTGGGTATCAAAACAAAACTTTCAATAATAATCCAATAATATCTCAACAATTTACTGTAACTTGCTTATTTACCCTGAATTAAATATATATTTGTCTGTATAAACATCATTATATAATAATATCAAAGTAAAGGTTACGGATTATGGTGTATTTCACAAATCCCTTATATTTACGAAGGCCTTCAAATCGGTTGATAACGTAAAACATACTCATTTATAATGAACACGTCCCTTAAAAGTGTAGTCTCTCTTCATAAAATTGAATTATTATTCAACACAACGATTAATGTATATGTGTTTCAAGTCCACCCGCCCTGAGAAGATGTACAAGCTTTAAACACATTAGATTTCTTCTTTATCAGTGCCTACATTTAATATAGTTTGGCCTACCATAAGGAATTCAATAATGAAATTTGAAATCGAACTTCTCTATTCAAAATTGAACGCTACAATTGTTAAGTTTCGATGCTTCATCAAACGCTTGTCCACCATGTATTGTTAAATGGTGAACTGCTCAATTTTGAACGTAAGCAATTGAATATGAACGCTCGATCAAACTATCCGATGTTGCTCAATAATGATTGCAAAAACATACAATATTAAACGTTTAATTTTCAATTTAAATTTGAACAGTTTCGTGCTTAAATTTACACGATATACTCACCTTTTACGTACCGTTCAAATTTGAATGCGTGACCGTTTTATTTTGAACAATAGTGATCTGTTCAAATTTGAACGCAAAGAAACTATTCAAATTTGAACGCAAAGAAACTATTCAAATTTGAACGTTAAAGCGTACAGTCGCCGCAATTAAAAACTTTCTCTCTCGCGACGTCTTGTTTCAATCATAAGCCGCAAATTATTGATCTGATACAATGGGTATAAAAAAACGTATCTTATATTGTTGTTTCAATAAATTTTTTTCCAAGCGTTTTTTTTACACTCTCCACTTTCCATTTCCAACTGCTAAATAGGGGGTTTTGAATGATTGGGATGATTTTAAAGAGAAGGTGAACAGTTGAGCATAGCTTGTCCGAATTACCGAATGACATTCCAGTAAAGGGAGAGTGATGTTAATCGCAATTTTCTGAATACACGTCCCCCACGGAATCAATGCCTTGAGCCATATTCTTATGGATAGAGATACCCTTTAATGTTGCACAAAGATATAATCAACAATTGTGGTATGAAACTTCAAATCTTCCTAGGGTGAAGATATGGCCACGGGTGCGACATTCTGTTCCACTATGGTTCGCAAATGTCAGAGGGTGGAGAAAGATTTCTATCTAGATTAGTGGGCGATTCTTGATGTCAGATTCAACATAAGTCAGCACAAACGTTTGGTTGAAAACGACGCATTTCGGAGAGAACCATCTAGAAATTCAATGGCCAACCAATTCCCTCAATATGTCACCCATAGAAAACCACTTGGTGGAGGAAATAAAGGTTCACTGAAAAGGAGAATACCCACATTCAAAGTATAGCATGGGTCACAAAGTGGTGCCTACATTTGAGAAAGTGGTTGTATTCATTGTCTTCAACTAATTGGGATTCGCCATAATCAAGATGTCGAACCTTTCTCAAGAAACCCTTTATTTACAATGCGAAATTAGTATTATACTAAAGTTCCACTAGTCTTAGCAGTGTATCCGATGGCAAATTATAGTCTTTTTGACAATCAAGGGAATCTGATGAGCTGCACGAAGTATTAAATCCTTGAAGGTTAAGTAAGGACGCAATTAATGCAGAGTGTGTATATATTTTATTGAGAACAACCCAACCAACATAACAAGTTAAATAAAGAATAAAGACACTTTGCTAATTACTATCCAACATTTATTCTTAATTATGAACATGGTTAGGATAAATATATTTATACGTTTTCATTTTTAATTTCATTATGCGATTAATATTTGATCATTTTCCCGTTGGCGTTTACAACCTGTTGCATTCTCTGCGGCATTGATGAAAACAGATTGCTTATATAATCGGGCTGCTCACCAACCTCTTCCCAAGCGGCCTGGATGATGGTGAATAGTTCGTCCTTATCATTGGGAATTATATTGTTCTGGGATACAATCCTTTTCATAATCGCGCAGACGTTTTCGATTGGAGATAAGTCGGGTGAATTTCTTGGCCAGTTCATTAGATCTATTTCCGGATGATTCTCATTCAAATACGCCATGGTTGCACGTGACTTGTGTATACTCGAATTATCTTGTTGAAATATAAATTTACCGTCCGGAAAATGATTGTCTACGACATGAGGGAAAGACGTATGTTCCAATACATCAATATATTTATCGGAATTAAGGTGCCCTTCTATTCGCGCTAAGGTGCGAATTCCATGTTTTGAAATATAACCCCACACTGGCACAGAAAACCGTCCGCTCTTCTGGATTGAATGAATGTTAGCCGCATCATATCGGGTCCCTTTCTCTCTCCACACTCTAACGTCATGGTCCGTAGATGAACAAAATGTTGATTCGTCGATGATGACAACTTCATTCCATTCGTTCCTTCAGTGAAGGTGAGCGCGCGCAAATGCTAGGCGTTCTTGTTCGTGCTCTGGTTTCAGATATGGCTTCTCCGCGGCGATACGATTGTGTAGCCCAACGTCACGTAATCGGTTTCTAATCGTTGTTTCCGACGCTTCTAATTCCACGATGGATTTTACAGATCGAACAGTGGTGGTAGGATTATTCACAACAAGAGCAGCAATATCGTCATCCTCTTCTGCAGTGGTAACGCGTGGAGTTCCAGGTCTTGGTTTGTCTGTCAATCGTCCGTTTTCACCATAAGCGGCTAGCCATGACCTCATGGTTGGCTTTGAACAGGCCAGTTACTGCGCAATAAAAGGAACACCCCGACCAGCCTCATGTAACGCAACGAGCCTGTTGCGTTCTTCCTGTGATAATCTTGGCATACTGACTGGTGAGAGAGTGAGACAAACTGATAGTCTTTATATAACAATTTAAGGTAAGAAATATATTCTAACATATATTTGTTCTATCAGTTCCGTAAGCGAGTATCATACCCCTACACCAACGGACCATGTCTGTAACTAAATATGCTCAACTCATTGGCCTACCCTGTAGTTAGTTGCATTTAAATAGTCACTAAATTGCTTCTGCATAAACTCGGGTCCGTCCGGGATTTGAACCCGGGACCACTCACACCCGAAGCGAGTATCATACCCCTAGACCAACGGACCATGTGTGTAATTAAACATGCTCAACTCATAGACCAACCCTGTAGTTAGTTGCATTTAAATAGTCACTTAATTACTTCTGCATATACTCGGGTCCGTCCGGGATTTAAACCCGGGACCACTCGCACCCAAAGCGAGTATCATACCCCTAGGCAAAAGGACCATGTGTGTAATTAAACATGCTCAACTCATAGGCCTACCCTGTAGTTAGTTGCATTAAAATAGTCACTAATTTACGTTTGCAAATACTCGGGTCCGTCCAGGATTTGAACCCCGGACCACTCGCACCCTAAGCGAGTATCATACCCCTAGACCAACGGACCAAGTGTGTGACTACACATGCTCAACTCATAGACCTACCCTGTAGTTAGTTGCATTTAAATAGTCACTTAATTACTTCTGCAAAAACTCGGGTCCGTCCGGGATTTGAACCCGGGGCTACTCGCACCCTAAGCGAGTATCATACCCCTAGACCAACGGACCAAGTGTGTGACTAAACATGCTCAACTCATAGACCTACCCTGTAGTTAGTTGCATTTAAATAGTCACTTAATTACTTCTGCAAAAACTCGTGTCCGTCCGGGATTTGAACCCGGGACTACTCGCACCCTAAGCGAGTATCATACCCCTAGACCAACGGACCACGTCTGTAAATAAATATGCTCAACTCATTGGCCTACCCTGTAGTTAGTTGCATTTAAATAGTCACTAAATTGCTTCTGCGTAAACTCGGGTCCGACCGGGATTTGAACCCCGGACCACTCGCACCCAAAGCGAGTATCATACCCCTAGACCAACGGACCATGCGTGTAACTAAACATGCTCAACTCATAGGCCTACCCTGAAGTTAGTTGCATTAAAATAGTCACTAATTTACTTTTGCAAAAACTTGGGTCCGTCCGGGATTTGAACCCGGGACCACTCACACCCGAAGCAAGTATCATACCCCTAGACCAACGGACCATGAATGACACTAAAACATGCTCAACTCATAGGCCTACCTTGTTGTTAGTTGCATTTAAATAGCCACTAAATTACTTCTGCAAAAACTCGGGTCCGTCCCGGATTTGAACCCGGGACCACTCGCACCCAAAGCGAGTATCATACCCCTAGACCAACGGACCATGTGTGTAACTAAACATGCTCAACTCATAGGCGTACCTTGATGTTAGTTGCATTTAAATAGTCACTTAATTACTTCTGCAAAAACTCGGGTCCGTCCGGGATTTGAACCCGGGGCTACTCGCACCCTAAGCGAGTATCATACCCCTAGACCAACGGACCAAGTGTGTGACTAAACATGCTCAACTCATAGACCTACCCTGTAGTTAGTTGCATTTAAATAGTCACTTAATTACTTCTGCAAAAACTCGTGTCCGTCCGGGATTTGAACCCGGGACTACTCGCACCCTAAGCGAGTATCATACCCCTAGACCAACGGACCACGTCTGTAAATAAATATGCTCAACTCATTGGCCTACCCTGTAGTTAGTTGCATTTAAATAGTCACTAAATTGCTTCTGCGTAAACTCGGGTCCGACCGGGATTTGAACCCCGGACCACTCGCACCCAAAGCGAGTATCATACCCCTAGACCAACGGACCATGCGTGTAACTAAACATGCTCAACTCATAGGCCTACCCTGAAGTTAGTTGCATTAAAATAGTCACTAATTTACTTTTGCAAAAACTTGGGTCCGTCCGGGATTTGAACCCGGGACCACTCACACCCGAAGCAAGTATCATACCCCTAGACCAACGGACCATGAATGACACTAAAACATGCTCAACTCATAGGCCTACCTTGTTGTTAGTTGCATTTAAATAGCCACTAAATTACTTCTGCAAAAACTCGGGTCCGTCCCGGATTTGAACCCGGGACCACTCGCACCCAAAGCGAGTATCATACCCCTAGACCAACGGACCATGTGTGTAACTAAACATGCTCAACTCATAGGCGTACCTTGATGTTAGTTGCATTTAAATAGTCTCTTAATTACTTCTGCAAAAACTCGGGTTCATCCGGGATCTGAACCCGGGACTACAGGCACCCTAAGCGAGTATCATACCCCTAGACCAACGGACCATGCGTGTAACTAAACATGCTCGACTCATAGGCCTACCCTGTAGTTAGTTGCATTAAAATAGTCGATAATTTACTTTTGCAAATACTTGGGCCCGTCCGGGATTTGAACCCGGGACCACTTACACCCGAAGCAAGTATCACACCCCTAGACCAACGGACCATGAATGATACTGAAACATGCTCAACTCATAGGCCTACCTTGTTGTTAGTTGCATTTAAATAGCCACTAAATTACTTCTGCAAAAACTCGGGTCCGTCCGGGATTTGAGACCGGGACCACTCGCAACCTGAGCGAGTATCATACCCCTAGACCAACGGACCATGTGTAACTAAAAATGCTCAACTCATACGTCTACCCTGTAGTTAGTTGCGTTTAAATAGTCACTAAATTACTTCTGCAAAAACTCGGGTTCGTCCGGGATTTGAACCCGGGACCACTCGCACCCTAAACGAGAATCCTAACCTAGACCAACGGACCATGTAAGTAACTAAAAATGCTCAACTCATACGTCTACCCTGTAGTTAGTTGCGTTTAAATAGTCACTAAATTACTTTTGCAAAAACTCGGGTTCATCCGGGATCTGAACCCAGGACCACTCGCAACCTGAGCGAGTATCATACCCCTAGACAAACGGCCCATTTGTGTAAGTAAAACATGCTCAACTCGAAAGCCTACAATTTAACTAGTTGCATTTAAATAGTCACTAAATTACTTCTGCAAAAACTCGGGTCCGTCCGGGATTTGAACCCGGGACTACTCGCACCCTAAGCGAGTATCATACCCCTAGACCAACGGACCAAGTGTGTGACTAAACATGCTCAACTCATAGACCTACCCTGTAGTTAGTTGCATTTAAATAGTCACTTAATTACTTCTGCAAAAACTCGGGTCCGTCCGGGAATTGAACCCGGGACCACTCACACCCGAAGCGAGTATCATACCCCTAGACCAACGGACCATGAATGATACAGAAACATGCTAAACTCATAGGCCTACCTTGTTGTTAGTTGCATTTAAATAGCCACTAAATTACTTCTGCAAAAACTCGGGTCCGTCCGGGATTTGAACCCGGGACCACTCGCACCCAAAGCGAGTATCATACCCCTACACCAACGGACCATGTCTATAACTAAATATGTTCAACTCATTGGCCTACCCTGTAGTTAGTTGCATTTAAATAGTCACTAAATTGCTTCTGCATAAACTCGGGTCCGTCCGGGATTTGAACCCGGGACCACTCACACCCGAAGCGAGTATCATACCCCTAGACCAACGGACCATGTGTGTAACTAAACATGCTTAACTCATAGGTCTACCCTGTAGTTAGTTGCGTTTAAATAGTCACTAAATTACTTCTGCAACAAGTTGGGAAAACCAAAATATTACCTCTCCGAGTCAAGAGGTCTACTACTACAAACTTATTTACCTAGATATGGAATTATTTCACTTTTTTGAAGTAAAAATTTACGAAATATTGAAGCAGTATTCCAAACGTAGCGAATTTACAGTAAAGCAGACGACATTTCACATCGAATAAGGATAAATCTTGGTTACATGGAAATCAGTCAATGGGGAAAAGAACAGGAAATGAAGTCTACGCTTCAGCTGTTTACCGCATATTCTAGAGGGCCGATAGGCCCTTCTAGATAAGATCCCACACCCTCCCGTAATGTTAAATGAAAATTCACAGATTTTCGCCGATTTTCCCATAGGAATAACATGGGGTTTTTGGTGCTCCTGTACATCGAATCATTTAAAAACTAAAGCGAAGTTACGTTTCGGAATACTTTCAAATTAACAAGTAACTATTCAAGGTGTGCCTTTTTCAAGTTTCATCAAAATTAATTAAGTCTAAGTATGTTAATTTAATTAAAAATGTAAGTACCTCAAAAGATTATTCTACAGCAGACGACGCTAATTGTTCATTACTCTACAGTAGACGACGCTAATTTGCCATTTCACCGCCTTGAAACTTTAACTTGATATTTTTCAATAAATATAACACTATATTTATTAAAAACTTCACTGGCGGGTCTAATTTTCGTTTAATTATGTGTCTCGGTTGAAATTCTATACTTAAGATACCTTTTTAATTTATATTTTAGATGTTAGTTTCGACCAAGGCTTAAGTTGCCTTACTTTGCCATGGATTTATAAGAGAAGCTTACGCTTCATGGATATTTCACTGTAGCCTTCAGTAAGGAATAAGGATAGATGGATCAGTGTTGGAAATAAGGATTTTTCTAAACCTGGACCTGTGGCCTAGGTATTTTAATTAAAATAACTGGCCACGGTGCCACTCACTGTAAACGTACAAGGGCAGTGAACGCAATGTCATGGATAATTGTAATCGTAGAGTGGACTGTAAAAGATACGGATTTGATAGTTTAAAAATCGTGGCAGGATGTTGGTTTTGAAGTTGTCTATTAAGCTTGGGTTCTAAAACGAATTGTGAGCCGTATCTTATAAGAATTAGTAGAAGTGTAGAACCATTTTTAACCTCGTCCTAGAAGTGAAAAATTTCGCATTTCAGGCAAAAAATTGTTTTATAATAGATTAATACAAATGCAGACTGAAGGAACAGATATTATATAAAAAAGGACTTGGTTTGCCCAAGCCTGAAAAACAAAACGATAAGAGTTTTTTCCAGTTGACTGAAGCGCGGATATTTTATTTTTTCTAAATAATTTTAAAGACAATCCGTATTTTACTACTCTTTAGAATTTAATTCAATCTCCTGATTTTACTGCTAATGGATTTATTTCCTATAAATTAATTGAAATAAAAAATTACTTATCTCAGATTTTTCAACAATTCCATTTTCGTAAAATTTTATCATGAAAAATCTGAGATAAGTAATTTTTTATTTCAATTAATTTATAGGAAATAAATCCATTAGCAGTAAAATCAGGAGATTGAATTAAATTCTAAAGAGTAGTAAAATACGGATTGTCTTTAAAATTATATAGAAAAATAAAATATCCGCGCTTCAGTCAACTGGAAAAAACTCTTATCGTTTTGTTTTTCAGGCTTGGGCAAACCAAGTCCTTTTTTATATAATACTGATAGCTACATTCACAACTGGTTTGCAGTGTAAACACTATCGTCTCGTCTCACCTCAACAATATTCTTAGTTTGCCAACATGAATGTTAACGTTAAATAACACCAAGCTAAATTGTAGCTAGACGCACTAATAGTCAATGCGCACCATAAAGAGAATAATAAGTCTGAAGCTACTACCAGTTTACCATAAGCCCTTTTACCAGAAGCGCATGACATACGAAGTGATTTTCTATTATGCATAACATAGCGGCCGTCTTATACGGAAAGCTTTTACCATCAAGGGGGGGGGAATGTCAGCCCCCTTTCCAACTTTATTTTTCCTCTCGCGCCGAGAAATCCAAGCGGGTGGGGTTCGGGTGGATTTTGTAGGTGCGTACACATATATCACCGTCTAGAAATAGTTCCCCTTATTCTCGCCAGACGGCAACCCTAATAAATCGATGCAGTTCTTGTCAGTATCCCCCTTAGGTGGCTAGTGCCGACTCAAATAAAAATCTTTCCGTATGAGACGGGTCTACCAAAGAGTCTAGAAAATCACTTCGTATGTCATGCGCTTCTGCTTTTACTAATCTAATTGCAACCATGATCTTTTCTTCTATTATAAAATCTTAACCTGATTATTTAATAGTGTATTTAACTTTTACTCTGAACCGTTAATGTCTCTTCATTTCAGACACGAAAATCAAAGCCAAAAGTTTACTTCACCTCAGGCCTCAATTATTTACTCTTTGTTTCACTAAGACTATTGCGAATAACGCTTGTTATACCCGCCGGAGTCTAGGTCTTAGTTTTCTTCATGAAACCACTAAACCAAGGATTATTCTATATACAGATGTAGTATAGCTTAAGTAATATATTAACAGCCATTTCAAATAACAATATTAAAAAAATCTTTGGAATATCAAAATGAAACAGAGCTTTAAAGCTACAAAAGTACTAAATGCATCATAATTACGAAAAATACTTGCACATATTCACTTTATATTATGGAAAAAGGGAATATTAAGGTTCTGTATGATTTCTTAACACATCAACACAAGGCTAACTGCTAACGCGACGCACTAGTGTAACAATGGACGGACACACACAGACAAAAACATAAGACTGCTTTTTAACTCTTTCCGTATTAATTTTGAGTTGAGAAACAAGATTATATTTAATATTTAAATAAATATAATTATTTTTAATTATTTTTATCTTCAATAATTAACATTAATAATAGTTAAATCGTATAAAATAAAGTTATACCTATTATCATCTCAAACGTTGCTAATATTGACGTTTAAAGTGAAGGGTACCCCTCTTGCCCGCTTTCTTCAAATTTTGGGGTATATATACGATTCGTTTCCATTAAAATAGTAAGGAAAAAGCGCAATTGCGAAAACCTTTGGTGGCGATCCCACCTTAGGGAGGCTAGACGTTTCTCGTAACCCTAGCTGATCGCCGCGTATATCCTAAAACCAAACGTTGATAATGGAGTAGAAGCCGGGTGTACAGACTGGTGTCCAAGTGGAATGGACGAAGACCAGAAGATGGTGGTGATTAGAAGCCAGTATGTTCAGACTGGTGTCCATGTGGGATGGACGAAGACCAAAAGGTGGTGGTGAATAGAAGCCAGTATGTACAGACTGGTGTCCAAGTGGAATGGGCGAAGACCAGAAGATGGTGGTGATTAGGAGCCAGTATGTACAGACTGGTGTCCATGTGGGATGGACGAAGACCAAAAGATGGTGGTGATTAGAAGCCAGTAAGTACAGACTGGTGTCCGTGTGGGATGGACAAAGACCAGAAGATGGTGGTGTGAGAACTCAAGTAGAGGAGCCATTTCCGTGACTGTGAAAGCAGTTCGGAAATGGCGAACACGTTTGCTCCGATTTGGAAAATGCGAACGCGGTCACGTGGGTGTAACAACAGACACACACACAAACACACAAACAGACACACACGATCGTTACAGAACCTCTCCGTGACATACGTCACTCGGAGAGGTAAAAATGACATTATTTGAAACGTTGAATATAAATGTTTATTTGTTTTATACACTCTATACATTTATCGTTGAGAATTTTTGAGGAAGTACTTGAGTATCGTTAATTACATTTAATTTATATCTAATAACATAGATTCCGATAAGCATATTATGTTGTACTTATTTATGTAGTAAATTAAAAAATGACAGAATATAAATGTTTATTTGTTTTATCCACTCTATACATTTATCATTGAGAATAGTGATCGTACGGGGAACCCGACCCGGGAAGTCGGGGATCCCCGGTTTTTTCCAACCCGACCCGACCCGACCCGGCCAGTCAGTTTTGAAGTCGGGTTTAAAAAAAATCGGGGTGGGCTCGTAGTAGAGGGTAAGCTATTATTGACGGTCGCGCTTTGTGATGCAGTAGATAGGAACTCGAATCTGATTAGGGCGAGATTGAATATTTAACTTTTTTCTGTCTCGAGGCTTCGAAAGCCAGTAGAAAACTGATATATGTCGGCAATTTCATGGTCGTCCGTCAAACGCCAATGTATTAATTGTGTGTTAAGTTGCGAGCAATTGATTTCGAAATTGAAAAAGTGGTAGAAGAGTTTCACGAGTACCAGAAACCCCTTTCAGCCACTGTCAAAGACAAAGGACAAGGACAATTTGGAAACTTTTCAAATACCCAAATCCCTTCCACGTTATATCAGATAGCAATGATATGGCAGAATCGCCTACTATTGGATTCACTAAAGCAGTGATAACTTGGAACTGAATTACAGAAAATAAATTCCTTACATTACATAGTACATAGCTACTATGTATAATTTTTATAATATGTTAATTACATTTATATTATTAAAAAGGAAAACCCCGACCCGACCCGATTTTCCGGGTTTCTTTTCGCAACCCGACCCGGAACCCGACCCGACAAAAATCTCACCCCGTACGATCACTAATTGAGAAGAATTAGAAGATGATGTCTATATAAGTTAAACCGTGCCAAAAAGCTTTAAGAGAGGGGAAAAGGTGAAGCGGTCAAAGGGAAAGAGGGTTGTATAGGCGCTTGCTTCGATGATTATTTTTTTAACGGATATGAGAAAGTATGGCCGTGAACACGTGTGATCCACGTTGCATCACAGGCAAAGGAAAAATACACCGGCCCCCACCCTTTTTTCACCGGAATACTAGAGGATATTTCAGTAGAACAAAATTGATTGAATCAGGGATAACGAGAGATCGCAAGTGATGTGGCCTAATTTTGAGCTAGATCCTCTTGTTTTGCTTGGCAGCATTATAGAATGGAATGTTCTTAGATTTAATTGTCGCTGGTGATTTTGCGAACTATGTTAATGAAATTTAAATAGAAAAGTTCCATTTGCGGGGAATATATAGCAATAGACGCCAGGGAATTACTTTCTTGGGGGTTTGTGGATAATTTCTAAATAACAATAACTATTTCATATAAATTGGAAGAACTTCAAAATCGCTGGAATTTAACTCTTAATCGTAAAGTTATATCATTCGATTTTGATTAGTTTTGTAGAACTCTCAAACCATGAAATTATAATAAAGTTTCTACTTTACATTTGAAATGAGATTTTGATTGATAATTTATTTCTGTACTTTTCGCTTATTTTTCATCAATTTCTCCCTAGTTTTTCCCCATTATAATATCCTCCTAGTTTTTTTCCCCTACAATTTCCTCCTATTTTTCCCCTATAATTTCCTCCTAGTTTTTTCCCCCTATAATTTCCTCCTAGTTTTTTCACCCTACAATTTCTTCCAATTTTTTTACCCACAATTTCTTCCTATTTTTTTTACCCACAATTTCTTCCTATTTTTTTTACCCACAATTTCATCCAAGTTTTTCCGTGCAATTTAATTTTCTTGCCGCTTACATTTTACACCAATATCCCCGTATATTTCAAGGGAAAATTTCCTATGTTTCCTTAATCTACCATTTTTAGTGATCACCCTTAACAACGCTAGTTTGGCTCGGTTCTCTTTAAAAAGGAGAGACTTTCTCCAGAAGGATGATTGAGACATCAGTCAAGTTACTGACGAATCTGTCACGCTTGGTGATTGTTGTATCACTAACCTCGTACCAGCTGTTATCTTTTCGAATAAAATTCAGATAGTGACCTTGGCTTAAAGCTGAACCTTTATGAATGATAGCGCCCCTAGTTTTGTAAACGCTTTGGTTTTAAACCACTTTCTGATTTTCGAATCCCGATATTTTGGTTAAAATCTTAATAGGGTGACCCATTTACTACAGTATCTCTTGGAAACCACAGAAATACGTACTTACTGGCAGAAATCAATACATCACGTTCATTAATTTCTCTGTATTTACAAGTTCCACACGCCATCATTGCTGGTCTCATCCTTTCGATTAATAGTTTCCAATCAATTTTAGCGAGGTTTGGCAAAGGAAGAGTGAAGATGCAGCTTTGGATAATGTTTCCAGAACTTTTTTCAAGGTGACAGTTCGGGCATTTGGTAACGTTTTGCGACTTTGTCCATAATAGTTCTTGAAGAGCTTTAGAGTCACAAGTTTCCGTTTCTTCGCATAGTTTTGGCAAGAGAACCCATAAGAATTCACTAGCATCTTGTTGTTGTTTGTGGGTAAAAGGCAGACCAACAGCCGTTCCTAAATTGAAACCATCGTCGCCGGAACTCGAATTTGAATTTTCAACATGCTCAATAGTGTTACGAGGGCAAATCAAAATAGGCTTATCGCTCAATGATCCTTTATGCCCTTTAACCATGTTTCTTAATTCCGGAATCAGTAAGAGCAATTGCAAAACGCTATTTGCGTAGCACGTTACTCCATCTCCATTTTCAAATCCTTTCAAGGGAAAAATGTCTACACTTTGAAGACCTAGTCTAATCTTTTTATTTGGTCTTTCTTTTGCCGTTTCATCAGATCGCTCTCCTTCACCTTCTAAAATACTCTTCGACGTTGGCCTTTTTGTACCTCTCTTTGCTTCCGACCCCACTATTTCTATAAGTGGAAGATCAGGTCTGTGTTTTTGACGCAGCCTGTTATACTCCGCAATGGCTCGTCCATCTGCCATAATTTTATTCGGGTCTAACTGCAAGAGATAGAGACCGGCAAAGGAAGTCACTCGCGATAGAGCAACGTATGCCATGCCGGTTCCAAATAAACTTGATCCCAAATCCATAATTGCGCATTTTAAACTCATTCCCTGGCTTTTGTGTATAGTAATGGCGTATGCCAAGATTATGGGGAATTGCGTTCGTTTCACGTATACATTGGTCATTAGCAAGAACTTGACGCTCATTTTCTCGACTACAAAGTCGGGCTTATTGTTCTCGTCGTTTGGTTCCCGATCTACTCTGATCCGGATACCAATGATGTTTCCACGGTCGTTCTTTTGGAATCCCGTTATAACGGCCATGGTGCCGTTAATAACACCTTCGAAATTGATGTTTCTCCTAACCATTACTCGAGATCCAACGCACAGATACAGCTTGCTCTCAAGACCTCCGGTTTTAGACGGCTCATTGTCTAACATTTTGAGTCTCCTGACAATGTTTTTGGTAATTTTTTTGTCGTAATCAACGAGTTTGTCTTCGCATTCAACGCATTCAACTTTCTGTCGGCTTTCTTCGAGCATTTTTATGTTGAATTTATCGCACATGGCCAATTTCGGCATCAAACAGATGAGATGAAATCCTTCTTTAACCAGCTTAACGTAAAGATTCATAGCCACCTCAATTTTGTTCCCTCCCGGAACTAGTCTACTTTCTAAGGTTGAAACGTCATCTTTTGTAACAGTTCCAATTCTAATTCGGTTAAGTAGGTCGCCATAAACTCTGTCGCCGGCCTGTCGTAAGTTTTGCGTTAGTTCATCGTATTGGAAATACTTCCAAAGATCAGTGCCACCAATGCTATTAAATCTTAGTCTCGCTTCCTGGGAAGTGACTTTTAATAACGCGGGATTACCCTGTACAGGCGGCAATTGGAAGAAATCTCCAAAAACGAGAATGCAAACGACACCGCCGAAAGGCTTGTTCATTTCCCAAAATTCATTTAACCTCAAATGAACGTAAGTTAGTAAGACCGAAGACACCATAGAGATCTCATCGACTATCAAGAGTTTCAAATTTCCCAGAGTTTGTTTCATAATGGAAATATTTTCGGAATTGAGGGAATGGTATTCCGCGGTACGCCCATGTTCTACTGGCAACATAAGTAATCTATGCAACGTTACGCCGTTGACATTTAGAGCAGCCTAGCCCGTGGGAGCGGCGATCGCGACGCTACCGGCATTTTTAAAGTGGCGTCTAACGGCGTTGGCGATAGTGGCAATAAGAAAGGACTTTCCCGTGCCACCCGGACCAGACACAAAATGGCAAAAATTTTCCTTTTGCCCTCCCTCTTGGGTGAAGTGATCCATGACTTTGTCGTACACCCTTTTTTGATCAGTGTTGAGTTGCGCAACTTGATCTAGTGTCATGCCCTCGAAATCAATTTCCATAGCGGCTTCGACATCGTGCATCGCATTTTCCGTTTCAACGACGATTTCTTTCCCTTGAAGGGCATTTTCCCTCAAGCGCGCAAGATCCTTGTAACATTTCAAAACTTTGGATCGGTTTTCCTTCACGTTAGTGTTAATAAATTTGGTGCTGTCAGACTTTTGAAACAATTTCTGACCCAACATCATGTCCAAGGCTTCGTAAATACCGACCGATTTATTTGTGAAAGATTTTAGTCCATAAGCGAACAGTCTTTTAGACAAGCTTTCGTGTGCCAACCCTGCGAAACACTGATCCATTTCAGCCCGATCTCCCTCTGTGACGTACGACGTGACGTATATCGCCACTTGTTCCGAGGAATCGGCGACAAACTGCAAATCCATATTGGCTTTCAATGCCAAAAGTAATGCCGGATTGTAGTCATTGATAAAAACTTCGCTCTCATTTCTGGGCAAATCATAAAGGCGTTTTAGGCTTTGTTTCATTTTACGATGACGCGTAACTGATTCAGCAGAGTTCAATGTCGCAACGTTTGTTACGTTTCGAGGAAAACCGTAACGATACACTTTGAGCTCCTTATTTCCTCTCTTAACTTTTCGGTAGCAACTGCTGCAACATTTATGTGTTTGAAATTTTTTTACTAGCCGGTAAAGTTCTGGACTTTCAGCAGCTTTTGGGATTGAACACGTGACATACTTCTGCACGTATTCTAAAATAGCTATTGCCGAAGAGGAACCAATCACGGGAGCTTCCTCGGCCCACAACAAGCAATGGTAATGGGCTAAGCCGCGAGATTGGTACTCGACGCGCACAAAATGATGCGCTATCGGTCCAAGAACCGGATTATCTTTACAAAGCACAAAGTTGCTTAGGAGAGACCTCACTTTGTTGTGAAAATGTAAACTAACGCTAAGAGGATCTAAATTTAATAGTTCAGCCACCGACATAGATTCGATCCCTGGCACGTCAGCATTCACTCGTCGTAGGTGGTCGTGAAGTTCAATGTCATCGTATTCGGCCGGATTAAAAGTTAAAAGCCAAGTAGGGGGGCCATACTCCCTAATCATGGCCAAAACACATTTGAGAACTTTATACCAATAATCCTTGGTTCCTCGAATGTGGGCCATGAAAGTCGCTAAATTACTCTCGAGCTCCGAATCTCGAGAATCAACTTGATTCACGAAATCTTTGACCGATACGTTCATGGGTTTTTTCACGCGTAGAACGTAATTCAAACTACTCTTAATGGATTTCATTTCGGCCTCTTGGTATAAATGGAACATGAACGCATAATCACGTCTAAACATTGGATTCGCGTTCAAAAGACGAGAAAGTCGGTATTCAGTTTCCGTCATTTTCCCAAACGGTCTTTCGTCGTGCTTGCCATAGCGAGCCATTGGGAACAAGTGCACGAATGACATGTATTCTAGATTTTTGTCCCAATTACTGATGGGCTCGGCTTCGACAAGCTTCATTTGGTAAGAAGCCAACAAATCTTTTGACGGCTGAACATTCACCGGGTGAATTGTATAGTGATCGTACAGCTCACTCACTTCATCTTTTGAGAGTTTTCGCAACAGTGCCTCGTTGAGTTAAAATTTTATAACGGTCGTCTGGCGAAAGATTTGATTCGATCACACCATCATTGATAACATCGATATCGATTTGGTGCGATTCCGCTTGCGGATTTTTTGCAACTGTACTAAAGCCGTTTGTATTGACCTCGTCGCGGTTGTTTAACAGCGCCAGAGGATCCGTTTTCGCCAATAATTCATCGGGAGTTAATGAATTTTCGTCTTCAATAGTTCCGTTAATCTCTTCGGTGCCATAAATGTAATACTCATTGATAAGAGTAATATCAATATCTTTCTACAATGGATTAATTTTTTTCAGTTTAGCGACGGCCTTTTTCGAAGCATCAAGGCGAACAATTTTTTGCCAAATCTTTTTGTCACTAGTGGGCAAACCATTAACCAAGACGTGCAATTCGTGATCTTTAGGCAGTGCTGCTGGTATCATATCCAAATTTTTTTGGACTGGAATTGGCGAATATATGATTCTACCTTTCAAAGCTTTCACCGCGCCAAACTGCATGTTGGAATTAGTTTTAGTACCTAACCGGACAACAGTGTGAAATGCCTTCACAAGCTGAATTAAGGCCTTTTCAAACATGTTCAAACTCGTGACCTCGGTCGGAGGAACGTCAACCCCCAAGCCGTTGAGGAAACATCTAATTGGAACCTTTCCCTTTTGCAACTCTTTAGAACAATAAGGGCATAAAAGCATGTCCATTTCTCTAAAGTCTGGATTTTTCAACAGTAGACCAGCTCTTAAAATGAGAAAGGCGTGGTTGTCAAAAACTGAAGTGCATGCTAGTTTTTCCACGGTCCTCAAATCAGAATTCTTTAATAATCTAGCGCAACAAGGCCTTATATCGTTCTCACCGCCTTTCGTCGCCTCGTTTTCGGCATTTGACATTTTCAATCCACGTGCCTCCACAACTTTACTAATTTTGGGTATAACATTTTGAAGAGATTCGTAATCACCATGCTCAATCTCATCGGTCAATTTGAAAAAGCGTTAAGCAACGCTCTAACGGAGTAGATTTTACTCAAAATAGTTCTAATCCCAGAGTAATGCGGAGCCAGTTCTCTGAAGGCGCTCAAGTAACTTTGGCATTCCTCGCTTTCAGAGCAATGTAAGAAATGACCAAGATACGGCAAAACTTTATCTTCAAAATCTGAATCGTCCAATGGCAATTTGACAATGGATTTCTGGCAAAACTTGTTTTTGTAGGAGCAAACGTCAAAATCAGAGCCAAAAAGTTCATTTAGGTCGCTATCACTGGCCTTTGCCGCCTGGTTAATGAAAGCTACGACTTTAAAAATTGCCCGCTCTCTAACGTTGCAAATGTCGCTGCATTCCCAATACGAAGCTTTTTCTTTGGTTTCGATAAACCCAGATTCGTTAATTACGATATTCGCTTTGGGATTTTTTTCCTCTGACACGTTTTCTACTGCATTGAATAGATTCGTGACAACTCCTAAATCATTAACTTGCAAGCAGCGTTCAATGCCTTTGTTCAGTCTTTTCTGGTCAATAAAATTACCACTTTCATCAACCCATAATTCATTAACCTTTTCGCCGATACGAGAGCTTTCTCTTAACACTTTTATTAATAGACCATTTTCGTCGAACTGCAAAATTTTTTCAAAACGCGTTTCGTGGTCCTCGTTTTTCAAAATTCTGCCATCATTCCCCAAAGTAAAATATGTTGTCTGGTGATAAAAAGCTTCTTCCAGACTACTGTGAAGCCTTTTTCCTCCAATGACTTTGATAAAATTGTCACTATCCACCAATCCAATTTCTTGCACTTTCTTCGCGAAACTTTTGAAATCTTCAATAAGTAACGAGCGCCTTGCATGGTAGGCCGAATATATTCGCCTTTTTAAAAAGAATGTTTTTCCAGATAGCAACTGGCAGAGGAGTTTGTGGGATGCAAATTTGGAACTTTGCTTTTTACGTGAATTAGCAGAAGTTCTTTTCGTCATTAAACGGTCCGTAAGTCGCGTCACCAAAAACCGCTTGAAACTTTCGGCAATCATTTTTTTATGTTTTGTTTTAAAAATTCCTTTGTTAAAGGAGACTTTTTTAACATAATTCTTAGTCGGGTTCGCACCAACTTTTATTTGTCGAGAAGCGCCACCTATTTTAGGGGCCTGCAAAACCTTTTGAGTTTTTATTGAACTTGTCAATAAAGACTTGCGATTAAGTCCATCACTCGATTTTTTCTTCTGAAAGAGCTGTTTTTTTTATATAGTACCTTTTGCACTTTGATTTGTTTTTGTTTGCTAAAGTCTTAGTTTTAGCTATCAACGCTCTTTGACATTGTGTTTTGAAACGTTTTTTGTCCCTCCTGGCTTTTTCTCGAGAAACCATTTTGAGTTCCTAAATTTAGCACACAAAGATGGGAGTCTACCCATTCAACCGAATACCGTTGGAACGAATCCCATTCGTCCGGAAATTTCTAGCCAGTATTTTAAAATATAGCCCAATGGCGGTTTTCTATTAAAAGGGAATATTTTCCCATTCAATCGAATCCCATTGGAACGAATTCCCTTCAACCGAAAATTCCAGTCTAGTATATTAGTTTATTTGATTTCGAAGTGGTCTGCGTCCCACCGTGGTCTAGTGGTAAAGCTTTTTTATAAATCATCTAACAATGTTACGCCTTTTCCAAAATATTGATGTTTAGCTTCATTGACTTCTCAAATAATATGCCTTTTCCAAATCATTATTGTTATGTTAGGTTAGGTTTAGTTAAGTTAGGTCAGTAATATTTTATAATATATTTCCAAAATATTGATGTTTAGCTTCATTGACTTCTCAAATAATATGCCTTTTCCAAAACATTTCTGTTATGTTAGGTTAAATTTGGTTAATTTAGGTTAATAATATTTTATAAATCATTTAACAATGATACGCCTTTTCCAAAATATTGATGTTTAGCTTCATTGTCTTCTCAAATAATATGCCTTTTCCAAAACATTACTGTTATGTTAGGTTTGGTTTGGTTAGGAGGATGTCTCTTCCTCTTTGGAGCGGTTATACACTTCAAGTAAGTGTATCCCTTATGGATTGAAAAAATAAATAAATAAAACCATCAATTGAGTCTTTTTGGGTATGCAATATTGGGTTAATTGGAATAGGAGAACTTGGAATTGGGTTGAATGAGGTTTGGGTAAATGGGAATTGGGCGATGGGATTCTGTTGAATGGGTTTCGGTCGAATGGGCCAGGAGCCAAAGATGTGTTTCGTTGCCAAGTCACTGAAGGTTTTCTCAGTGCGCCACAATAGGTCTATTACCAAGTCACTGAAGGTTTTCTCAGTGCGCCACAATAGGTCTATTACCAAGTCACTGAAGGTTTTCTCAGTGCGCCACAATAGGTCTATTACCAAGTCACTGAAGGTTTTCTCAGTGCGCCACAATAGGTCTATTACCAAGTCACTGAAGGTTTTCTCAGTGCGCCACAATAGGTCTACTACGAAGTCACTGAAGGTTTTCTCAGTGCGCCACAATAGGTCTATTGCCAAGTCACTGAAGGTTTTCTCAGTGCGCCACAATAGGTCTATTACCAAGTCACTGAAGGTTTTCTCAGTGAGCCACAAGAGGTCTATTTTATTCAGTGTAACAGGAGCCGTAGACAAGAAAAATAGGATACAACACAAACAAAGGAGACAGAAAAGAATAAGCACAAACAAAGAAAATATTAAAGAATACAGCACAAACAAAGAAAAAAATCAAAATAAATCTTACCTTAATAAATCCTCAAAGCAGCAAAGTTAAGCTTAGAACGCTTTTAAAAAAGCGTAAGCCATAAGCAGCCCTTGAATCAAAACTAATTAAGAGTTTGGAGAAAAGTAGGCCTATCAAATAAGCCTGAATTCGTCAATTAAATTCAAAAATGAACCAAACACGAGCACGAGTCAACGTGCACTGTACTGTTAGTCATTTAACGCGTATACGTCACTGTTGTTAGATTTCCAGCTAGCATTGATTCAGTTCAGTTTAGTTTGAAATGTTATTGAAGAAATTTGTAAACCTTTTAATACGACCGCTTATACACGAGGCTGACTGGCTGAGCTTGAATATTGTTTTCCGTGGGCTATTTTGCGTGGGGTATATTTATTGTCGTGTAGACGAAAGTTCCTTTAAAAATACCCCAATTCTCTCTTAGAATCATTTAATACCACTCCATGGTAACAGATTGCTAGTACTCTACGGAAAACGGTAAGACCAGGGAGGTAAGACCTACAAACAGCGCCCAATCAGAGATGCGGAGAATAACCCTCCATTGTTGTATATGTTGTTTACTTCCTCAATTTTAGCCAAGCCTTGGTTGATCTTTTTTGTTTCTAATTTCAAGGCTGAATTTTAATTAAAGTGTATATTGTAAGAGCTTTTTTATTATTATAATTATGATTTGGTTTTCGAATCCCGCGAACGTAAGTTATGCAAGTTTAATGTTGCCGTTTCGCAATAGATAATTTGGTAACATCCTTGAACGTTGATTGTAGTTAACATCGACAACGAAATGCACTGATTTAAAATTAGGTAACTTATGCGAAAAGCTCAGAAGAGCTTCACATCATTAATCAGTAATAATAAAGGCCAATATAATGTAACTGTTGCTTTGATTGAAAAGGGGCGCACATTAAATCCATCATACGACTTTCAAACCATACCAACGATCCATGTTTGTCCAAAGGTGTGGATTACAGTAAAAAGTGGTTAGCAAAAATGCCAATACACCATTGGATTTGGGTAGAAAGATGGAGTTTGAAGGTATTGTTAAAATGGTTAAGACCCAAATTGACTAGGATAGAAATTTGAGTTTGATTGAAACATTAAACGTATGTTTAAATAGTTTGGAAGAAAACTCGTGTGGAATGTGCAATCTGAAGAAGTTGGAAAATTGTAAGTGGAATTGAGCTTTACATTTAGTGACATATTTCTCGTTGCAGAGAAGCATGACTGTATGCAAAAGGGAGTTTAGTGATGAAAATACTGAAACAGACAAACCCTTAGACATACGTAGCAAATGGAATTCAAACTTTATTAAATCAAAGAGGGTAATAAGAACGGCAGTTGAACTAGCAGCTTTGGCAAAACATTTTAGGAGCACACAGGAAGTCCTGATCGTCAGAGAAATATTTCAAAGCCAGAACACTTCAGTAAAGCCTTCTACTCCTTTTTTTAGCCTCTTTCGGAATGTGAAAATTACTATCACTTGAAACAGCACGAACCCGCTATATACTGCAACTTTTAAAATTATTATGTTGTTGTGATTATTTTATGTAATCAAGTTGTTATTTGAGAAAAAAATATTTCTTCTTATATTTTCCGTTAAAAGCACGGAAGTTTGTTCTTATATTTTTCCGTTAAAAGCAAGGAAGTCTATTAATGAAGAAATAATGAGTTTGCTTTTTTAAATCTGTTATGATTATAATATTTAATTTAAAGAAATTTGCAAATTTTAGCAATAGACCAGGAAATAATTGACATGATTGCGGAAAATATCATCTCAATAATTTTGATGTTTATTTGAAATAATGTACACAGAACGAAATCACAAAAAAGGATTAAATAAAGAAAAAATAAGTGAGGCTAACTTTTCAAAAGCGGTATTGAAGTTACTTAAATTTGTAAAAATAAGGTAAACATTCATTTTGATGCAATTCTATAGTCATTCATTTTTTAATGACATAATGTTTAGTAAAAATTACTCTTGCATTTAGTTGCTTTCTACATTTCTAGCCTGATAATCTTCAACTTCTATTGCATGTTGTTTGCGATTGACGCAAAGCTTGGAAGAAATTTAAATTTCATTCTTCACCTTTTTCTGGACTTGAAACATTAGTTAACACAACAAATGTCTCTGGCGTCTTACGTTTCTAGCAGCAATACTCCAAAAATGTCTTTCGATTGAAACCAAACATTATTTAAGTTTGGTGTCTGAGTACCTTTCGTAGCCATTGTAATAACAGTTTGCGTAGCTTTACATTTAGTGCCAAATTTTCTTGTTGCAATACTTATTCCTTCTTTACATGGTGGCAGAACTGTACCAACAAGCGCAGCGTTACCTCCAGTTGGTTTTGATTGGATTGCTGTTTCATTATCATGAAAAGCTTGAGCATGTAGTAAATTTATATCTTCATGTACTGTTAGTAAAAGTTTAGAATTTGAGCTTTCTAGAAGGTCTTTATCTAAACTTGTTCCATGAATTGGTATTGAATGTGGTTTTAGTAACATCCTTTTTTTCCCTTTAGTAACGATAACATCATCTTGACAAAAATGTTTTGAACAAATAACGGACACTTTGTTCGGTCTCCACTCTTTACCACGATTTGTAGCCAAAATCCACATTTTAATTAGATCATCATTACCTTTACATTGGAGAAAACTTAGCCAAATACCCCAGTCGCCCAATAGGGCACTTTTTGTTAGGGTTTACAGTACCTTTCGGGAATAAATGTAAACTGTAGGAACCGTCTTGGGCTAGATTGTCACTACAACTTGAACATCCAAGAACCACGCATCGTTTATTATATGGCATCGTAAATAGATTCTGAAGATATGCTTATTACTCGCAAGTCGCAACAGGTAGTTTAGTTTTGAAAATACTCAAACCGACTAAACTTTATATTAAGCTCAAGATCAACGTTACAAATAGAGTTTTAGAAATCATATAGTGAAAATCATTTTTAAAATAACAATCATGCCGAAATTATACATACTCTCAGAAGTATTATAAGAAACCTCCCTACTTATAATAATATATATGTATAATACTTCTGATACTCTTTATTCCTTCTAAGAGATCAGATAAACATATTTTTTAACACCTTTTCCTCGAGATGTCGCTTTAAACAGAACAAACTTCCTATACCGCCACTTTTAAAATTATGTAGTTGTGATTGTTTCCTGCCATATAAATAAAGAAATATTGTAAACCTGTCTGTAACTGTTGTTCTTTCAATTATCTTATATTTTTGTTTTAAAACTACTGGAAAAGCTATATAAATGAAGAAAGTAAATTTACCGTATTCCCTGGTTTTATTCGCTGCGTTTAGCTACGTCCACCATAAAAGCGCTTTAGGTTACCGGTTACGTAGAAAGATAGGGCGACCAGCGCGTGATCGAGTGGGCTATGACTAAACCGAGATCTTGGTAGTGGTTGCTGAACGCACTTACAATTTTCAAACGAGACGTTACCAAGTAAGCGGATTTATTTTTAAACTTACTACCATAGAATATGATTATAAATGGAAAATTTATTAAAAATTAGGCTTATTTTGTGATTAATTACTTATTTAGCAGCCTTTAGAGCACTTATGGATTATAATTTCACTTTGAAATTTTTAAAAGCGTTTTTTTCAAAATATATAGGTTAAGCCTCGGTTAATGAGCGTTGCCTTCTTTCATGGCAGCATCTAAGGCTTAGGGGTAGTAGAAAGCAGGCAGCGCTTGCCGGTTGGCTAATGGTGTAAAAAGTTTTAAAAGTACAGTACAGGCCCGTAATTAAGATAAACGTGTCTTCAAGAAACTTAGTTCGATTAATTCAAGAAATATTAATTCCACTTCACCCCATTTCTCCGGCCTGATTTTCAATCCCTTTAATATTTTTCACTCTTAAAATCAGCAAGGCCTACAATTAATATGAAAATAGTCCGTAAGTGAAAGAAAGATTAGCACCATAATAATAAGGGTCTTTATTTAAAATTCTAGTTAAGAAAATGGACCGCCTTTTCAATATAGGGGTAAACTGCAACGTGACAGTAAACATAAATGCTGGAGGACTGGGAGATGGCGTATTAAATGCCATAGGTGGGGCTCTTGTCCCCAGAGGACGCGGGGCTGTTGCCCCAAAAGGGCACGGGGGTTTTGCCCCGAGAGGGCGCGGAGCTTTGGCCCCAAAAATATTTTGCAAGTCATAACAATTGAGTAAAGGGCTAGCGTCTATCTCACACAAAAAAACTTACAGCTATTTATATCTATCGCTGTCATAAAATTGCCTGCTGACTCGCGACATTGACATTAACCCTTTAAGGAATAATTATCACTTGTTGGAACGAGCTAAAATATTTAAAATCATAATTTTAAACCATTTCCTTACAGGATTGACAATAAAAAACAAGATTAATTATTTTTTTTAATATTACATATATATTTTTTTTCAAGTGTGTTTTTTTTAATGTATTATTTTTTTAAATCCAATATAAGGGTTATTTATTTATAAGTTCGGAACTTGATTTTCCTTTTCTCGAACCAACTCGTGGCACTTTTAAGCCCACTGTACCTTCGTGATGGGTACAGGTAAAAGTCTGAAATTTTGCTTGCCGCGAGGACTGTCAATCCTAGCTATAGTTTCCAAATTTCAAGTTCCTACCCTATATACTTTTCGAAATATCGATGGTGAAATTTACCTTATTTTGTCACTCACTCACTCACCGATCATCAAAATTCTAATGTACTTCTAGGGTAGATAGAAACTTAAAATTCAGGATTTAGTTTTCATTTATTTTATAAAGCACAGAAAAATTAAAACATCCCGAAATATTTATAAAATTGTTCTTTAGTTCTTTATTTTAAAACTAGATGGCGCTGCCGTGTTTTCAACAGAAATAGTGTGTGTTCTTGATGAAAGGACGTAATAGTCCAAAGTTAACCGAAAGTTAAATATATATTAAAGCTAATAAGAGTAGTAGTTTAAAATAAATGTGTCGTAACTGATGCTACATTCTTATATTAGGATATCGCGTACAATCTTTATTACATATTCTCTGCGGGTCGAAAGGGGTAATTCAGCGTAAATAAGGACAAACTTTAGCGATTATATTGGCAAACGAAGTACCACGAGAGGGTCTTGTTTCGATATAACTACCGAGGGTCTACAAAAAGAAGTGAGATCCTATGAAAAACATTAACATGTACAAAAATGGGCCAAGCCTCGCCTCGTGACCTCTCCGCCGTAAAATGTTCTGAGATCCCACGTAAAGCCAAGTCTGTCATTTTGTTCTCATTCAATCGCCAATTGAACAATTATGTTATAAATTAAGTCTTTTTCCAAATTAATAACCAATATTCTTTGACTCTATCATTATTATACATCTTTGTTCGTATCAAAAATATCGTGACTTGGCAATCGCAGGTAATACAAGAAAGTACTATCCTAACGACGGGAAAATTTCTAGACTCCCGGTTATTAATTAATCTCAACAGTAATTAATCTAGATAAACAGTGAATTGTGACGGCTATATACGCCTAAAATGTTCCTTTACGCGATTATATAATCGTTTGCGCGGGTGCATCGCGAAAATGTGGTGAATTCTCATATTTTGTGCATAGATGCCCTTAAGCCTTGGCGCTTACTAGTCTATACAATGCCTTTTCCTCGCACTCCACCCCCATCACCAAAAATATTGAAAACCCTTGCCCCTGACAAGATTACCAATGACGCTCCCGTGATGCATCCTTATTCTACGCGTTCTGTATCTATTTCACAATCTCAAAACATTAAATCTGACACTATAGACCCCCTTGTGACTCTCCCTCACGCAACAAATTTAGACCCAACTGCCTGTCCTTCTTGCTCGCAACTGGTTTTTGACACGGATAGGAACAACTTTATTTTATACGATTTAACTATTTTTAAAGTTATTTACTGGCGATTAAAATAATTAATATCATTTATATTTAATTAATTATTTAAGATAAACTTATTTCTATGTACTGACACAGGTGAGAATTAATATAAAACGAGTAATGAAGATTGCATCTGAATCGATACACTACACGCATATCAAAGTTAATATAAAGCGAGTAGGATGAAAAGATCTCTTACAAAACGGTAACATTTCGTTTTGGCAGAATATTAAATGGAAATACTTAAATATTTTTCGGCATTACGATTCATTTAGTAGTTGTGTAGCTATAAAGCCCTGTTTCATCTCAATATTCCAAGAACATCTTTTGATATTAACATTTCAAATTTGGTGTTTACTTTTTAATTCATCTTTACTACATTTATATAAGTGTAAACGTAACTTTTAGCTTCATTAAATAATAAGGATGTTAATACTTCATCTCTCCATACGTGTTGAAACGACTGGGTCTATGAGATAAGATAACCTAGATCTTAACCTTAAATGACCTTGTTTCGTGTCCTCTTATAGGAGGTCTTAACGGTTCAGATTGAGCCGAAAGTTAAATACACATTTAAGTGATAGATATTAGGTCCTCATTAGATAAATACACATTTAAGTGATAGATATTAGGTCCTCATTAGATAAATACACATTTAAGTGATACATATTAGGTCCTCATTAGAATCATTGAGGATACGCAGGAAATTATTAAACGCTTTAAACTTTACAAATGATCATGGCAATATCTCGCCGGTTAGAACTATGTATTTCCGGTTTGTCTCATTGGCTGGCGGACCGGTAATTGGAAAGTAAATTCGTCTCGGCTCGGAGAGGTTTATTTTGGTTTCCCAACTTGTTTTAAATTATCCTTTAAAATATGAACCTAATTTCAATTTTAAAATCATTCATATATTTCTTGAATATATTTCACTATGCAAAATGATCTCATAATAAGAAGAAATACCGATAAAAATCACTTGATTTTCCGATTCACCCTCCCTTTAAATCGGCTTGCGATATGTTCCATAAGTATGACACTTCCTATACTTCTTATTGTTAGAGACTTAAGTTACAGCTCGAGCTAGTTGAGAACGACAAGCGAGAATTGTCGACCCTCGGTTTTTGCAGTCCATCTTCTTACTAAGTCTGCATACGCTAAGCCTTTAACAGCATCTTATCATGCGTCACGTTAACAAGAATCTATGATGTTTCACCTACATCACTTCATGACAAGCTCTCGGCAACCAGTGACAATCTTATGGAACATATTTTATAAGCTCATGGTGCAAGTGTTATGATTAACCAAAGGAATAAATAGTTAATTACATGGCTCCCGCTTTGGTCTAGTTCAATTACCGTCAGTAAATTACTGATCTATATCATACCACAGTGTTAATCAATCTCTAAAATAGAAACATTTTTCAGCTCTTACTTGTATATTTGAGTAAAACTAAGTGCAAGAAACTTTTACAATGTGCCCATTTTACTTCGGAGCCCAGCTTCCCCTGAATTTTCCCATCCGTTTGCGCTGTGTAAAGCACCCAATAAAGTGCTCACATTTCAACGTAGTTTAATTGACTATATCTCTGCTCGTGGAAAAATAAATCACCTTCAAACGGTAATTTTATTTCCCCCAAAATTGGAATCGGTAACGTACCAGTAGCTTATGTATGGTAATTTCACATGCCTATTTCCTTACTCGAATTTTATTCAACGCATACCGCCGAATAATGTATCAGTAAATACTGATCTTTGAGGTTCAAGGTCAGCATCTAGCGCGAGTCAATCTACAGTTTAAAGTTCATCTATAGTCCGAGTAGCCTGAATAGGCCCAATATGACCTCATCGCTACTACGTTTGGAGAAAAGGGTTGAAAACTCGTCAATGTTTTAGGACTTCAGTTTTTAAAAAATATAGTTCTTTTCGCAGTATGGCAATATTAAATGTTCTATGATTTAACTCCCCGCTAATATATTTTCGGCATCCAGTATATGTCCGCATAGTTCACCATTTGGTGCATAGCCGATAAGCTGAAACTTGTACATTTTCCAACAAATAGGTGGGTTGACGTCATATTTGGCCTATTAATGCTGCTCGATCTCCTACAGATAATCTAGCTCTATTTGCGGTACTGATGAAAAGATGACCCTTGGGCCTCCCTAAAGGTTTGGGGTTCATACCCCCAACCGCTAGGGAGGTATACATAATTCTATGCGAAATTCATTGCTACTTTTACGCTCTAACAGTATTGTAAGACCGCCGCGACTATTATTACTTTGAAGTTTGCGTTATAGATCGGGTTTCATTTTAACGCGTTTAAAAATGAGCTCCAAACGCTTAAAGGTAGTAGTGCAATGGCAAAACGACCAGAAAATAAGCGCGGTCAGTTTAGACCAGATAATTAACCCATCGTTAAGAAGCAAAGACGCGATAAATAAAATGGCCGATGTCATTTGGAAGCGAGGTTGCGGAAGCAAAAAAGCCCAGATTTATCAGGCGAATTTGCTTCATTTCTCAGGTAAGCATTTTCGTCTTAATCTTAATTTAAAGGAACCAAATGTTTAAAAGAGGGTGCAGAGGAAAATGACGATGTTTTTAAACTATTCTACTAATTTTCAGACTTTTGAGCAAAGTGAAACTTTCTCGACATAACTAACATGAGCGTCTAATAATTAGAAGAATCAACGATAAAAAATCACTTGATTTTACACTTCACCCTCCTTTTGATCCTTCCTTCAAGAAGTGGCACTATTTATAAGACCACCCCAGTAGCAAAATCGACGTTGGGCCAACGGAGTCGGTTCGAGGTCCAACCAACACTGACGTAAAAGCGTCGGTAAACTTTCATTTCGACCGTCGAAATGTCCTATCCGTTTAAGCGTTGGCCCGACTTCCGGCCGTAGAAATTTTGCCAGCACTTTAACCGACTCTAAAAAGTAAGCGTGTCCAGCTCTTACATTATCAAACAAGAAGTCGGCTTTGTTATCTGGTTATGGTCGGATTATTAATCTAATTGCGGTCGGCTTTATCGACTGTTATTTGTCGGATTGATGGCTTGTTTGTGGTCGGCTTTATGGCTTGTTTATGGCCGGCTTTATGGCTTAATTAGGGTCGGCTTTACGACTTGATTATGGTAGGCTTTACGACTTGATTATGGTAGGCTTTATGGATTGTTTATGGTCGGCTTTATGGCTTAATTAGGGTCGGCTTTACGACTTGATTATGGTAGGCTTTATGGATTGTTTATGGATTGTTTATGGTCGGTTTTGTGGATTTTTTATGGTTGGCTTTATGGATTGTTTATGGTCGGTTTTGTGGATTGTTTATGGTTGGCTTTATGGATTGTTTATGGTCGGCTTTAAGGGTTGTAGTTACCGTCTTCTAAACACCACTTTCATCTGGTCTTTTGTCCATCCCACATGGACACCAGTGTGTACTTACTGGCTTCTACTCCTTCATCATCGATAAGGTTAGCGATCGGCTAGGGTTACAAGAAACTTCTAGTTTCCCAATGGTGCAGTTTCCACCAAAGGTTCACGCAATTGTACTGTTATTATCCATTACTAAGATTCGAAACCTTATGTACCGATTGGAGTAAGACAACAATGGGCGTATGCTTCATTTCAAACGTCAATATTAGTCTAGTCTCTCAAGAATGTTCAATAGCTATTTTTTAAACGATGTAACGCGCAATAAGGTTAATAATTATCGAAGAAAATATATAATATTAATTATATTTATTTTAATGTTTAAGATAATCTTAAACCGTTGATACACTAGTGCACTTTGATAAAAACGCATTTTAGTTGATAAGGAGTCGAGAAGCCAACATAATCCTTCATTACATTAACCGACTTAAAATGTAACTATCAGACTACTCTATTCTATTGTTGTCAAGGCCGACTGCAAAGCGGAGTTAGCAACTGAAGTTGGATAAAAGTCGGATTTCCGTTTTAAGTGCCAACTAGACCATAAACCGACGAATCTACCTCGAACCGACTCAAACGCGGAAGAAGCTTCATTATAACGAAATTTGACATGTTTAGTATTGATCGGTAGGTAGTCGGATATGCCAACCTCTCGACCCTTGTTGTTATTTGATAAGAAACCCATGTAAGTTGGTAAGGAGTTGAGCAGCCGACCTAATCCTTTCTTACACCAACCGAAAAAAAATGTAACTATCACTGTCAGCCAACTCTATTTGTTTGTTCTCACGGCCGACTTTAAAGCGGAGCTGGTATCTGAAGTTGGATAAGAGTCGGACTTTAGTTGTAAGTGCCGACTAGACCATAAACCGACGAATCTACCTCGAACCGACTCAAACGCGGAAGAAGCTTCATTATAACTAAATCTGAAATCTTTAGTATGATCGGTAGGTAGTCGGATATGCCGACCTCTTGTCCCTTAATTGTTGTTATTTTGATAAAAACCCATGTTAGTTGGTAAGGAGTTGAGCAGCCGACCTAGTCCTTTCTTACTCCAACCGACATAAAATGTAACTATCAGCCAACTCTTTTTGTTTGTTCTCACGGCCGACTTTAAAGCGGAGCTGGTATCTGAAGTTGGATAAGAGGCGGACTTTAGTTGTAAGTGCTGACTAGGCCATAAAGCGAAGAATGCACCTCGAACCGACTCAATCACGGAAGAAGCTTCATTACAACAAAATCAGAAATGTTCAGTGTGATCGGTAGGCCGTCGGATATGTCGACCTCTAGACCCTTGTTGTTATCCTTTATTTGATAGAAACGCATGTTAGTTGGTAAGGAGTCGAGCAGCCGACCTAATCCTTCATTACATTAACCGACTTAAAGACAACTATCAGCCAACTCTATTTTATTGTTCTCACGGCCGACTGCAAAGCGGAGTTGGCAACTGAAGTTGGATAAGAGTCGGATTTTAGTCGTAACTACCGACTGGACCATAAACCGACGAATCTACCTCGAACCGACTCGAACGCGGAACACTTGTGCTACTGGGGCAGTCTCCATAGTGAAACCTCAGGAAAATGCCTCCTTTAAAATTCACATTAGATTGAGATTTTAAATTAGCATCTCCGACCAATTATGTAATGCCCCGCTTTCCTGTTAACAAAAATTTCCGTGTCTCACACTATATCTCGCGACAAGATTGTAAGACAGCGCGCAATTTATATCAAAACTAGCGCCAAATTGCATTCGACATTCGACATTTTATCAATAAAATAACAAACTAACTCGGAGGTATTTCCTGGATGTTTCACTATACAAATAGGTCTTATATTTAATTAGTAGAATAATCAATAAAAAATCACTTGAATTTCGTTTTCACACTGTTTTTAAAGGGAGGCTGAAAAGGAACATTAAATGATCTTTTATTGATTGCTTTACTAGTTCTAAGAACTTCCCGCTAGTTACAATTTCAGGAAATATATCCTTATGATTTAGAAACGGAATAGTTTTATTTTCCATTGTTATATTTTATAACAAGGAGTAGAACCAATCACACAATTCGCTTGCAATATTGATCACATCATGCGATCAATTACGTGACACACAGATCGTGCTCTTGCATTTGAGTAAAGTGGAAGGCAGGACTATACGTGATTAGTGATATTACTTAATATATAATAGTCAATGGAATCGGTAGCGAACTGAATGTTTAAATGCACTGGGAAATAATTTTTGAAAGCCTTCGAATTGACAGAAGAATCCATAAACATTTCACTTAATTATCCTTTTATTGTTGGTCGGTTTACGGGATCTAAAACCTAAGGCGTTGCAATATTATGTGTTTGGTTTTTTGTAGACTATGACAACGACATTAAAAACTTCATCAACAAAGCGCATGATTCGTACCAAAGCTGGGCAAAATATAAGCGGAAAGTAGCACAATTAATCTCGTGATTCAGGCATATGTCTTCCATCAATTAGCAATACTTGCTCTACGTTATAAAACGGCACTTTGTATTAAAGCATGGAACAATATTGTAATATTTTTCATGATATGAGCAAGATGAAATATGTTTGCTCATACCTTTTTAAGTAGAGGGTTTCTACTCCGTTTAAAGGGAGGGTGAAGTGGAAAATGAAGTGATTTGTTATCGAGTCTTCGTCTAATTATAAGATCATTTTGCATAGTGAAACCTTCAGGAAATACTTTCGAACGATTTTAAAATTCAAATTAGGTTCTGATTTTAGGATAATTTGAAATAATGACCTCCGACCCATCATGTAACGCTCTGCCTTTTTGTTAAAACAATTATAGTCGCACGCTCCATGTCTCAAGCCACGATTGTCACATCGCGCGCAAATGTTATCAAGTCTCGCGATAAATTTCATTCGACATGGAGCGCGTCCCACTGGAATTTTGTTAACAAAAAGGCAGGGCGTTGTGCAATTGGTCGGAGGTAATTTATTTCAAATTATCCCTAAAATCTGGACCTAATTTCAATTTTAAAATTATTACAGTCAAGTACGTTTTTACATATGTACGAGTACATATAAATAACCTTTGAGACATCGGTGAACTAAAGTACGAAATTTACACTCTGAACAATGACTTGTGACTGTGTTGCAGTACTTTTTGGGCGAGCTACATTCGAGACTGCAGTAAACATATTGTTATATTTTTACTTTGCATAGCCCTAGTCAAAAAACCCTGGAACCCAGCCAATCAAGTGTTGACGCTGCTAAAGAAATGGGCCTGATACCCTGCACGTCAAGGAGCCTTCAAAATTCCACTGTTTTGCCTTCAAGTTCTTCCATTGAAAATTCAAGCCACTTTCCAAGAGTTGGGTAAGCAATAGTAGAAGTAGTCATGGACTCCTTGCAATACTAGAAGTATTTTAAGGGCAGAACTTGTAGGGCAGTGGGGGCAATTCTCTAAGACTTTAACAGAGTTATTGCAAGTGATAACTATCGTGAAAAGGGTTGTTGTCAACCTTGTGCCGTCTATGAGAGCGTGATATTTAAGTAGGTGATTAGTCTTAGGTGTCATCAAACCTTGAAAGAAAATCGGCGGAATTCTCATCGTGCAAATAAAAAACAAGGTGGTCAAGTTAACATTTTACCGTCTTCAGTTATAAAGCATGCGATAACTTATCCACCTGCTTAAACCTTTTACTAAGTTATCGCTCTCGTGAACATTAAAAACGGTAAAATTTTAATTTGCCCACCTTGGTGTTTTTATTATCACGAGGGGAATTCACGAGACATCCGCCAATTTTCGTTCAAGGTATGACGACACGTATGACTAATCACCAATTTAGATATCGCGCTCTCAAAGACGGAACAAGATATGCACCAACCCTTTAGACGATAGTCATCACTTGTGATAACTCCTCGCTTAAACGTTAGAGAATTGCCCCCAATTGTCCGACTAGTCCATTCGATACATATGTTACCAACTGAGCTGCGTATATATTATAGGTATTACCAAAAACGGATTTATGGGATAAGAACGTCGGAGTTAGCGAATTCACTCCCCATCCTCGCATACTTTATTGAGAAACTTCGTCTGCTTATATTTTGACTCCACCCACAAATTCTGTATTCTAGAGATAGAATTTGTGGGTGGAGTCAAAATATAAGCAGACGAAGTTTCTCAATAAAGTATGGGAGGATGGTACTAGAGGCTAAAGCTACGATCCGACGTTCTTATCCCATAAATCCGTTTTTGGTATTACCAAATCGGTAGTGAAATTTTACCGAAAGATCGCATTGATGGCCAATCAACACAGTGGAATAGAAAGCTCATCAGAGGACGAGCCCATTCCTCAACGAAAAACGGCATCAAAGAGACAGAAGGTATGATTACTATAGAATAATGAATGCGCTATATCTCAATTTGATCAACTGATCGTACCAAAATACTTGAGAATTCCTTTAAAAGATGGGTGTGCTAATTGTATTACTCGATTATGGGTTTGCATTAACAAATCCCGTAATGTGGAATTCGTGATGACTAGGGGTTTGGGTGGAATAATATATAGTTAGAACATTTTCAGAACCGAATTAATTTGTTTTTTCGGTTTAACTCTTTAACAGGTTAGGTTGTGCGAAGGGTACAATGTATTCGTATCAGACGTCGCCAAAAAAAACTTGGAAACCCATCTGGAAAGTGAAAGCCGCATGATCCATGAGTTATTAAGAATGTTACATACGGAAGATGAACTTGCCCAAATGACGGCATTGGGCACCACGGAAAGGAAGGGATTGCCTAAAGAACACCTTGACGTGATTCATCGAAGGGCTTACTATTTTAATAACCATAATTTTATAATCTACCCACCGTTGTCCTTTTGTTTGTTGTTTTTGGGCATTTCAATTTGAACGATGCTTAGAAATTAATGATAAAACTAAAGTATCACGTTTGTAAAATACTAGAAATCATCGGACAAACGTTGGGGAATTCAAAAAGACCACTTTCAAGGTTCATTCAATCTTTAGAAAACCAATATCTCATATTTCCAGAATGTTTCCCTTGAATTTCTCCGCTGGTATTTCCAGGTTTGCCCCCATATATTAAGTATCCCGAAAGTTAAGGATCATTATATGCTTAATTAACCCCTGTAACCCCAAGTACTTAGTATCGTTAGAAACGGTGACAAAGATGACTATAACATACTTCAAGGACATGCCCGTATCTTTAATAGTACCAGAGTTAGGAGCCTTCAATGTTAAACCTATGTTTATGAACATTTTTCTTAAATGAACCCTGCCTTCTAAACCATTCCCTTTAGTGTTACTGATGTTGGTCACATTCGGTAATGATTTGTGACTGTGCATAAAGAACAAACAACGTTCTGAAATATATGTAAGATTAGAGACGTCTGCCACTTGCAATAGTTTGAACTGGTTAATAATTACTGACAAGTACGCCGACGCATTACTTTAGTTAACGAGTTCCATCTCATTTTCGATTCTGCTAAGTGTTACAAGGTCTCTCTCTAAGAGTTATGACCTTTCGTCTACGTCATTTCAGGACTAACTCTCAGAAACTAGTGGGATATGACCTATCTTAACATGTTGCGCAATTGTCCAAACCAGTGAAGTGAATCATTCTTCAAAATTTAATTGGACTTATATTATTCCAGTTCTAGTGACAAGGCAATTCGGATGGAAAAAGGGGAGGACGATTACAAGAAGCGACATAAATCGCATCATAAATAAGAAGTGCGCTAATATTCGTCATAGTCTTCGAAAAGGCGAAAGGAAAACAGAAAAACAGCAAAAAAACGACGAGGACGAGGACGAGTTGCGCGATGCCCAGGAACAAGAACAATTGATAGAAGAAGATACACCCAAAAAAGACGCGGATGAAAAGGAAATAGACGAAAATGATCAGGAAAACAAAACTAAGTGTAAGAAAACAATAAATAAAAAAGGGAATGTAAACGTATTCTGTGTTTAATAACAGTTAAGGCCACAAAGTGTCGACGATGGCCTTGAAATTTAAATATTTCTGGGTGACCCTAAAATTTGAACTCGTTAAGTCCGTTAGCCCGTCACGTGTTTAGAGCTTTTAGGGTATTCTAATGTCTGGATGTGATATATCCTGAGATTCTTACAATTTGCGGGCAATGGTGAATGCGTACTCTATAATCGATGTAATTTAGACAGCCTATGTGGTCAGGTCCTGACCTTTGTACGCTACATTAAGAACGTTTTGGGTGTACTCTATGTTAGACGCCATTTACACTGCATCTATCATACATCTCCTGCTGGTCGGTATTCGGACCTGACTTAGAACGCTTCATTAAGACCTTTTTGGGTGTACTCTATATTAGACGTCATTTAGACTGCATCTATTAGACATTTCCAGCTGGTCGGAATTCGGACCTGACTTAGAACGCTTCATTAAGACCTTTTTGGCGGTACTCTATATTAGACGTCATTTAGACGGCATCTATTAGACATCTCCAGCTGGACGTTATTCGGACCTGACTTAGAACGCTTAATTAAGAACGTTTTGGGTGTACTCTATATTAGACGTCATTTACACTGCATCTATCATACATCTCCTGCTGGTCGGTATTCGGACCTGACTTAGAACGCTTCATTAAGACCTTTTTGGGTGTACTCTATATTAGACGTCATTTAGACTGCATGTATTAGACATCTCTAGCTGGTCGGAATTCGGACCTGACTTAGAACGCTTCATTAAGACCTTTTTGGCGGTACTCTATATTAGACGTCATTTAGACGGCATCTATTAGACATCTCCAGCTGGACGTTACTCGGACCAGACTTAGAACGCTTCATTAAGACCTTTTTGGGTGTACTCTATATTAGACGTCATTTAGACGGCATCTATTAGACATTTCCAGCTGTTCGAATTTCGGACCTGACTTAGAACGCTTCATTAAGACCTTTTTGGGCGTACTCTATATTAGACGTCATATAGACTGCACCTATTAGACATCTCCAGCTGTTCGAAATTCGGACCTGACTTAGAACGCTACACCAAGACCATTTTGGGTGTACTCTTTATTAGACGTCATTTAGACTGCACCTATTAGACATCTCCAGCTCTTCGGAATTCGGACCTGACTTAAAACCCTACATCAAGACCTTTTTGGGTGTGCTTCATGTTAGACGAAGTATACACCGCTGCAAATAGGGGGGTCATGCATATTAAGGGGTCGTTCATTAATCTGGTTTAGAGACATGAATAGGCCTAATCAAACAATTACGTGGCGTACAGTGAAAGGCGCGTTTAGAGACTATTTCTTTTCGGTAAGAGCGGAGGAATCCCTCCGCCTAGAAATAGCGCAGTTTATACAACCCGCCGTTTCTGCGTTGACTATCGTGCTTTAAATAAAGTGACCGTGAAAGATCCGTATCCGCTTCCGCGAATAGAAGAACTATTAGGAAAAATGGGACCCCAAAGTTCATCACAGCACTGGACTTAAAGAGCGGCTATTGGCAGATCGATTTCCATCCGCAGGCGAAAGCGTAGACTGCTTTTATCACGCATGCGGGGAAGTACGAGTTCGAAGTACTTCCGTTCGGTCTATGCAATGCTCCGTCGTCGTTTCAACGACTCATCGACGAAGTCTTCAGGGATGGACATCACTTTTCCATCTGTGTCTATCTGGATGACATTTTCATTCCATCCAGTACTTGGGCAGACCATTTAAAAGCCTTGGAATATGTCTTTCACCGACTGTCTGAAGCAGGACTTACGCTCCAGACGAAGAAATGTCGCTTTGCGCAAAGCGAAGCGACCGTGTTAGGGCATATTGTCAATGAACGAGGGATTCATATTGATCCCTCCAAGACTAGGGCTCTAGTAGACTTTCCCGTCCCAGAGAACGTGAAAGAAATCCAAAGATTTCCGGGCATGGCGGGATGGCACTCACGATTCATCCCGCAGTATTCCAAAATCGTTGCCCCATTAAACCATCTCAAGAAAAAAGACGTTCCGTTCCAGTGGAAGAAAGAACAGCAGGAAGCGTTCCAGGCCATCAAGGATGCGATATGCATGGCGCCTCCTTTAGCGGCTTACAACCCTAAGTTGCCGTGTATCCTGACAACGGATGCGAGTGACGCCGGACTTGGAGCTTTTCTGTCACAAATCCAGGATGACGTCGAGGTACCTATTGCCTATGCCAGTAAACAACTGACCGACGTCCAGAAAAGATATACCACCACGGAAAAGGAATGTCTTGCCATGTATTGGGGAGTTGGAAAGTTCCGGTCATACTTGGAGAATATACCGTTCAGTGTGATCACCGATCACAAGGCACTCCAGTGGTTGTTCACTCTGAAAGAACCCAATTCTCGACTTGTTCTATGGGCAATGTACCTGCAGACTCATGACTTCAAGATCATACACAGGAAGAGAGTTCAAAACAAGGTTGCGGACGCATTATCAAGAGCGCCTGTCTCTCTATTATCCATGTCTTTGGAAGACATGACTTCACCGTCCTCGTCAGAAGAGTCCAGTCCAGCGGAATCCTCTTCAATGACGTCGGCTTCGTCCTCCACCAGTAGCGGATTAGCTCCTCCCGCCAATCACGCATTGTACCACTCTTTCACGCTAGAAGAAGTGCGAAAAGCCCAACAAGATGAACAAGCCACCCATGACATCATAGTTCAGTTATCAGGAGATAATCATCAAGTACATCGGTACTACGAACTAAAGAACGATGTCTTGTATCGAAAGGCCTATGGTAGACAACCCGCAAAAATCTATTTGCCACAGCGGTTCCGGCGGGACGCCATCCGCTTGTTCCATGACCACCCTCTATCTGGACATCGTGGTCGGGATCGTACCTTCGACAAAGTACGGGCCAGATACTGGTGGCATCGTTCCGGCAGGACGTTACCGAGTACGTCCGCGGATGTCCTTTGTGTCAAATGCACAAGGCCCGCAATAGAAAACGTCCAGGTCTAATGCAGCCTACGGCCATTACTGAGCCATTTGATTTGCTGGGAGTGGGCATAATGGGTTCTCTACCAAGAAGCCGTCACTATCACAAATACCTCCTGGTTTTCACGGACTATGCCACTAAATTTGTCGAACTGTACCCGATGAAGAACATCACAGCCAGAACGTGTGCGAAGAAACTCGTCTCCATTATAGTTCGCTACGGATGTTCGAAAGCCATCGTAAGCGACAATGGGACACAATTCGTTTCTCAACTTTGGAAGGACATTCTCAAGATGTTCAAAGTCAAACCACGATACATTACTCCGTGTAATCCTCAGAGTAACATCGTGGAACGCACGAACAGCGTTCTAGGTGAAATTATCTCAATGTTCGTTGGTCGAGATCACCGAAGATGGGACGAGAACATACCATTTATCCAGTTCGCCATCAACTCGACTACACATACCACAACAGGAAGAACTCCTTTCTACCTGAACATGGGTAGGGAACCGAGATTTCTCTGGGACTTGGACGTGGGTATGCCAGTAGCGGACTTTGTTGAAAGGTCCGCATTGCTCTCAGCTTTAGCGAAGCAACTTGCTTTGTCTAAAGAACTTGCCAAGAAAGCGCAAGCACACCAGAAACGCTACTACGATCAAAGGCGGGAAGGGATTGAATTTCCCGTTGGTGCGCTTGTCTGGAAGGAGACGCATCCCTTGTCTCAAGCGGCACGTGATGTCGCCGCTAAGTTATGTCCCAAATGGGATGGTCCCTACAAAATCGCAAAGAAGATAGACCGATTGCGATATCAATTAGAAGACCCAGAGACTGGAGAAAAGAAAGGAATCGAGAATATCGCTCATTTAAAGCTGTATTGGTCAAACAAAGATGTCTGCCAACCGTACGGAAGCCAGTCATCCTCAACTTCAAGCAGTTCATCTTCAAGTTCTACAACGTCACAGTCCGTACCAATACTTCAGGACGCTGGAGTCAGTACTGGTGACGAACGTCGTGAGACTCGACGAGAACGAAGACAACGACTGTTGAGAGACCAAGAAGCACAAACTGCGTCGTCTGGAGAAACCTCTTCCTCAACCTCATCTTCATCCAAGGATGATGATGGATCCTCTTATGTTCCCTGGAAAGAAGTACCAGATCTACCTGTGGAATCTGAACCAGACGCTTTCGCCTTATTCTCAGATTTTCCAGCGGTCTTCCGAGTGAATGGGATGCCGCCAGACCTTTCTCCTCCTTCCTCTCCTGATAGGAGCTCGAGGGAGAAGTTTCTCCCTCTACCCTCTCCTCTATCTCACCCCGACGATTCTGAGGAAGACGAAAATGAATTGTCCAACCCTATTCCCATAAATCCGATGAGATTTGTCAATCCTTTCCGTAAAGGATGGAAACGTGAGATAGTGCTGAGGAAGAATCCAAAGCCTGGAGGTCCTACCATGGACATTTATTATCACCCTCCAGCAACATATCCGCATGAAACTTTTCGGTCTCGCGCAGACCTAGAACAATATTTACACATGCATTCAATCACAGATGTGACGTCTAGTGATTTTAATTTTGCCCGTCAAGCAATCTCGCGAGAACCATGGGAGACTATTCGGAACGAAACATAAGGTTTTGGCGCGGCCCATGGAATTCGCCATCGCGAGAATTAGCAGCGACAGAAGACTGCTGCCGACGCCAGGAGGCCCTCCTCGCCGCCTGCCCAAGACTTAGCGGATTGGAAACAAGAGTGCCGCAGCAGACGACTTTTCTTTGGGGGGGGGGAGGATGTAACCGTCTACAGCCAGATCCTCCTTCCCGGGAAAAAGCCGCGTCGTCTGCTTTACTCAATTTATATTTTTTATACTAAATTTGTATAATGCCAAATTGTCCCGAATTGGCGCCTTAAGCGCCACTGCTGTCAAACTGTTAAAAAAAAAAAACATTTTGTCGCGGGGATAAGAACCCCGCCGACAGTCAGTCAGGCAGTCTAGTCAGTTTGTAATCGCGATCAAGTCAAGACGCGTTTTTGTTCCTAAATAAAATAATTATTGTTCTATTACTTGCTGCGTTCTTCTTTCAAGAATGGACTACTTGGTAAATATAAGTCCTTTAAAAGTTTGACCTGGGAACTTCCTAATTGCTAGTTCTAATTTAATTTATTTGTGAGCCATGAAATTAGGCCCCCTTTCCTAGTTTTAAATTTTACGTTTACATAAAGTGAGTGAAAGACATATTCCAAGTACTGGATGGAATGACGATGTCATCCAGATAGACACAGATGGAAAAGTGATGTCCATCCCTGAAGACTTCGTCGATGAGTCGTTGAAACGACGACGGCGCATTGCATAGACCGAACGGAAGTACTTCGAACTCGTACTTTCCCGCGTGCGTGATAAAAGCGGTCTTCGCTTTTGCCTGCGGATGGAGGTTTATCTGCCAATAGCCGCTCTTAAGGTCCAGTGCTGTGATGAACTTTGAGTCACCCATTTTCCCTAACAGTTCTTCTATTCAAGGAAGCGGATACGGATCTTTCACGGTCACTTTATTTAACGCGCGATAGTCGACGCAGAAACGGATCTTTCCGCATTTCTGGTGGACAAGTACCACTGGCGACGCGTAAGGACTAACGGATGGTTTCACGATTCCGTCGCGGATCATTTCGTGAAGATGATCTTCAATTATCCGTTTTTTCTCGTTTCTAACACGATACGCGCGTTGACTAACGGGAAATTGGGTGGTAGTGTGTATCTCGTGATAGACTAAGTTAGTACGTCCCGCTTTTTCCGAAAATAGTTTTGGAAATCGTAATATTAGAGTTTTTAAGTCTTCCTTCTGTTTAGGACTCAGTGTAGGCGACGCGACAGCTTGTTCAATATCCTCGATAATCTGATGGGTCGGTGTCTTTAACCCAGGGAGATTAAGTACGAATGGAAACGTTGTTCCGTCAATCTGACACGTTTTCGTACCAAAATCCAAAACGGCACGGTGTTTATACAGAAAATTTTTTTCCCGGAATAAAGTCGTTTGGTAGTGAGGGAACTACGTGAAATTCTTGCTTTAGTTTCAACTGTCCTAAGCGGAAGTCTATTCGCGCGCGTCCCTATGTGAAGGTATAACGTCCATCGCCTAACACTATGCATTGAGTCTCTTCTTCATCCGGAAGTACTAAGTCTGGTTTTAAAGTTCTGACTAAATTACGCCACTGATATAAGCTGATAAAACAAGCATCAGCGCCTGAATCTAGTCTGGTCGCGAAAGTCCCATGCGAATACTCGGCTTCTATGGCCACGGGAGGATCAACCTCACAGCGACGCACATCCATAGAGCCAATTTCCATAAGGGGTTTTACTTTCTTCGCGCGGCGGGAAGACGATCCCCTTTTGGTCTTCCCGCTTTCGCGTTTTCCGAAGCCTGTCTTTGCGCGACTTCTTGTTTGTCCCGACAGGTTGCGGCATAATGCCCTAAGAGTCCGCACTTATAGCATTCTACGAGACTTAAATCGTTTTGCTCTGGCTTAACCTGTGTAGGAGTCTTTGGTCTATTTGTATTTCTTGCATTTGATGTCGCACCTCCCCCCGGCGGTTTAGTCAAAACCGCGGCTGCGGGAGAATTTCTTCTCACACTGGTTTAACGCGAGGTAGACTCTGCCCTTTCGGTAGGATACAATGAGCTAGAAGGGGTCGCTCGTAAAATTTCTTCATTTACGCGGCCCTTTGCTATAAAACTGCGCATTGTCCTTATGTTGTCGTTAAAGACATGGATGTGTATTTCGGGGAGGATATTTTTCATGCAAATACCAACAAGTTCAGAGTCAGTGTATGGAACGCGTAGGTTTTGATTCATCGCGGTAATACTGGCGATATACGCGTCAAAAGATACATCGGCAGGTTGTTTAAACTGCGCTATTTCTAGGCGGAGGGATTCCTCCGCTCTTACAGAAAAGGAATAGTCTCAAAACGCGCCTTTCACGGTACGCCACGTTAGTACTTGATTAGGCCTATTCAAGTCTCTAAACCAGATTAATGCACGACCCTTTAATATTTGGGGGAGAAGCGCGATAATGTCATTGTCAGTCATGCTATGATATTCAGCGAATTCCGTCAAAGTCCGAAGGAATTCCGGCGCGCTTTCACCTTCAATACCACTAAATATTAAGTGAGGGGGTGGTTTTGGCCTATTTTTGTGGCTGGTCTAGTTTCTATGTTCGCTAACGTAGTCGCAAGTGTTTGAATAGTTTGAATCAAAACATTTGACGCTGCACCTTGTGGTGGCGGCGGCGGAGGTGGGATTCCTCCTGCCGCTTGTCCTTGTCCATGCGTCGGAATAGTACCAAGGCTTGGAGGAGGAGTGTTCCTTCTCGGGGGAGTATAGGATCTCGGTAACTGCGCGTTGAGAGCCGCGAACAAAGCTTGCGGGTCGGGGGATTCATGACGCGACAGTTAATGAGTTTCAGCACAAGATACAAGTAATTGTCACAAGTACGCGTTTAAGCACAATTTGTAATGTTAGTCTTAACGGGTCCTGGCAAGCTCGCCACTTTATGTGACCGTAAAATTAGAAAGTAGGAAAGGGGGCCTGATTTCACGGCTCACAAAGAATTTTAAATTAAAAGAAGACTAAGAAGTTCCCAGGTTAACCGTTTAAAGGACTTATTGTCCACGACTAAGAATATTTACCAAATGATCCATTCTTGCAAGAATAACGCAGTGGTGGTATACTAATAATAATTTGAATTTATTCACAACAAAACACGTCCGAACTGGAGCGCGATTACAAAAGAACTAACCACTGACCACGTTACAGACGGAGGCGGGGGTTTTTATTCCCGCGAAAACGTTTTTTAATAAGTTTGATAGCAGGCGCCACTTCTGGACAATTTAACATAACATTATACAAAAATAAATGTAAAAATTGAAAAATGAACAAAGCAGACGACGCGGTTTTTCCCCGGGAAGGAGGTGCTTGGTGTGAACGGTTACAAACTCATTGATGTTTGTATTTTTTTTATTAAAAACTGAAGTTTATGTGTTCATTTCACCATCTTATTGTGCACCTTGTAGTTCCCATTGCCAGTCAACCTCCCCTTCTGGGGTTACAAAATACTTCGCACATGTTTGTCGAACAGCATAGGCATTTCGGCTCAAATTTCTCGCTGATGTTTTTTGTTGATTTTTAAATGCTCTAGCCCCATCTTTCTGCAATATGTTTTCCCATTCTCCGCTCACTAATTTACCAGTGTTCTTGTCTATGTAGTCAGCATAGTCTATCGGGCAGCAAACTTTTTCTTTGCTATTTTCCTCCTCAGTTAATAAACATTTATGGAGGGCAACACATGCTCAAATTACTCTGTCCACATTTGCCGGTTTGAGCATGAGAGGTTGTCGAATTACTCTGGATCTCGTTGCCAGAATTCGAGAAGCATTTTCACTAGTCTTCCTAAACCAAATGCAACAATTATTTTAAAGACAGGGAAATGTGAAGAATACCCCCTTACAGTGCCCTTTTTGGTTATCTTTAATAATGAAACGAAAAGTGATGACCTATTATTCACAATGGCCAAAGAACTAAATTATTTCGAAACTTGCCGAGTTAAAAATAAGTTCCTTGGTGGCAAGATTTCCATCTCTTGAAAATGGTTTTAAAATTATTTCATAATTGGAAATATCAGCCCATTGTATGGAAGTAAACAAAATTGCACAAACTTAGCAATGGCAATAAGATACCCGTTTTTGAAAAAATACGGCTAATCAAAGTGTTTAAAACCTTTATTGGAAGATTTGGAGCTTTTTCAAACTGAAGGATTTCAAGTTAGAAGTACGAGTATAATGGGGGTTTAGCAACAATCTCTGGAGATAGTATCTGAAGTCACGGAATTGGTGGATTCCTACAATGTTTGTTCTCTGTGTGATAAATACAAAACAAATATCCGACACATTTGATGAGGATCAAATGATAATTAGAACTGAGGAAATTCACAATTACCATTTAGATGCGATTCTCGAAAACACTGATAACTCTTCAATTTATGGAGTGAAAATCCGCTCGCCCTTTAGCGCTTTACCGCATTTTAAATTAACTCAGACCCTCCACCCGATATAATTCATGACTTCTATGAAGGGGTCGCATCGAAAGTTTTAAATTTGTGCCTGAAACACATGATAGACGATGGTCGTGTTTCTTTAGGTGATATTTATTCAAAAATTTAAAATTATCCTTTGGGAGAGTTGAATGTGAAAGATCGTGTGGTTGGTATCAGAAAGACCGTTGTTACTGGTAAAGGGTCCCTTGTTTGCACAGTGGCCCAAAAAAGTGTCTATTGACATCTTTTCCTTTGATATTTGGATCGTGTTTTTTAAAGGATGATAAGCGTTGGCAAATACTCTTAACATTCATAGAAATAGGAGAATATATAACTGCCCCTGTAGTTAATAAAGAATGGCTACCGCATTTGTAGGATCAGTGATTTTAATCACATGTTTAAAGAGATACCAAAATCTAATTTTACCCCAAATTTGCACTATCTTATACACTATCCCAGGATAATTTATGGATATGGTCCATTAATTCGTTTATGGTGTTAGCTTTTCGAAGCGAAACACCAATGTTTTAAGAGTATAGCTGCAATATTCCAAAATTTCCGAAATAAAAGTTACAGTGTTTCGAAGCGTCACCAATTACTTCAATGTTGGGAAAGGAGCGGGTTATCGGCGTTTGAGGACGATAGCTTTGTAATCCCGATGAAATCCAACTTTTCTTAACTACCGAATAGCTTAAAGGAAAAATTGAGAATTTACATGGAAACCGGAGCAGATCCTATTGTAAACCAAATTGAATCTGCAATATGTGTTAAATCACCAGCTTATCGAGGTGGATACATATTTTGCATGGACGTAAGCAGTGACGACGTTCCAATTTTTGTGAAAATCTTCTACATTGTACAAATTAGCGAGAAGTGGCATATCTGCTCGAGACGACGAGACCTCTGCTAATCAAAGAGTTCTTACAACACTATAACTCTATAACTGTTATTGTGTTGATGAAATTATTGAATGGCTTTTTTTACCTGGGGAGGAAATGGTCAGTTTTCCATTGGAATTTTACCAAACTGATACAAAGACCGTTTTAACCCTTAACCATAAACTTTAAGGGCGATATTATTAGGATAGTTTTTGTGCCACAAATTGTAATATTTCGATAACTAATTTTTGGGAATAATGTTTAGATTTCTTTAAGGATGTCTGTAACCAAGCTAATGTTACATGTTACGTGCGTTGATGGAAACTAATTCTCGAATGCGACACTAACAGAACACACAAATCATTTATTGAAGAACTAGAATCGGTTTTCAATATTTCTACGCGAATTAAGCTTGTCCAAGTCTACAATGAGTTATTTAAAGATTTTTTCAACCATAATCTCGAAAAAGGTTTACCTAAAAGTGAGTGCAAGTTAAATTTGGTTTTGAACTCGACCATGAACCTTTTGAATGAAGCTGTTTCTTCCGAAATCATGGAAAGGTAATTTTGGGTTAATCTATTATAATCTCGAATCATTATAATCTCGAAGCATTTATTTTTTTAAATATATTTATGAAGACGCAACGTCGTTGATGACTCATTCTCTGATAGAAATGACTTTTTGCAATTGGTTCCAGTAAACATCGATGAACCAAATTTGTCAACACCTATAGTAAATATTCCAAACACATATATCGTGCCAAGGTTCCCATAGAGAATTTTGAAAATGATGAAGGAAAAATACCCCGTGTTTTGTTTAAAAGAGAATAGAAGTCCAATCTCGATTATAAATTTTTAAGACGTCATCCGATACAAGGAGTAAAAAATAATCTTTGAAATATAGTTTCGTGTTATTAACTTTGTTTTGTTTTCATTTTCAATTAAAAGGTATCCAACAAAACAAGAAAAAGAAAGAATTTGCTCTAGACTGTTGGCTCGCTATCCATATTAGAGGATAGAATAAAGTTGCCCAACAATAATGGTTATATAAGAACAAAATTATACTTTTTTGCTTCTATGGTTATTAGGAGGATAATGACCTTTCCCCTTTGATAGAATTCTTGAATGAAAGGCTTGAAAACTAAGTTTAAGCATGAAAGGTCAAAATATTCCCTTTATTAAAATATTGAATGATTAATTGGTCTATATTACATGATTTTCACGTAATTGTTACCTATATTCGTTAGTGAATATCGTCTGTCTCAATGGTCACGTCGCATTGCTATTGATTAACTAGGTGATATATGGGTGAAACTCACACCACTGAGTAGTGACTATATGACGTGAGACAAGGTCATATAATATGAGATGTACAATATTAAATAGTTACTCGGAAAACAATTTTAAATTATGCTTGATAGGATCGCAATAGTGTAATTTGGATGGATACTGGACCTCTAGAATTCACTAAATCATAGTGAATATTCGAGGTGTTGAAAGGTGTCAAGTTACGCCAAAAAAGGATGCGAAAGCCTAAAAATATGCCCTTGTGTATTGGATCGAGGATAATAAAATAAGTATAGCAAAATAAGACACTTTCATTGATAAATGCGAAATGCTTAAATCAGCAATTACGAAAGTCCGTTTGTCCAAGGGTAAACGACCCTTTGTTGCACACGTTCTACATGTCAGTGATGGTAAGTAAAACCAAACGTTTCCAAATTATGTAAACTGTCTTAAGTACCAAGGCTTAGTAAGGCGTTGTGTTCTTTTAAATAATTGAAACTGATCCGGAAAATAGGGCTAGGGCCAAGGCTTACTGCGTCCTTTTAATCCAAAACGTTAAACGAAAAGTTTCAATTAATAATAATGACTACAGTGTAATAAAAACGGCAATGTATGATTGAATATAACGGAGTATCTCTGGATAATTTAGTAGATATGTCGTACGTCTCAAGAGTTAATTGGAACCTGTGCAACAAACTTGGTCTTTACTTTTTGGATATTCTTAATATCAGACCTCTCAACCGTGCCTTAAAAGATACCTTTACTTTTAGCAACACATATCTGACGACTAGACCTAAAAACTCAATACCGAAAATAGGAACAAACAACACCCCCACTTCTGAGATTATTCAACTAACGTGGTGTACTTTTCTGTTACAGACTACAAGTATCTTCAAATAGAAATGAGCATATTTAAGGCTAAAATTTAACATAAAACCCCAGAGGTGGTGTTGGGGATGCTATATATAAATTTGGCTGAAGACGTTATCAGAACTTTGTCATTAAAAGAAAAAAGGTAGACACACAACGAAGGAACTTCAATCCAAGAAGATACAATTAAAACAACGAGAAAAGAATGTCAGTCTGGCGAAAAGTAACATGGAGAAGCATATGGCAGCGCTTCCTTTGCTTACGCGAGACAGTGAGTCATAGCGACCACACGTGACGCCAACTCACTTTGTACTTAAAACCACTACCTTTTTTGCAGATCTTGACCTTCACAATAAGAGTTAAACGGACAAATCGATGTATACCAACAATCTACATGTGATGACTTGTCTCACAAAAGTGCACTAAAGAGATGGATACGATATCGAACACCACTACACAATTAAAGAAGAAAGACTTATTGAAATGTCAAAGTGACGTCGGTCAGGCGGAGAAAGACGTTAAGACATTCCTTTCGCGTGCACAAGAGTGTGAATCACAGCCACCAAACGTTGAGCCGGTGGTGCATTACCACCACAGTCTTATTGCAGATGTTTTACACCATAATAAAGATGTACCAGAAAATATCAAAGAAATGTCCTCCAAACGTCTTGATGAATTCGAACCTGCGACCAATAATTTCATGCCTGAAGATGATGAAAAGGAAGATGCAGAAAAGGACCATGATGTCATGAACACCACGATTCAAGCCACAAATGATCCCATACCGTCCCGCAATATTGGTAGTTGACTAATATTCATTTAAGAATTCACCGAAATAACCCAAAAACTTTCTAAATGGCAGATATGTCTCAAATAAACAAGCTTACTTCGTACTTTGCCAATTGTAAGTAAAAAAATGCCTTCTCATGTGTTGGAGAAAGATCGCGATGGTGAAGTACTTTTCCGTCTTTCAGTAGTTGATTAACCACTCCCTTTAAACCCTAATTAAATTTTAATTGTCTATTATCATTATTGATTTATAGTGCACGATGAAACTATTGATGTTTTTAAAACAATTATCGATGTAGATGAGGCTAGTCGTTCACATCTATTAGACTGAATGGATCACTTACTAATGCAATTCCTAATGATTAAGCAAAGGAAATTGGAGGCGGATCTTCCAAACGGCGTCCTATTGTCCAGCGCTCTAATTGCCCAGCCTACGCAGCATGAGGTGATATAAATATACGTTTTATGCGTGTCGAAAATGGCTCACTATACATCTTAAATCCTTAGCATAATCTTCCCATATTAAGTGAAATGCCTGGACCTTCTAGAGGACATCGAGTATATATTATTCATTAAAGAGCAGACACTAGTTACATAATTCTGTTCATCGCAATATATTATTTCTATGGGGAGTCAAGAGTTATAATGTTATTTCTATGGGGAATCACCACTCCTATGAGTTGGATGCGCCACTTAGGTATACTATCCCTAAGGAGAGGAGGGAGGGGGAGGAAGGAAGGACAGACAGGTGGTAATTCGTTAACAACATCCACGTGGGAAACTTAAAATATATTGAAGTCGTACCTTCTATTCATCTTGGTTTATATATTGATTTATTCAAATTGAAGGACGTTAGTTTCCCGAGAGTTGTTCCAAAAAGGGTGACGCGACAATTTCTTATATTTAAGTTCTCAATGTTTGATTTTACAAAAACTGACCCGAGTCTGGTCCAGGAAAAAACGGTGGCTTACTGCAACCAAAGCGCAACTAAAAGACAACTGACTTTTTCTCCGATAACCGGCGTTCCTTCTCTTCTCGGTTTTTCGAAAGGTGGGAGGGGAATGTGTGAGGAGGCGACGAAGACGGCGACGGGCAAAACATTACCATAAGGCGCTGTTCTGCCAGTCGTCGTTTTCAACGGCTTCGGTTGAAACCGTTGCAATATTTAATGCCTAAGGGATTCATTTTGCGTTTCATCTTTGATAATGTATAACTATTTTTCAGCAAACAAACTACTAATAGAGTAATGGCGGTATCCCAGCTTTAGCTGTATTATGGTCTATGGACAAATAAAATGGGGTGGTACTAGCCTATTCTTCTCTAGACAAGTTCTTCAATTGGGCAACACTGTTTTCCAGTTTTTATTCTTCTCTTTGCCATTACTCGAAATGAATCTCTTTTTGTTAAACAATAGATACATCTTTTTCTATTGCTTTTTTCGTTGATAATCAGAGTTTATCGGTTATTATTATTATTACTATTATTGGGGAGAGGGGGGCTCACGTCCTAGCTCCGTTGCCAGGGGACCTTTTTCTGAGATTTTCCCTGACCTTTTTGGGCCGAAAGTGTAAATGTTTACAGCACGTTTTAAGTGCTTCTAATTAAATAAACTCGATCTACATTAAGTTTTCCAATGTATTTGTTTCACCAAAATTATTAAGAGACATTTTTACTATAAATAACAGTCCGAGAGATTTTTTGAAGGCATAAACAAATTACAACTTAAGCTCATCAATAAAAATAACATTAAGATAATTATTAATAGGCCTTTCCTATAATGGGGGTAGTAAAACTGTACCAGTCCAGAAAGATCATATAATTTTGTTTAAGAATGGATTAGCAATATTTTACTATTTTGTCTTCCTTAAACTTTGTATTCTGGCATCTCTGTTGCCAAGAGTTTTTTGTTAGTTTGCTTTGGTGACGATGGCCTAGGTTGCCAATGTATTTTCCTAACCTCAGGCTCATACGCGAAAATGCCGAAGTGTGTACCTTATTCTAATGTTAGGAAAGGATTTTAAAATATCCATGCGGTGGCATAACTAGTTAAATATCAGCAACAGTTGAAAAACCTTGGCCTAACTTTTAGGGTGGTCTGCTACAGTATAAGGTACAATTCGTTCAGTAATATAAATCGGTTACATAATACATAATAATAAAAATATAAATTTAAATAAGATTTGCAAACGCTTCAGAAACTCCCGTTACTCGGACCCCTCCTCAGCGTCCGTAGCTCGCGGCCATCTTTATTGTTTATCGCTCGTCAGCAGGGTAGGAAATAAGACAGGTTTACAAGTCCAAAACCAGTTTATTAATTGCTCGGACCAGTTTATTTATTCCAAAACATGGGGTCAGTGGTCCCAGGAACCACTTTATTAATTATGGTTTTTGGAAAAAATAGACGGTGGGACCAGTTTATTAATTCGGGGTTCCCTATTAGAATTTTTCTAGCTCAACACATTTTCTAACAATTCTACTCATTGGTAGTTAGTACTCCTTGGCTACAACTTCCCTACAAAAGTTTTGACTATTGATCTTGTCTAGCGTCTATACTCTAGAATGAGTCTCTTGTAGTCGACAGTCTAGACCATAGTCAGTACTAGTTGTCAGTAGTCCTATTAGGCAGTAGTGTATGGTCACATTACAGACAGGGCCGGAAATAAGCACAGGACACTGGACATTGTCCAATAAAATATTAAAATGTCCCATAATTTTTTAAAAAACTAAGGGGGTCACTGGACATTTTGACCAATAAATTTCCGAAGTTTTGATAGCTTGACTATCAAGATGCGACACTATTTATGCACACGCCAGTGGACAATGTCCAATAAATTTTCCAGTCAAAGAGGGGGTCACTGGACACATGTCCTATAAGAAATTTTTCTTATTTCCGGCCCTGATTACAGAGCGTGGCGCACATGCGCAATCGACGCAAGCGAGAGAGAAAAAAATCAGAGAAGTTTGTTTACGTTATTACGGCCGAGGCTCAAGTTTTACGGCGATACTCCGATACTCGTGCCGCTTCGTGAATCGCGCGTGCCGCGTGCGTGCTTACAGAGCCTCGGCGACGGTTATTATCAAATTTGTTTCATGTTTTAATCTACTGACCCTTTCCAGTGTTTTATTTTTAACCTCTTAATTTTCACAGAAAAATAATAAATATGGTTATAATAAAGGGTTGCCACGGAATTTTCAGAACCAAATTCCCTGACTTTTCCAGGTTTTCCCTGACCTTTTTCTGAGATTTTCCCTGACCTTTTTGGGCCGAAAGTGTAAATGTTTACAGCACGTTTTAAGTGCTTCTAATTAAATAAACTCGATCTACATTAAGTTTTCCAATGTATTTGTTTCACCAAAATTATTAAGAGACATTTTCACTATAAACAAAAACGGATTTATGGGATAAGAACGTCCGAGTTAGCGAATTCACTCCCCATCCTCGCATACTTTATTGAGAAACTTCGTCTGCTTATATTTTGACTCCACCCACAAATTCTGTATATAGCTACTTCTAGAGATCGAATTTGTGGGTGGAGTCAAAATATAAGCAGACGAAGTTTCTCAATAAAGCATGCGAGGATGGTACTAGAGGCTAAAGCTATGATCCGACGTTCTTATCCCATAAATCCGTTTTTGCTATAAATAACAGTCCGAGAGATTTTTTGAAGGCATTTACTTTATAAAAACAATTCTAGACATTTTTAAGGATTTCTCTAGGGTTTTCTTTGTTAAGAGAGGATGAGGTGAAACTTGCATTACTCTTCCGATAAAGACTTATCCCCAAAAATTTTACCCACTTAAATCAAATCCCCCACCTACTCCTCGGCCGTGCGCAAGGTAGGTGCGCGTGAGAGCCATGGGGCCCAGCCGTTATAAAGTACCTTCCCCCTTCTATCTTTGACTCTCTTTTGGATTTGTGCTCCCTGATACACCCAATAGAGGGCAAGATGAGATGTCATAAATAGGGAGTCACTATTCACAGTATAAACCCAAATTCATTTCAGTTCGGTTTAACAAACTGCTTTAACACTGAACCAACTCTGATTCCCCAGGCTCATGTACCGAAGCCATTTTGGTAGAAATAGGCTCGTCGGTTTAACGTGTAATGTGTACCCAGTTTTTATGAATAAAATGGTCAATTTGTTGTTTGAAGAGTTGTAGAAGCTCAAGTAAAACAGAAAACTTGTGCTTATTTCGAATACCAGGCAGTTTAAAAACCAAGGAGAAGCAACGTACAAATTATCCGCTAAGCAACGTAACCTTTGGTAACAAACGTTGGGCCTTAAGAGAACATACTAGAATATGTTCAAAGCATTTCGTCTCGGGTAAATATTATCCTACAAATATTAGGTTCCAGTTCACTCATAGAACAGAATTTGTCAATTACTTATTTAATTAAACTGTAAACCAAATTCTTAGTAGATTGGTTTTATTCATAATCGGAATGCTATTTTATAAACAATGAAAAAAACCCCGAAAATTTTAAATTTGTTGGGGTCAATGAATATAGTAATACTAATTCTAGTCACTAGAGGGCGCGCAAAAGTGTAATCTGGCTGGGGCAGCTTGTTATTCCTGTTAAGTGTTAAACATCACCCTTAATAGAGGTGTATAATTATACCACAAAAGTGTCTATAGACTCTGTGTAAAAGGTGTTCTTTTCAAATTATTTATTTCGAAAAACATGAGTTTTGTCTATCAAAATATCGGCTGGAAATCTGCTTCTCAAATCCAGTAGATTAAGTGTATATCCTCAATAATTCTATTTAAGGATCTGATTCATATCATTCAGACGCGTATTTAATTTTCGGCTCACTCTGAACCGTTTAGACCTCAAAGAGGACACGAATCAAGGCCAATTCTGACTTATCCCTAAGGTATGGAACAACACTTACTGGAACGTTTAGTTTTAACATCCATTGAAACTAGAAAAGTTTAATTACACGTTTACACTTTATAAAAGTGTAGTAAAGCTGAATTAAAAAGTAAACACCTAATTTGAAATATTAATATATAAGATGTTCTTGGAATATTGAAATGAAACAGAGCTTTATAGCTACAAAACTACTAATAGAATCGTATTGCCGAAAAATATTTATCATAATTTCATTTAATATTCTGCAACAAGAAAATATTTTGTATTTGTAAGAGATCATTTCAACCTACTCGCTATATATTAACTTTGATTTGCGTATAGTGTTTCTATTCAGATGCAATCTTCATTGCTCGTTCTATATATACTCTCAATTTTGTCGTTCCGAAGAAAGAAGATTATCTTAAATAATTTTTACTGATATTAATTTTTATAATCTGCAGTATTTTACCTTAATTCTAATTTAGTCGTTTTAAGAAACGTTATTCTTAAAATGATTATAACATAGATATTGTTGATGTTTAACTTCTAGCGTACACCGTTTTCACAATTTTGGGAAATTTAGGGTATATAAGGCGATTCATTCACAAATGATAAGAATAAGCGCAATAGACCAAGAACAAAAATCCGCCTGTAAGTTGTTTTTCCCTACGTAGTGATGGATTTTTGTGTTGAAATCAGTTCGGTTCGGTTCATATTATTCTCGATTCTACTTGAAATCCTTCAACTACTAAGTTTTCATTTTATAATATTTAGTTGTCGTCTGCTTAGAGTCCTCGTTGTTATCAGCAACTCATTTAAGGCTTAGCACCTTTTATATTGTTATTTAAGTTGTTTAATTACCGATTTAAAATAAGAGGCTAAGCCTCGGTCACACCGGCCTGCAGCTCTACACGACTCACGAGTATATTATATTACTACGAGAAGAGTCGTGACCCTTCTGCTTTATCCAGAAAAATACCTAAAACCAGTGGCGTCGCTAGGCCTTTTTTGGGGGGCTATAGCCCCCCCAAATTCCAAACTTAGCCCCCCCCCCAAAATAATCCGTAAACCCTGCCAAAACATTTCTGTTAGCAACCTAATATTCTGTAGCAATATATAAAAAAATATAATGATAGATTCGTTAACTTTCATCTCTGCAGAGATGAATTTCAATATCAAGCAATACAATTTTGAAGAAAAGAACAGATGGAGACAAGTAAAATGTTTCATATTCTTTCGAAGGGAGTCCCAATAGTGTGCACTAAAAGCTAACCGAAACTAAAAATAAACTTAAGACGAGTGAAAATCCTTCATAATCGGTTCCGTAGTTTTTATCAATTAAAGGTTGTATATCTTTAAAATACGAATAATTTCACGTTGACACAAATTTACGGATAGTTTTAAAGGTCTACACATTTTTCAATGAACCCATTATGCTATTTTTTATTAATTTCTTATAATAACTAGTTTGCCCAGATTTAGCCCCCCCCCCCCCCAAATTTCAAACCCTAGCGACGCTACTGCCTAAAACGTTATTTTTCTGCCTGGTTGGAAATTACTTTCGTTACTTTTGCACATTTTTGAAATCTTAATCCCAAGTTCTAATAGACTATGGGTTTTGTGTGACAATGTCGAAACCTATAAAGTGTGCCTCTTTAACGAAGCTTTCTGGAATTTTTTAAATGTTATATTGATAAAACACATCCAGACATTCCATTAGAGTTTTAAAGCACAATAAGATGCTATCGAAATTTGCAACGGTTACGGAAGAAAACTTAAATTTCAAGCCAAGCAAAATATTTCTGAATGGAACCCCGTATCCCTCAATAAGAGATTAATTCATAAGATTAAATTTGTAAATTAAGACAAATCATAGTGCGTTGGGGGGGGGTTAAATAAATGAGACGAGGTTGTTAGGGAAAGGGTCTGAGAAAACTCTATGGTCAACATCTGATTATTCTTTTTGCCGTATTATTTGATTAATCGGCGAAGTAATGTTTTGTTGGGTGGTGGTGTAAGGGGTGTGGGGCTCAGTCACCACCAGCAGACACGGGTAAATCGGCATCAATAGGGTAGAATGTCCGTGCAGGGTTGTTTTCCCTCTAACTTTGTCGCCCAGAAGCTTAGCTTGCAATTGACCGTCAAGATGCAAAAGGTTGTCAGACATTCTTTAAACCCTTCCTTCCTACTAGGATGGGAAATAAAAATTTTAGGAAGTTTTTAAACACTACTAAGTCGACAGTAACTGTTTAAACGTTTTATTTCGTGTTTTTTTATTTTAAAATTATTAGATAACAAAATCAGAACCTAAAATATTTTCTAATCTTTATTTCAGCATTATATAAAGCGAGTATTCAGAACTTAAAATATTTTCTAATCTTTATTTCAGCATTATATAAAGCGAGTATTCAGAACTTAAAATATTTTCTTATCTTTATTTCAGCATTATATAAAGCGAGTATTCCATTTGTCGTTGCTATTCTTTTAAATGTCAAACATTACTACGCGAAGCACTTTCTTGCGGTTCAGCGTTACGTGTTGATTCCGAGTGTAGTAACACCTGAAAATGGCTTCAAACAGGATCGTGATGGTGACGATAGCATTTGCCGTTAAGTAAAAAAGAGCAGGGGTAAATAACCATCCTCTAGACTCATGAAATGGTCATCGTCGGACTTGGGCATTTCCCACGTCCGAGCATCTAAAATACTCTCACATCGTTGCTGCACTCGCTCCAGAGATTTTCGCTCGAACATTCTACCTAATCTGACACAATGAATATTTATTATTAAATTCATTTGCCCCAACATTAAAAAAAATTATTTGCCAGCCAATCAGACAAACGCTGAATTAAAAATAACTCGTGAAGCAACAGAGATTTAACTTGAGCTGGGGAGATTTAGAAAAATGTTTTACACCATTTTTAAAGCAAATCTTTGGTTGGCTGAAATTAATTAGGCAGTCAGAAAGTAGACTTTGAGCCAGCTTAATATACTTAAAAAATTAAACACCACTGGTATCCCGTACAAAAATTTTAGGCTGTAATTCATCTGCATACGCGCTTTTTTATCGCTATCACGCTGAAATAGGTATACATTATGGCTACATTTTCTGCAGCTCGAAAAACGCGAAAATTTAACAACAATTCCAGAACTGCAAATTGTCTGCCGTTTCTTCATTTTCTGTTTATTATCTGTTAATTGTCTGTACTGGCATAAATATGCAGCGCGATTCTGCAAACGCGATGCAAAAGTAGAAATAACAGCTGCTAGTTTAAAACTGTAATTTGACCACAGTTATAGACATGTTACAGATCTGCAAAAGTGATGGAAAAGTAGAAATCCAGATGCCAATTTAAAACTGTAACTATTCCACATTTATAGCCATATTGCAAGTATTCAAAAGTAGAATTTCCTACTTTTGAATACCTGCAATATATCTCTCTAAATGTGGTTAAATTATAGTTTTAAGTTGGTAGCTGAATTTCTTCTTTTCCATCACGTTTGCAGACCTGTAACATGTCTTTAAATGTAGTCAAATTGCAGTTTTAAATTAGCAGCTAGATTTCTACTTTTCAATCACTCTTTCAGACCTGTAACATGCCTATAAATGTGGTCAAATTGCAGTTTTAAATTAGCAGCTGTATTTCTACTTTTCTATCACTTTTCCAGACCTGTAACATGTCTTTAAAAACGGTCAAATTACAGTTCTAAATTAGCAGCTGGATTTCTACTTTTCCATCACTTTTGCAGACCTGTAACATATCTATAAAAACGGTCAAATTACAGTTTTAAACTAACAGCTGGTATTTCTACTTTTGCATAGCGTTTGCAGAATTGCGCTGCATATTTCTGCCAGTCTAGACAGTTAACAGTTAACAAACAGAAAATGTAGAAACGGCAGTCAATTTGCAGTTCTAGAATTGCTGTGAAATTTTCCCGTTTTTTGAGCTGCAGAAATGTAGCCTTAATGGTTACAGCGTGGTAGCGATAAAAAAGCGCGTATGCAGATGAATTACAGCTTAAAATTTTTGTACGGGAAGTCAACTTCGAGCGCACCCTAAATTTTTATCTGCTTCTGTTAGGCATTAATATTGCTGCTTTTATTTTCCTAAACTTTGAATAAACAATTGGTTAGGCCTAAAAAGGCATCTTAAAAAAGCTTTACTCATTCATCTCAATAAGATCTTTTGATCTAATACTGTCACGTCTCGATCCCAAAAATATTTAAACCACCATAAAAGATAGAAAATTGAAACATTTTTTGGTCATAAATGGGCCAGTATTGTATATACAGTTATCAAAAGTTTATCAGATATGTTTCAATAAGTATGACACTGCCTATACTTCGTAATGCTAGAGACTTACTGAGAGCTAGTTCGAGAATGACGCGAGAATTGAATACACTCGGTATTGCAGTCCAACTTCCTATTTAGCCTTATTAAGCCTTTGACAATGGCTCAACAGGCGTCGCTTTACGAGAATATGACGTTTCACCTACACCACTTCATGAAGTAACCAGTGACAAACTTATGGAACACATCTTACGAACTTATGCAGTTATGTTTAAGGTGTATCCAATACTAACAACATAAGGATTCCAAGCTTTCAAAGGTGTTGGCAGTCAAGTTCTATAGATTCAAAACCTAATAAAATAAGAGTTACTTCTATTTGAGGTAAGAAGTCGTAGAAAAACAATTTTTCATCCAAAAAAAGTAAATAAAATTAATTTCAGTTTACTTTAGTGATTTTATTCCAGTTTTTGAGACCAGACCTAGCTTTCGGGGTGTGTGTGCATGTGTGTGTTTGTGGCTCCGGGTACACGAAAAACAAGCGTGGATAGAAACCGATTAGCTAGTTCGAGAATGACTCGAGAATTGAATACACTCGGTATTGCAGTCCAACTTCACCGATTAAGACAAGATCTACTATCACCATGGCGATCGAAATGTGAAGGAAATTGCGAACCAAAGTACTTTAGCGCTATCATATAAGTTTACAGCAGTTTTCCGGGTTGCGGATAGACGTAAAACAAGCCTGTCGGGACCCTTCCCTTCAGTTGTAATCGGTTTTTAGCTATAAGTTTGAAAGAATTTTTCGATTACGTTCTGTGAGTGTGTATGTTGTGGATGTTAGATAGACGAAAAGACCTTTTTAGCTAAATGTGGTAAGAACTTAATGTACATGTACCTAAACAATTGGCATCTCAGATATTACTTTAGCAAGTCAGAAAAGCGTGTATTCAGACGAATTACAGCTTAATATTTTTGTAAGGGATGAGCACAAGTTGGGAATCCAAAATAAACCTCTCCAAGTCGAGACGCAATTTAGAGTATATTTTTAAATATTTAAAAAATATAATTGATATTTATTAATTTAATCGTCATTAGTTTACATTAATTCTAGTTAAATCGTTTTAAGGAATTTTATTCCTAAAATAATTTTAAACATAGCTATTGTTGACGTTTGAACTCAAGCGTAAGCCTCTTTAAAATGTTTTGGAATTTTAGGGTATATAAGGCGACTGATTCACAATAATTGATTGGAAAACCCGTAATGACCCTGCAAAGAATCTGAAATGCACCTGCAATTATCCTAAAAAGTATCTGAAACGCGCCTGCAATGATCCTGAAACGCATCTGATATTATTCCACAAAGTATCTAAATCGCACCTGCAATGATCCTACAAAGAATCTTGTAACGGTGGAAACTCTAAATTCATTCTTATAGTCAAAATTATCAAAAAATTTATAAAACAAATCTTATCTTTCCAATTCTAATTTTAAAATTTTAAAAATGTAACCAAATACACAAATACCTATTCAAACAAACTGAGGGTATTGTCCGGTCTTGGGACTCTTGAATGCGGGCATTCAAGATACCTTGACAAATCAAACCCTTTAGTAGCTACCCAAAATGGGAGTTCCACCTACTGCAGAGGTTGTTTGCCCCATTCAGTCCATTCGTTCCGCTAAGGTCAGCTGTTGAACTTGCAGGGATGACCCCTTTATTCAGTCAATTCCTAACCTCTCCCCACATGTAAATAGATTTTCCCCTTTTAATAATAACTAGAAAAACAAGGTTGCCAAATAAAATATATGTGTATAGTGATTGTTAAAATAACTAGAAAAACAAGGTTGCCAAATAAAATATATGTGTATAGTGATTGTTAAGTTTTCGTTAAGTAAGGACACCTGCAAACTACCATTGAACTAAAAAAGTCGGGTACGTCCCAATGACGTAGATAGCAAGGAAAAGTTTTTCCAAAAAGAGACCAACGTGATCAAGAGGACGAGAGGTCCCTAAGATTTGATTCGAAAAAGAGCGAGTCCGTTCCGAGCCACGAAGAGCAACGGTGATAAGACTAACTCCTCTGCTCCTCGACCTTGTGGGCCCCACCACGGAAGCGATTTGAGGGCTCGGACGCTGATGGTCCACCTCAACCGGGACCTTAACCGAAAATCCCGCGCGCTTTACGTGTGAACGTTTCAGAGTAAACCTTTATCAAAAAAAAAAAAAAAAAGAAGTTCCGCAAATGATCGCGAAAACTAATCGCGGAATTAACCCGATAAGCGCGACGTATAAATTAAAAACCTGTGCGCGCTAAAACGTTGAAATTCGGTGCGCGAAACGTATAGCGGAAAAGGATTTATTACGTTGAGAACAAGGAAGTCGTCGGCCCTCAACTACCGTCCATGGACCCTCTCGGAACAAACCGAACTTAAGTACCTACCCGCTAATCGGGTTCCTTTTGATTTAATTAAGTTTTATATTTTGTCGTGTATCCATATCGGTTCTACTGAGCCTGATTATCTTGTTAATTTTAAGTCCTTTAGCCATGACCATGGTCCACACCCTTAAGGTGTTTATTTATATATATATTTAATAATTTTTACTAGTGTTAATTAAATTCCTGTTAAATTTGGCAACCTAACCTCTCTAGTTATTTCTCTTATTCTTATATCTAAATTTAAAAATCAATCCCCTAGACAACGTACCTAATTCTTTATTTCTCACGCAAGTCCCAATAGTGAAGGCTTGGCGGTTACCCGGACCATTTTGAATAACCTTTGTAGGGAACTCATTCTCACACTCTCACCTCTTATACTTATATATAAAAATTCCCTTACAAAATTGGGGGTCACCGTCCGGGATATCATGTTATATATGTCGTACAAATTTTTTTTTAATGCATTAACCCTGATTTCTTAATTTCAAAATTTCGGAGTATCTCTAATCGCCCTGGTAACCCATGAATTTGCACGATTGTGCTTTATATATTTTGATAAGAATTTTTTTTTGCCCCATGCTATAGATGCTATTGTGTGAATTGTATGTTGTTTTATTTGTTGAACCTTCCCAGGGTTAGTTTAGAGTGCTTTGTTTATTGATTAGTTATTAGTGTTAAATTATTTTTTATGTATAGAACGGGAGATAAAGCCCATAAGGAACACTGTGACCGTCTAAGAGCGGCACGTTTAGCAAGTCGTAACGACCGTAGGCAATCTCTCCCAATTGTTAAAACAAAACAGCCTAAATCAAAATCCAAACAAAGTCAGTCAATATGGCTAGCAATAATTCTTCCAGAAATACCTCTCCAAATAGAAATTCTGCTAATTTATCCCAGTGGGGAATTCCCCCTTTTTCTACGGGTAACAATAACCCAAATGCCAGTATAAGCCAAAGCATGGCCACCGGCTTATCTGTTAACGCCCCCTCCGCTGTAGTAACCAGCGCGAGCAACACCTTTATTCCGCCAAATAACAACATTTTCGCTGGGGTAATCAAATTTTAACCCCTTCCATAGGTACGGGAACAAACACCTCTACCGTACTCAACGCAGCTGGACCTAGCTCCAATATTCAACCCCCTACAGCGCCCGTAGCCAATAGCTCGGCCCCCGTTTCAATTCCCGGGGATGTTTTAACACAAATTCTTAACCAACTCTCAGCTCTATCAGTCCAAAATCAACAATTTGCCACCCAAATAGCAACCCTTCAAGCAGCAGTAGTTCCAGCGCCACCCCCTCCCACTATAGTCAGTACACCTGTTAATAATCCAGGCAGTCTTAATGTAGCCCCTAATCAATTTTTATTACCAGCTAATAGCCCTGGTAGCGCAAATCAACCGACTAATCAGTTTTTACCACCTAACCCAGGTAGTCAATTAAGCCAGACACCCACTTTGGGAACGCCCCCATTACCCATGCCAAATAGCGCGCCCCAAAACCCGTTTAATACACCAGTGCCCAGCGTAGCTAACTACTCTTTAACGTCAAACACCCATGCCCCTACAGCGCCACCACCTCTGTATTGTCCACCAACTACCCCATTTATGTTTTCAAACCCATTACCTGCACCCACCTACGCCGGCAATCCCACAGATGCAGGCCCAAAATTATTCTTGTGTAGGGTTAAACAAATGCGTATGACTTATAACGTCCCAGAATCCATATTCACCCAACAATGGGTGCCCACCTTATTAACCGGCCCAGCATTGGAATGGTTTTATACTCAGAACGCCATAACCCCTTTTTCCGACTTGAATACTTTCGAAATCGCTCTGCGCACCAGATTCGAAAGGAAAGAGCACGACGAAAATATTAAATGGAAGATAACCGATAGAATACAACGCGCTCAAGAATCCGTGCATGAGTACGCGGAAGCAATTTTAAAACTGTGTCATCAGTTAGTTAACCCTCCAGATGAGAGAAAACAAATAAAATACGTCTTTCGTAACATGCGTGACGATATCAAACCATATTTAGCTACCAAAACTTACACTTCTCTCAGAGAATTATTAGATGATGCCTCGGGAGTAGAAAGATCTGTAAACAAGCAAAAACGAGGTGTGGGAACCAATAGTTCTACTTCCACAGTTCAAAATCCTCTGCATTCTCAAAACCCGAGGTATAATAATAGTATCAGTCAGAATTGGAACTCAGGGCCTCCCAGACCCTCATTTAACCATCTTAATCCGCCTCGCGGAAATAATTACCAAAATCCTCCTAACCCCAACACTCAGCCTAAAGTTATAGCTCAGAGTAATAATACACAAAGATGGGTCCCAACCTGTCACAGATGTTCGCAAAAGGGTCACATTAGTCCTGCGTGTCCCAATTATCCCCCTAATAATTTAAACCAACAAAACCCCCAAAGTTCGGGAAACGCCAATCCGGCTGGTGCCCACGGGTTCAGCAACCAGTCTGTACCGCAATCAGCTCTAACGACTCCGCGGCCCACGAACCCGAACCCCTTCCTATAAACCCTATATGTCAACCTGATTTTTCTACTGAATCCCAAGACTTTTTAGATATTTATTTAGGCACCATACCTTGCACCGCTCTTGTAGATGGGGGTTCAACCCATACTCTACTTCATAAAGACTTAAAACCCATTTTAAAAAGCTTAGGTTATGCAACCTCCAACACTTCTATATTAGCCCTTGATCAACCGGATGGAAGTCTATTAGCCACCCACGGTGCTGTTACAGTACCATTTTGTTTACCCAGAAAAGAAACCCCTTTTCAGGCAGTCTATGTATCTGGAATTAATTATCAATGTATATTAGGCAAGGATATTTTACGCCAGGTCGGCATGTTAGTCGACTATGGACTTAATAGCTTTTGTTACCGAGACGCCTTAGACAATAGTTTTTACTTCAAGGGTATTGCGTCATCCAATCATGGTAGTGTTTGCCGATTAAACGCAGTGTATCAGCTTATTAACGAAGCTAAGGTATTAGATAATCCCCATAGTTTAATTGATGAAGAGGGTATAATTAAGGCCTTAGCCACGGCTAACTTACCCGTTGATCAGGCGCAAGTACTAGAGAATTTAGTTTATAAATACAAGAATATTTTCTCTACCGTACCCGGAAGGACGACCTGTATAGAACATTATGTCGATCTCACTGACCCTAGACCCATTTCCGTTCCTCCATATCGAGTTTCTACCCCCAAACGTGTTCTCATTGATGAAACCATCAATGAAATGTTAGAACAAGATATAATTGAACCTTGTAATGGCCCCTGGGCTAGTCCAATCATAATCATCCCCAAAAAGGATGGCGGAAACCGCCTTTGTATCGACTACCGAAAATTAAATGCCGTGACCCGTCGTGATGCCTACCCCCTCCCCCGTATAGACGATATACTTGAGTCAATACATAATCCGAAGTTTATCACTACACTCGATATGCGGGCGGGATACTGGCAGGTACCCCTCCATGAATCCCATCGCGACCTAGGTGCCTTTGTCACCCACCGGGGACTCTTTAGACCCAAAGTCTTAATGTTTGGTATGACAAACGCACCGGCAACCTTCCAGAGGATGGTTAATTCCTTGTTTTTAGACCTCTCGGGACGGGGCGTTTGCGCATACCTGGACGATTTAATAATAGCCTCACAGGATTTCGAGTCCCATATACGCACCTTAGCCGAGGTCTTTGACCGACTTATGCGAGCCGGCCTCACTATAAAGGCTTCTAAGACACAGTTTTGTCAAACCGAATGCAAAATTTTAGGGCACATAGTGTCAGAATCAGGTATCCAAGTCGACCCAGATAAAACATCCACTATACGTGATTTCTCCGCACCCAAAAACATAAAACAACTAAGAAGGTTTTTGGGCATGGCCTCCTACTACCGTCGATTTGTAGAAAACTTTTCAAAGGTCGCCAGCCCTCTAAATCACTTATTGAAAAAAGACGTAAGGTGGCACTGGAACGCCGAGCAGGAAACCTCTTTTAAGATCTTAAAAGAAAAGCTAGGATCTGCCCCAATATTATGCACTCCTGACTATAACCACACTTTTCAAATCCATTGTGACGCGTCGAACGTAGGCCTAGGAGCCGTTTTAACCCAGACCATAGACGGGAAACGCCGCGTCGTTCAGTACGCTAGTACTTCACTTAGTACCGCAGAAAGAAACTATTCGGCTGTAGAGCGTGAAGCTTTAGGTGTGTTATTTGCCGTAGAAACCTTCCGCCCTTATGTAGAAGGCACTCATTTTGAGTTATTTACCGACAATAGCGCCATTAAATGGCTTCATAAAGCGCCCGATCCAACCGGCAAATTCGCCAGATGGAACGCCCGCCTACAGGCATTCGACTTTACCATTTCCCACGTCCCAGGCATTCATAACGTAGTTGCCGACACTCTTTCAAGGATTCCCGAATCCCTGGAAGTTGGTCATGTTTCAGCCCTGGCTTCGGCCACAACCCCACCACGATTAGTTCGCTTTGACAACGAGGAACTAATTAAATCCCAACGTTCAGACGAAAAATTAGGTCCCCTAATTTCTTATTTAGAAGAGAACAAACTACCCCAAGATAAAGACTTACGGGCCTGGGTAGAAGACACCGCAGTCCATTGTGACATAAGAGATCAAATATTATACAAAGACACCGGAAAGATAGATCTCTATGGGTGGGATAACTTTAAGATTTTAGTCCCCCAGTCTCTTAGAGCCCGGTTACTACACGTGTCCCACGATATTCCCTCCGCTGGCCACTTCGGTATCAAAAAGACAATTAAACGCCTTCAGAGCCAGTACACCTGGGAGAAAATGACGTTAGACATCACCAATTATTGCCGTTCATGTACTGTGTGCCAAACCACTAAAGCCCCCAACCAAGCACCGCCTGGACTCATGAAACCCAGCGAAGTTACTAAGCCTTGGTCTGTCATTTCTCTTGACCTTAAAGGGCCATTTCCCCGATCGAAACGTGGCTTCAAGTATATTCTGGTCGTTTCCGACTACCTCACCAAATGGGTCGAGATATTCCCCCTACGGAAGGCGACCACTCCCCCTATTGTACGTCATCTTGTAGACGACGTGTTTACACGATATGGTTTACCCGACACGATTGTCAGTGACAATGGCAGTCAATTTGTAGCTAAATTATTTGACAACGTTCTTGAAAAATTGCAAATTAAGCATAGATGCACATCTGTCTATGCCCCTCAATCCAACCCTACGGAGAGATACAATAGAACGATAGGGACCATGATTACTTCCTATATTGAAGGAAGTCAACAAGAATGAGACCGCGGCCTCCAACAGTTCGCCATGGCCATACGGTCAGCGGTACAGGATTCCACGGGATTCACTCCATCATATCTTATGTTCGGACGGGAAATGAGAACCGCATATAGTCCCCTTGTTTCTCAAAACCCAGATTATTACGACAAGCCGTCAGAACCATGGCTTAACTTCAAAAGTTTATGGTTTAACAGTCCAAACCAAGGTCCAAGATGCTCTTAAGGTAGCTCTGGAAAATGTTCGTAAGGCACAAGCCTCGCAGAAGGCGCAGTACGACAAGCACCATAGGAATGTTGAATTCGACGAAGGTTCATTAGTCTAAAAAAGAACCCATTATCTTTCGAAAGCGTCAGATTATTTTTCAAGTAAACTTGCTCCTAAATACGACGGTCCATTTCGCATTGCGAAAAAGCTATCTCCCCTAACATATAGGCAGAAGTAGATCATATTACAGCTCCCTAGAAGTACTGGACGATATAACATCGCTGTGCATCAGCATTGTCTCCCAGCGCTGAAGGGAAGAGGGTATATGCGAAACGCAGCGGCGAATTTGTGAACTAAACCAGAGGAATGATTTTGGCGCGAAAGAAATTTTTAAAAAGCGGGGCAAGCAAACGGAAGTAAGTGGTAGCCAATGAGGAAAGGTTTGAGAGAGAAGAGCGCGGAAGGAAACAAGTTGTTCCATGCATAGTGTTGGGTTGTGAATATAATAGTAGAAGTCCACTTTATTTTTCCGATTTTAAAAAATAATTGGCGGTCTATAGGTATTTCGCACAATTTTTAAACGCCTGTGTTGAAATTTGAAAAGGAAATTAATATGAATTCAAATGTTCAAAATAGCCTTCATCATGCTAGAACATTTTTAGTGCATCCCTAATACACTACCGATTTATAGGTTTTTAACGGAAATAGTTGACTGATTTATTACTAATCATAGGTTATGTGCGTCAACATACAAATTTGTTTTCCTTTTTAAAGTCTGACAAATTTTTTCAATGCTTTAACGGTTTCCGTTCGCGAAAGATGCAGGTCAATTTTTTCAGTTTTACAAAACGTGATTTTAATATCACATTTAATTGTGATCATATGTGTCTTTCATTTGGGCATGCGACGATTGTAATTAATTACATTGGTCCTAGACGCTTTTTCTAATTAGCAAAAAAAACAAAAGCCATTCTAAATCAAAATTATAACGCGATAACAAGCTTCACACTAATCACGACACTGACGGCGGTCTGACAGCCATTAGGCTACCATCAACCGGAACCTCCGTAGGCTAACGTAACTACCGGGTTAATGGGCAAACTATACTCGTAAAACTGAGCTATAGATGGCGGGCTTGGATGTCTTGGAAGAAAACGCTGTTTACAAAGGCATAACCTACGTCCAGTACTTATAGGGAGCTGTAATATGATCCACTTATGATATAGGCTAGAGTCCACGAAAGGACGTCCTTTAAAAGGCACTTTCCACATTAGAGACCTGAAGCCCTATGTTTCAAGGACTGACTTAGTTTTGCAAGATTCTGATTTGGCTGATGGGACAGGTTCCCCTGATATTCATGTCCCTAATTCCAACCCCCAACAACCCTTTGGTGGTTATAATTTAAGGCCAAGGGCCGCACATACTGGTAGAGTTCAACATTAAAGAGCCCATTCACCAGTAATATCTATTTAGTATTACTTACCCCTTTCTAGGTTTTAGAAAACCAGGAAGATATTTTTTTTATTTTATATTAAACTGGATGGTTGCGTACCCTAGGTACGTGATCCTTGACACTCCAGTTCAATTTAGGCCTCTTTAGATGTCATTTTTTTTTCTATTCATGGTATACCTGTACATATGAGATACTCTCGGTGGCATGCCACCATAATTTGTTTTTGTTTACGTGAAAATTTTTAACTTTTTTTTGCCCCTGTACATACATATTGTAACATGTGTTCTCATGAGGACATGAGAAATAAGGTGGGGGAGAGTGTAACGGTGGAAACTCTAAATTCATTCTTATAGTCAAAATTATCAAAAAATTTATAAAACAAATCTTATCTTTTCCAATTCTAATTTTAAAATTCTAGAGGGCCGGTAGGCCCTTCTAGATAAGAACCCACACCCTCCCGTAATGTTAAAGAAATAATTCACAGATTTTAGGCTTAGCGTCCCATAGAAAAAGCATGGAATTTTTGGTGGTCCACTCCATCGAATAACTCAGAAACTACTTCGAAGTTAAGGTTCGGAACACTTTTGAATTATCAAGCAACTATTGAATGTTGAACTTCTGAAGTTTGATTAAGAACAATTAATTCTAAGTATTTTATTTTAATTAATTTATAAATCATGGTAAAACCGTTACATATATTACACTGTTTGCATAGCATTTTATTCAGCCTTCGTCGGATTTGTGGCGCAAAGGATAACGCGTCTGCCTATGGAGCAGAAGATTGCAGGTTCAAGTCCTGGCAAGCTCGGTGTTTATTTTTACAGATCTTTTATTCAACATCAATGAAATAATCCTATAAATACAATGTTTGGATAATTTTATGTTGCGAAATACGGGCTTGTGGCATAATGGATAACGCGTTCGCATTCGAGGCAAAACATTGCAGGTTCGAGTCCTGGCAAGCTCGGTGTTTATTTTTACAGATCTTTTATTCAACATAAATGATATAATCCTATAAATACAATGTTTGGATAATTTTTCTGTCACGAAATACGGGCTTGTGGCGTAATGGATAACGCGTCTGCATTCGAGGTAAAACATTGCAGGTTCGAGTCTTGGAAACCGCGTTGTATATTTTTGATGAAGAATCTTAGTATATAAAAGGGAAAATTATTAAATAACAAACTTTCAATGAAATAGGCACGTGCTGGCGCGTGGTTTAGAAATAACGTTTTTTTAAACCTATACAAAAAGGTCATTAAACTTAATTGAGTCACCAACCGCCTTTTTGTGTGAAATAAGTTCCCACCCGCCCATCTATGGTGAATTAATTTACCACCCTTCTACTAATTGTGAATTAATTTACCACTTCCCTGCCAAATGATTTAAAATTTTAATCTTTCCCATAAAGTAATGAGAAGCACTTGGAGTGAGCCAACTGGAACATCGAATTAATGACGTTTGACAAGCATATTATCATTTTTATAATAGATTAATACAAATTAAGGCTGAAGGAACAGATATTATATAAAAAAGACTTGGTTTGCCCAAGCCTTAAAAACAAAAGGATAAGAGTTTTTCCAGTTGTCTGAAGCGCGGATATTTTTTCTATTGAATTTTAAAGACAATCCGTATTTTACTACTCTTTAGAATTTAATACAATCACCTGATTTTACTGCTAATGGACTAGTTTCCTAAAAATTAATTGAAATAAAATAATTACTTATCTCAGATTTTTCAACAACAATTCCATTTTCCTGAAACATTTTATCATGAATTTTCTTTTCTTTTCAATGGAGAACGTACTTTAATTTTCAAATAATATTCTCATTAATTATGTATTATATGCGGTCTTTTCGAATACAAAAGGGGGCTGTTATCACCTTTCTTATATTTGATAAAGAGGTTCGTTTCTTCTTTAAGCACAGTCACAATTATTGAACTGTGTATATCAGTACTTGTGGGGAAGATTTTAGAAGTGTTGGTTGAGTTTACACGATATCCCTCAAAATAATAAATGCATGATTAAATGTTTCAGGAAAATGGAATTGTTGTTGAAAAATCTGAGATAAGTAATTATTTTATTTCAATTAATTTTTAGGAAACTAGTCCATTAGCAGTAAAATCAGGTGATTGAATTAAATTCTAAAGAGTAGTAAAATACGGATTGTCTTTAAAATTCAATAGAAAAAATTTTAAAAATGTAACCAAATACACAAATACCTATTCAAACAAACTGAGGGTATTGTCCGGTCTTGGGACTCTTGAATGCGGGCATTCAAGATACCTTGACAAATCAAGCCCTTTAGTAGCTACCCAAAATGGGAGTTCCACCTACTGCAGAGGTTGTTTGCCCCATTCAGTCCATTCGTTCCGCTAAGGTCAGCTGTTGAACTTGCAGGGATGACCCCTTTATTCAGTCAATTCCTAACCTCTCCCCACATGTAAATAGATTTTCGCCTTTTAAAAATAACTAGAAAAACAAGGTTGCCAAATAAAATATATGTGTATAGTGATTGTTAAGTTTTCGTTAAGTAAGGACACCTGCAAGGAAAAGTTTTTCCAAAAAGAGACCAACGTGATCAAGAGGACGAGAGGTCCCTAAGATTTGATTCGAAAAAGAGCGAGTCCGTTCCGAGCCACGAAGAGCAACGGTGATAAGACTAACTCCTCTGCTCCTCGACCTTGTGGGCCCCACCACGGAAGCGATTTGAGGGCTCGGACGCTGATGGTCCACCTCAACCGGGACCTTAACCGAAAATCCCGCGCGCTTTACGTGTGAACGTTTCAGAGTAAACCTTTATCAAAAAAAAAAATAAAAGAAGTTCCGCAAATGATCGCGAAAACTAATCGCGGAATTAACCCGATAAGCGCGACGTATAAATTAAAAACCTGTGCGCGCTAAAACGTTGAAATTCGGTGCGCGAAACGTATCTGTGCAGCGGAAATGGATTTATTACGTCGAGAACAAGGAAGTCGTCGGCCCTCAACTACCGTCCATGGACCCTCTTGGAACAAACCGAACTTAAGTACATACCCGCTAATCGGGTTCTTTTTGATTTAATTAAGTTTTATATTTTGTCGTGTATCCATATCGGTTCTACTGAGCCTGATTATCTTGTTAATTTTAAGTCCTTTAGCCATGACCATGGTCCACACCCTTAAGGTGTTTATTTATATATATATTTAATAATTTTTACTAGTGTTAATTAAATTCCTGTTAAATTTGGCAACCTAACCTCTCTAGTTATTTCTCTTATTCTTATATCTAAATTTAAAAATCAATCCCCTAGACAACGTACCTAATTCTTTATTTCTCACGCAAGTCCCAATAGTGAAGGCTTGGCGGTTACCCGGACCATTTTGAATAACCTTTGTAGGGAACTCATTCTCACACTCTCACCTCTTATACTTATATATAAAAAATTCCCTTACAATCTGAAACGCGGCTGCAATGACCCTGCAAAGTATCTGAAACGCACCTGCAATTATCCTACAGAGTATCTGAAATGCTCCTGTAATGATCCTGCGAAGTATCTGAAACGCGGCTGCAATGATCCTACAAAGTATCTGAAACGCACCTGCAATTATCGTACAAAGTATATGAAAAGAGCCTGCAAAGAATCTGAAACGCGCCTGCAATTATTCAACAGAGTATCTGAAATGCACCTGCAATGATCCTGCGAAGTATCTGAAACGCGGCTGCAATGATCCTATAAAGTATCTGAAACGCACCTGCAATTATCCTACAAAGTATCCGAAATACGCCTGCAATGATCCTAAAAAGTATCTGAAACGCGCCTGCAATGATCCTGAAAAGTATATGAAAAGCGCCTGCAATTTTCCTACAAAGTATATGAAAAGCGCCTGCAATTATCCTACAAAGTATATGAAATGCTCCTGCAATTATCCTAAAAAGTACCAGAAACACACCTGCAATTTGCCTACAAAGTATATGAAAAGCGCCTGCAATTATCCTAAAAAGTATATTTTAAAAAGTTTGAGATACTAAAGGTTTTTGGGGTCTACTATAAGTCCATCAATTGTTACTAAGCTTTTCTAAAGCAAAATGCTTATTTGGGTACTAGTATGAACAGATTCCACGATATTTCTTCGGATTCTTCGGAATCTGGACCAGGGACGAGCTCGTCACCCATTTCTAGCGCTGGAACGCAGACCCCTTTGTCCAGTGCCAATAATGCTTCGGAGGACGAGGACGAGGGGACTTGCGTCCAATCTATACCCAGAGTGTTAGTTAAAGCTTTCGCTTTGAAATTTAAAGAGAGGGGCATTGGAGTCCGCAACATTCAGGACCATTTCGAATATCGCGGTCATGTCACGAGTGACACTGGTGCTGTCACCAAGCATATAGTGGTCCAATGTAAATGGGACAAATGTTCAAAACTGACAAAAATCCAGCAAAGTTGTGCTGGAAACCTGGAGCGACACGTTCAGGTATGCAATTATCCTTTAACAATAATAGATTTCCATACATTTTATCATTTTCTTGATTATATCTGATTTCTCTATTCCAAAAGAAAACCCATGGAGGGATTCTGAGAGTCAGGCAGCCAAAGAGGTCCGACGAAGAGTTGTTGGCACCTTCGAAGAAGGTAGTGAAATTCAGACACGACTCCATGCAACAAAAAAACTTCGAGGTTGCCCTAATGGCTATGGTGGCCAAGGACGGAGTTGCATTTTCAATGCTCGACCAAGAAGGATTCCAAGAAGTGGTGGCGAGGGGTGGACCCCAAGTCACTGTACCATCTTCGATGGAACTTTTGGCCGGGATGAAAAATCTACTTGAAAAGAAAAAACCTACAATGTTTTGTGTTAGTTAAAACAAAATTTATATAAAATATTTTTTATGAATATAATTAAATATTTTTAATTCTAGTCGACTAAGGAGGAAAAACACCTCGTGTTAATTCGTTGGGGTGAAATTGTCGAGGTTTACGTCAACTTCATTGACGAAAAATTTCACCATCACCGCGCAATTCCTGTAGGTTTTGTTCAAGTAATGGCACTCTCATCCGAAGCTAATTTTCTGAAGATTAAGGGAGCCCTGGACGAAAGCGGAATAGAAACCTCCGAAGTATGTACTTTAAAATTATCCCCATATATGGTTTTGTTCCCAGCAAACTATTTATTATAAATTTTTCGTGTATCGCGGGTGTGTTCGGTTCTCATGATGGACGCGCCAAAGGTTCTCTCCGACTACAATAACGCTAAGTCGTGGGTTTTGCCAGGCTCACTGACCGAAAATGGTAATTAAATTTGAACCACGTGACAACCCTTGGAAGTTGAAACAAACATTTTTAATTTCCTGTAGGTTTCAAGACGCTGGACATAATTACAAATGAAGCAGAAGAAGGGTTTTCGGTGCAATCACCATGGAAGAGCTTAACATGCATGCCCAATGCTCTCTATATGGTTTTCCTACGTCAACTGGAAGTGTCCCCGGACGGGACCAGTATTTTTGGAAAAGTCGAAAAATGGATTTCCACCGTAATAACTTCGCCGACTTTGTCGAAAAAAGTTTTTTCGTTGTGTTCCGAAAGGAATTTAACGAGATTCCAATCAGTAATGGAAGGAATTGGATCTCTGCTTAAGGTACTATAAATTCATACTTCTTCAGACATACCACTTTAGGAGGGTTAAATTATTAAAAACAATAGCTTTCAAAATCTAGTGCTTTTCCCTAGAGCTCCTTTAAAGGGAGGGTGAAGTGGAAAATCAAGAAATTTTTCTTCGATTCCTTTTTTGTTAACAAAAACGCAGGGAGTTTTGAGATTGATTGGAGGGCCATATCTCAAATTATCCTTAAAATCTAAACCTAATTTGAATTTCAAAATCATTCGGAGATATTTCCTGAATGTTTCACTATGCAGACTGGTCTTATACTTAGAAGAATTGATAAAAAAATCACTTGATTTTCCACTTCACTTTAACTCAACTGAGATCGTCAGTTTGATCATTCTCAATGAATAAAGGCAGTGTCAATATCAAAAATGACCTTACTTTTCTTATATTTATTAAAGTATGAAGAGGAAAGAGAGGAGACTCTTCATTCGACTCTTGAAAACTTAGATTGTGCAGATAAAAGCTCGAATGACATGGACGTCATTATGGAGTTTTTGGAGTTGTATAGACCTATCCAAGTAGCGGCCAAAGAATTCGAATCTTTCGAGCCAGTGGCGGCGAAGACTCTGGGCCTACTAGTCGGGGCGTTCGTCCAAATCAGAAAGCTTGAGTGCTTACATTTTCAAGACTTTAAAGAAAATCTCAAAAAAGATTTTACTGACACGTTCGCTAGTGTCATAAAGGATGAAAATTATATATTGGCTTCGTTTTTGGACCCACGCCAGAAAAGATACATGTTCACAGGTAAAATTTTCTTCCTTTGAAGTATCTTAGGCTAACCCTCTGTCTCTTGCCTTATTGATATCCTCTCCCGGAGGCGAATTCTATTACACAGTTATTTAAATTATAATGTATGCATTTATCTCTTTACAGGTCAGTTTGTTACTCCAGAATGGATCGAAAAATATCCAGCGTTTTGCGTTCCAAGTTTCGATGAGGTGTTGCAAATTGTCCAAAAAAAATAAAAGACATGGAAGACGAGGACGAAACAGAAAATGAGCCGGAAGCCGAAGCTGGAGACTCCATGTTCCCCTCCCTAGCTCCACCCGGTGGGTCAAAGACATTGCCAGCATCGCCTTCTGGGGAGGTCAGCCTTTATTTAAAGGAAGCCCTACCCCAAAAAGTAGATAAAAAAGTAACATGGCTCCCCTGGACATTTGGAGGGCCAAGGCAACCGCCATGCCAAACTCGCCAGAAAGTACTTGGCATGCTCAGTCTCAACTACCCTAATGAGCGTTGCTGCGGAGCGGGCGAAAACGTTAACGCGTTACCAGCGCTCCGGCCATAACCCAAAAACCATGGCAACTTTGCTAAATGTGAAAGCCTTGAGCGAGCTAAAGAAGTAGATGAGCCAGAGGTGAGTTTCCGCTTCCCCCATTGTAAGTGCATTTCAACGAATAACCTTTATCTTGTTTTTTTTTCTTCTTACCAGGGCTCTGTCATCGAGCCATAGGTTGGCGTTAAGAGGGGATTAGGGCTACTGGCGAAACCCCTCGAGTACACTTCCTCCAAATAAAAACGCGTCCTACATCGAGTCAATTTATTTATAAGAATTACGCCGCCACGTAGTTCTTATGAGTAAATGACTCCATTCTATTGTACCTCTTGGGTGGACGTGGAAACAATAGGCTAGAGTTTTTCTCTTTTCAGTTGGCGTCTAAACATTCACTTCGAATATTGCATCTAAAGCTCAAAATTTGCTTCTAATGCCGACTAAATTTAGTTTTAAGAAGGACGCTGCCACGTCCAGCTTAAGACTTAATTAGTCGTTTTTAGTTTTTCTTTTTGCAGTTTCCTCATCATGAACTGGTTCTGGAATCACCATCTGATGGGATTCTTCCAATTCGTTTAAAGGCTATTCTAAGCCTAGCGCATTTATATACTCGGAATATAATTATAGTTTAAAGAATGACGCCGCCACGTCAAGCTTTACACAAAATTATATTCCTATTGCACATTCATCTGGAAAGAATGTGTAGGCCGAAGTTATTACCTTACTTCAATCAGTGGATCATCGGTGACGTCCACTCAGGAGCTTTTCTACTGGATCTGAAACAATCCGTTCTCGCGTAACTTTACATTACGAAACGCGGTTAAACTCGGCTAACAAAATTTATATTTGTAACCTCAATTTGATTTATGACTTATAAAAATAAAACCACTTGGGACTTTGGTCCTTGAAAACCAATTTAGCACACATTATTCTTATAAGCTTACTGAATATATCCCGAATCTCGGAAATATTCGTGATAACGTGAACTCATTCATGATGTTGCCTATAAACATTACTTTTTACCGTTTGCCTTGCAAGTCATAATCATCTGAGAATTTTTATCAAACAAGGTAGAATTATCGCCCCCTTTGTGGAACGTGAAGTGTCGTAATACCGCCTCCTATGAGTATATCTCGCGTAACTTTACAATAGAAAACATGGTTAAACTCGGCTAACACAATTTATATATTTGTAACCTTAATAAACTTTTATGACTAATAAGCTAAATCCAGTTGGTACTTTGTCCTTGAAAGTTACAAACATTTAAAACGAGTTACTCCTTAACCTTTCCTATAATTATTCCCGAAAATTTCATGTATTAAGAAAAAAATTTATGGTGCTTGCAAAACATTTTTTTTAACTTTTGCAATCATGGATATGGCGTAGCTACCTAATAAAACACAATTTTGAAGTTCCAAGCCCTTAAATACTATGTAAGATAGATATGAATAGGTATCTGTAGGTCTACTTAAAGGAAATAAGGAATAAAACGATGCCTGACTTTGATTCGCCATTTCGAAAGTCAGTGATGTTTTTCAAAAAACACTACTTTCAAAAACATAGTAAAATTACTTCGCGCTAAATTAAAAATTTGTAATAAAAAAATTAAAATGCGCAATAAAATGAAATGTATAGTGAAATTAACCTCTTCAAATATGAAATGTCACCAAAAGCTTTTATAATTTCAACTAATAGATAAAAAAAAATGTTTTTATTTTTATTTATTTTTTATTTTTTTGCAAACCATGAAATATCCCAACCCTTTAATAACCAATAAGTGTAGCCTAAAGATCTTTAACCTTTTGAAAAGGCAGGCTCACCACTCTCCTCCCTGGTAAAGGGAAGGGTTTGGTATGAAAAATAACGCCAAAGCTTCCTCGACCGGTTTTTCGATGTTATCATCATTAACTAAATAGCAACGTTCATGGAGAAGCCTGGGAAGGTGAAAGAGGTGACTTGACGTGGAAAATTTCAAAACCGCCGAAAACCCACACACCGTCACTGGCACACTCAACACTATCGCTCATACTTTCTAGCCCTCTCCTTGGCCTTAAAAACCGGTTTTAAGTCGTCTTGAAAACGTTCAAATAATGTTTTATACTCGGGTTACCTCTAAAATCAATTGTAAACCAGAGCACTCTCCTTTTTAATACCAAAAACCAATAATCCAACATTTGTAGGAAGAACAACACCACGATTATTAAGTAATATTGAGGAGTACTGGTCTTATACAAAACAATTTAGCGCAGACAAAGGCAGGGCATTGTGCGCAATGTCATATATATCTTTAAAGTTAAATTAACTGCAACACCAAATAACACGGATGCAGGGTGTTCGAAAATTGTGGTAAGACCGACGTACAGTGGATTTTATGGGCAATTTCGAGTCGAAATCGACTAAAGTTCTTTGACATTTTGAACAAGAGACACCCTAAACAAGTTATGATTGCAGTCTTTAATCCGTTAATAAATAAGCCCACTGTACTTCAGTCCTACCACCCTTTTTGAAGCACCCGTATATAGTTATTATAAAATGTTCTGCACTTTGTATATTATTTTTCTCTTTTTTTTGGAAAAACAAATTAAGTATTCAAAACCAAAGAAAATAACCGATAAGAAAAAACAGCCGTATGTAAAAGAATGATTGTTTAAATTTAAATAAATGAGTCTGATACTTCATGGAGATTTTTAAAATAATTAATTAATTTAAATATACGCAGGAGCTTTCGGACCGCGGTCCTCTTCAGCTGCAACTTTGACAAGAGGGACCGCGGTCCGAAAGCTCCTGCGTATATTTAAATTAATAAT
>JAEQBA010002893.1:182504-212022 GCA_019434445.1 Phalangium opilio
CATAAAATTATTCAATTTAATTACATTAAGACTGAAGGGACAGATATTATAAAAAAGTCTTGGTTTGGACCAAGGCCGAAAAAAACAAACGATATGTGTGAGGTTAATCATTTGACTGAAGTTCAGATATTGCAATTTTTTTTTAATTATTTTTATTCCTTTAATCCTTAATCAATATTAAATTCAATCAAATGATTTTACTGTTAATCGATCTATTCCCTCTAAATTAATTTAAAAAATTACATATCTACGCTTTTTCAAGAATAATTCCATTTTCCGAAAACATTTTATCATGAAATTAATTATTTTGAAGGGATATCGTGTCGATACTCACTAACTTGTAAGCACCTTGTCGGACATAGTTTTAATTAAGGTTGGCTTGACAAATTTTCAGTTTGCACCAAAAATTTTAAATCTGTTGTAAGTTGCGGACAAGACTGATGTTCCAGAAAATATGATAAAGAATTTATTTTGCTCAAACTAATTTATTAACTAATGTCGTCTACTTAAGACAAAGCAACAACCTTGGTACTCTGCTTTCTTTTAGTAGGTAGCTCTCCTTTTATGCACTGGAAAAATATGATATCGGTATAAATATAACCAAAGGTAAGGGTAAAGATTACATAAATAGAAATACGTCTCAGTACCAATGGTTTGTTATATTCATTTCCTGTGGAAATAATATGGTTCAGCACATCGTACCTTACCAGTTGTGCGAAGTCACACTCAACTCCGACCTCCCCTCTTCCTCTATTTACCAATATATGAAATATATAATTCCAGTGTATGAGTCATCTGAGCCGTCGCAACACACTCAGCCCATATTACCATATAGGTCGAAACCTTTTCACATTAGTAAACGGTATTTGACTTTCCAGACCTAACCTTAATAACCTAACACTATAAAAAATACATGTACATAAATGATTATGATTATAGCTTGACACTCACTTTCGTCGAAGGACCGATCAGTTAGGCGGTGTACATTTGTTGGGTTTAAACCATTTTGGAAATTACATACAGAGGAACTAAAACACAGGGGCGATGCTGCCATTGGGGTCGCGACAAAGAAATGTAGCTTTTCGATATTCGAAGTTAAATGTATAAATTCGCGTCAACTGTATATGCGTCTACTATTAAATATTTACATTTTACTTTCGAGTTACATCAAAGTTCGTTTGCTCTATTCAGACACTTAGTATAATATTTCAAATATTCAATATTGATCTATCAACACGTACTCCCTTCAAAATAATTAATTTCATGATAAAATGTTTTCGGAAAATGTAATTATTCTTGAAAAAGCGTAGATATGTAATTTTTTAAATTAATTTAGAGGGAATAGATCGATTAACAGTAAAATCTGTTGATTGAATTAAATATTGATTAAGGATTAAAGGAATAAAAATAATTAAAAAAAAAATTGCAATATCTGAAACTTCAGTCAAATGATTAACCTCACACACATCGTTTGTTTTTTCGGCCGTGGTCCAAACCAAGACTTTTTTTATAATAGACTAAGGCTTAGCTCTATACCTCCGTTGTAATCGCGTTGGACTGTGCTCCAGTGTAGTACCTAGACGTTTCGCGGAGTGCGGCTTTCGATACACTACCTATGGCTACTCCGTCCGCGCACACATCAATCGCCTTTCAAGTCACTCCACCAGATGCGTTTAATTTCGCGTTCCCTAGCAATTGGCCTGGATGGAAGAGACGATTCGAACATTTTCGACGTGCTTCTGGCCTCAGTTCTACGAATGAGGAAGACCAAGTAAATTTGTAAGTCATTTTATCATCCGCCGTAATGTCATTCACGACCGCCCAAAGTTCAACAGTCGATATCAACGTGACGGACGGGGAAGGGGTAGATTTCTTAAACAGATATTGCACCCATTGGAAATAGATGTTTTCCTGAGCGGCCATTCTTCAGAACAAACAAATGACAATTCGTCAAGCGGCAAATCAAGTGTTTCGGCAGATCCGGAGCAATTCTGTGGCAACACTGATGAAACTCCTTCACGGTCATTGTCCTCGTCTTCAAACAATGACGTCCTAAATGAAAATAACATCAACAATTATCAAGATAAAGTTGACTCAACGGAAGTCAATTTTTCACATCCTGATAAACTGGACGATCATTCAGCCCATCCTCATGAACTTGTAACCGATTCACTTCAAAAGTGGGTTACCATAAAAAATAAATAAATGATAAGCACATAATAATAATTTATAAATGACTATGATATTTACAATGCTTTAGTAATATTTAAGTAGCGCCAGTAAATTGGGTTCGATTATATAGCAAAGATTAACTCTCTTACCAAGTTTTATAGAGCCATGAAAGTGTTCTATGTGTTGTCTCTAATAACGCGGCGCGAACTGGTTAAGATGTAGGTTCGGGCAAGAACGAGTTTGTCAAACTGGACAAAACGCGAGCAAGCTTTGATACAAGCTAGCTAACTTGACACTTAATCAGATGTTAGTTTAAGGGAGAGAACTACCGAACTCCACTACTTAACTAAACGGCTACTAACTGTTAACCGCTAAAGACTAATGTGAACTGCCACTGCCGAACTGCATGGCAACCCTGACTTTATATATCCCACGGACAGGCCTAACGCGTCGCTAAGGTAGTGCAATAGATCGCTACCTATCCGGCTCTTGATAAACTATGAGTCAATAGGCTTAATGCAAAAGATTATGAGCCCGAACGGTAAGAAACTAAAGTGGGTTTCTCTTCAACTATTTAAATGCGTGTTGTTTATGTTTTTGTGAAGACTCATGTAGCTGATCCGCTACATTCCCCCACACTTTAAAAACGAACCCTATCACTGTGGCTCTTAATAAGGGTGAAAGACATGACAGGAGGAAAGAAAGCCTTCCTATCCTCTTTTTCATCATCAACTTGCTATCGTGCTAATCGAGTCAACTCCCAAGGAGGAGCACAGATATCATGTATCCGATAATAAATATTCTCAAACATGAGATGAGAAAATGGATACGTTCTTAAGTAGGCATCCAATTCACGTCTGGAACGTAGTTTTCGTCTGAACGGCTCCGGTGCGTAATAATAAATGTCCTGGTCCGTACCACCTGGCCGAACAACCCGTCTCTGCACCACTTCTCGTATGAAACCATGGTGGAATGGAAGAAGGGTTTGCCTGGTGAGCAAAGGATATTGCCGAAGATGATGAGGTGGGGAATCCTCATGTGCAGAATCTTCGTCTGCAACATCCAGAGCGACACGAGCCAATTTTGGGTTCCTGACCTCCTCCCCCGAAGAAGACGACGACGATGCCGTTCGTTTGCGGTTAGAAGAATGTTCCAATGTTGAAGGTGGAACAAATTGTGGCGCTGAACTAGGTCCAGGTTGAGGTGATGGTGGACATGGTCGAACTGGACTCGGCGCAAAAGCTAGATCACGCAAAGTTGAACATTGCGGACTAGTATGTGGCGCTGCAGGAGGACTTGAAGTATTAGGACGGACTGGTATTCAAGGCCTGTCGATGTCCGAGACAGCACGCAGTTCCTCTGGATCAGAGTCATCCATGGTGGCGGTGGAAGATGGAAAAAAGCAATCAGTGGTACGATATACCTTTAAATGGGCTATATTGTCCAAAGATCGTTCCTCTGTTGCGACCTCCTCAATTACATAACGTAAATCTTCCAGTTTTTCAACTATGCGATATGGACCATCCCATTTGGGAGCCAATTTAGCTGCGAAGTGAGTAGCACCATGGGATTGGGGGTGTAAGGCTTTCCAAACATACATTCCTACATCTAATTCCCACTCCTCTATACGCTGATAATAATAATGTCGTTGCTTGGCTTGCATACGATCTATGTAAGCCCTAACGTCCAGAATGTCAGCCTGTAATTGAGTAACTCTATCCTCTAATCTATTGCCAGCTTGGGTCAGGAGACTGAAAAGGCTCCGTAGGAAGATCCCAAGGTAGACGTGCTTCTCTACCATGATTCAAGTAGAACAGAGTTCGCCCTGTTGTCTCAAGAGGTGTTGTATTGAGAGAAAACTAATAAATCTAAGTTACGATCCCAATTACGGTGTTCATTCCCTACATAGATACCTAACATAATGCCTATCGACTTATTAACACGTTCAGTAGCATTACTCTGAGGGTGGTACGGGGTAGTGTAGGTACATGTGACGTTGAATTGCGCACAAGTATCTTTCCAGACACGAGACACAAATTGTGTTCCGTTGTCTGAATGTATAGCCTTAGGGGCTCCCCAATGCAGGATCAGACCTTTGAGAGTCTGACTTACTGTATCAGCGGTGATGTTCTTTAGTGGTATTAGTTTAACATAGCGAGTATAATAATCCACATACACTAAGATGTAACGATTACGCTTAGGACTAAGAGGTAAAGGACCTAAAATGTCAACCACAACTAAATCCCAAGGTTGTTCTACCACTGTAGAGTGCATTAACCCAGGAGTTTTGCGGTTGCGTCCTTTTTATTGTTGGCACATAAGGCATGTAGATACAAATAATACTACATCCTTTTTCAAAGTAGGCCAATAATATCTAAAACGAATACGTTCATACGTACTATCTCTACCTCTATGAACAGCACTCTTGTGTGTGTGAAATAAGTGTAACGCTTGAGGACGTAGTGTACTAGGCAGGTAAATCTTACGCGGTTGATTACCATAGCGATTACGATAAACGAGTCCATCTATGATTTCATATAATGGACTAACTCTATCATTAGCTTCTAATTAAGCCTTAATATTCTATATATTAGGATCTAGACCTTGTTCACGTGTTATGTCTGCCAGAATTAATGCATTCATAACAGGAGGTAATGGAGGCGGAATTACTTGAGGACGGGGCCTAAGTATCGTTCCTAAAACATATCCTGTAGGTGGAATATCTCGGGACAACGCGTCAGCGACAACGTTTTCTACGCCCTTACGATATTGCACTTTAAATTTGTAAGTCTGTAAATACATAATCGAACGTAATACGCGATATGAAGGGTCAGTGCGTGTATAAAGCCATTGTAATGCTTTATGATCAATGATCACTGTGAAGATTTTGCCATCGAGGAAATGTTTAAATCTGTTAATAGCCCAGAATATAGCTACACATTCCTTTTCGTACGTAGAATAATTCTTTTCTGCTGCGTTAAGCAGAGTAGAAGCGTAAGCTATAGGAAATTCTATGTTACCATCTTTCTGACTTAGCATAGCACCTAAACCAACGTTGCTAGCGTCCGTGGTTAAGTAAGTAGGCTTACTAGGATCATAATTATGCACTGGATGCTCATTACCATGCACTATAGCGGCTTTTAATTTAGAAAAGGCTTCTTCACATTGCTCACGCCAGACCCATTGGACATTCTTACGCTTAAGACGGTATAATGGGGCAGCTAATTCCGCATAATGAGGAACAAACTTGCTATGCCATCCCGTCAAACCTAAGAATCGCGGTAAAGACTTAAGATCTGTAGGCCTAGGAAATTGTTTAATTGCTATGGTTTTCGCAGGATTTACATGAATACCTTTCTTATCTATTACATGTCCTAATATTAAGGTTGAAGGTTTAGCGAAGTGACATTTCGTTAGATTCAGGGTGAGACCAGCTTTCGTTAGTTGCCTAAATGCTTATTCCAATGCTTTGAGGTGTTCTGTCTATGTTCTAGACGTAATGATTAAATCATCTAAGTAAACAAAAATGGTAAACTTGGACTTATCCCGAAACACCTTATCCATTAACTTTTGGAAAGTGGTTGGTGCATTGCACAACCCAAAAGTCATTACTACAAATTTATATTTACCAAAAGGGGACGAAAATGCTGTCTTAGGAATACTATCAGGATCCATATGGACCTGAAAGTACCCACTCATTAAATCTAAAGACGTAATGTACTTCGGTTTGTTTAATCCTAATAAAATATCTTCAACCTTAGGAAGAGGATAGGGATCGGGTTTAGTAACTTTATTTAAAGCTTTAAAATCCACACAAAATCTCCAACCTCCTTCCTTTTTCGGTACTAAGCAAATTCCTGAGGACCAGGGGCTTCTAGAAGGACGTATTTGTCCAGCCTGTAACATTTTGTCAATGTGTTCCTTAGTAATTGCTCTTTTTGCTTCGGTACAACGGAAATCAAAGGTTCTAATAGGTCTAGTGTCTCTTGTATCTATCTTATGTGTAGTCATATGAGTGCGACCTGGCTTAGCTGCTGTGACTGCAGGAAATCTAGACAATAATTGTTTAAGTTCCTGTACTTGTAATGGTGTCATTGTGTTTTCCTCTAAAGCAGGACTTATGTCTTGCTGGTCACCTACCGAATCACTGGTACCTATGATATCGGTGGCGCTGGTAACAGTGTGTATGGTTCAGAATCTAAAGTAACTGTTAATGTAGGAAAATCTATATTAGCTAAGTGTGCCATAAAGAAATCTGCACCTAAGATAATGTCTCAAAATAAATCAGGGACAATATGAAAATAGTGTAATAATGAAGTCCCACATATGGTAAACTCTAACTCTACACTACCTCTTGTAATGAAATATTGACCGTTGGGTAAAAAGATGCAATCTTCTGTATTTTGTGTAAATGTTTCAGGGTCAGTGTGGTGAAGGTCCATAAATACTTGTAGGTATGCCTTAGTTGATATAAAACTAACTTCAGCACCTTGATCTACTCTCGCTAATTAGTTCTTCCAATGGGAAATTTTAAAGCTAAAGCAAATGATAACTTTGAATTAGGGGTTTTACTAGAAGATGATGCTAAAATTAGGGAATTATGAGGGTATTTGTATCGACAAGAAGGACGCCCTCTACGTGCATTCCTGCCTGTTAGTTTCCCTTCTTACTTCTAGGCTTCCCTTGAGTAGTAGGCTTATTTTGCTTTAATTTGGGACAATTTGGTCTTATATGCCCTTGTTTCCCACACTCATGGCATGTTAAAGAAGAACTACGAGAAGGTTCGGTAGATCTTCGAGAATTAGAAGTATTTGTGGAACTCTGACTAGGAGTATCACTTGCAGTGACACGTGACCCCTTAAGATTCTTAACCCTAGCTTCTATTATTTCTGCTTGTACTAACAAGTCCGAAATAGTAGAACATTGGTGACGTAAATAAACATTTATGACTGGAAGTAAGTTTTCTTCCAAGAGTGGCACTAGTTCCATTTCCGGAAGGGGATCTCTTAAAGCTAGATTCAAAGTCCGCGACTTCTTGCATCCTTTCGAAAAAGTGAACTACGCTCTCATCACGTCTCTGCTTAGTAGAAATTAATGCGGTCTTCATAAACCTTTGTTTAACAGCGGACATAAAATACTCTCTAAATCGTGATTTAAAAGTATTTAAACATGTCACTAAGTCCATTCGTTCCTGACGATAGCAAAATCGCGCACCCTCAATTAAGAAAGTAGGCATTAAACATAACACTTCTGCGTCGCTTAACCTATGTGCTCGTTGTGACCCATCCAATTGAAATAAGAAATCAGCAGCATCAGCGCTATTCCCATTAAACTTAAGATTAGGTCCAACCGCGCTAGAACTAGGTAATACAACAGGATTAACCGTTATGTTCTGAGCAGTTGCGTTATTTGTCGCAAGATTAGCTACTATATTAGTTAACACTTGAAGCTGAGAGTTTAATGCTTGATAGGAATGCATAGGGTCGAAATTGGTAACCGTACTTTGAGTAGGAGTAAAACGTCCATAGGCAGTTACATTTCCCATTCCCTGTACTGGTGTAGTTCCTTGAAGAGGAACAGTTAGTGAAGGACCAGAAAGTGAAAAAGGATTCTGTAAGCCTATTGCCGATGGAATATTTCCAAAAGGTTTGTGGAGTAATATGTGTTGAGGACGAAACCATGGTCGGTTGTCCATGGGGATAAGTACTACCCAATCCCGTTACTGGAGTTGAAATAGGTGGCAAAGGTCCAGAAATTGAGAAAGGATTCTGTACGACATTTACCAATGGAATATTTGCAGTTTGCGAAATATTTCCAAAGGATGGTGGTATATTAAATATATTTGAGGAAACCCTAGGTTGTCCACCAAGGAATGTAGAAGTAGTAGCTTTAGGCCTAGCACCCATAAAAACCGAAGATGTAGTTACAACACTAACACGGACATGTATATTAGTGGTAAGCCTTGGTGTAGACGCAATTACTTTTGTAAACGGAGTAAAACCCGATTGCATTGTAATACCTCTATTATTAGAAATGCTAGTACTAAAATTAGGTAATTGAAATCCAGTTGCACTTACTGTGACTGGGTTAGAAACCATTGGTACACTTGAAACAGTACAGATTCCGGCAGAGACAACGGGAGGAATAGTTAAAGTTAACTGGCTTAACTGAGGCGTTACGGCAGAAACCGAACGTCTAGCCTGCATGTGTCCCGAACGGAGGTTATTACGCGATAAAGAAGACTGTTCTCTTCTATCTCTCCGCGTAGAATAAGACGAGAGAAAAGAGCGCCAGTATACGGTAATTCAAGATGGCGGCCACTCAAGGGGGAGGAGTCGGGTTTTCCCGATCTCCTCTTTTTACCTGTCAATATTTGATTGATTGTATAGGCTTATAACAAAAGATGGTTTTGTAGGAATAAAGACCATAATATAAAGTAAAAAATAATGGCAATTTTTATTTTAATTACTAATCACAATTAATAATAATAAAAGTCTGCAGACAAAAAAACCCCAATTAATTAAATGCTTAAAAACTATACAATTATATACAACTTTACAAATTTAAATTTACTTAAGATACCCGTAAGGGGTCGTGGTGTAGTCTGGAAAAACTCTGACTTTGTCGACGACTACTTGATATGTTTTAGTTTGATCAATTGTAATTAAAATATGATTAGGTAATCGTCGAATTTGGGGGCCAATTGGTACTTATACTGAGTTCATTTCTGGTTGCCCCTGATTGTTTACACCTAACAACTTTTTCATAATATCAAAATTGACATGGTTTTCTGTTGACGAATTTAAATAAAAACCTTTAACTTTAATTATGTTGGTGATTTTTTCTGTTGCAGGATCGTATATGTTCATAGAATAATTTTTTGCCCCCGCGCTTCCAAACTCACAAATGTAAGCGTCTTTGCCGTAAGGCTCTAACTCATTCTTTAGCTCACCAAGATAATCTCCTGTGGGTAGTATCAGTACTCCATCTGGCGAGAGGTAGATCAAGCTATCAGTACCCATATAAAAACATAGGTCTCCCACCATTTCGAGATGTTTTAGAAGGTGAAGGCGTGCCATAGTTTAGAGAGCTGCAAAATGAAAATATTAAACTCCAACTCCTTCCAACTCCAAGGCAATACGCAACAATGACTCCAATTCCTCCCAATGCCATAATCAAAAGTTTAAACTCCGCAGAACTCCGCCAAGCGAAATGTAAAACTCCTCCCAACTCCTTCCATGAAAATTAAAATTTCTTAAACTCCTCCCAACTCCTTCCATGAAAAATAAAATTTCTTAAACTCTTCCCAACTCCTTCCATGAAAAATAAAATTTCTTAAACTCCTCCCAACTCCTTCCATGAAAAATAAAATTTCTTAAACTCCTCCCAATTCCTTCCATGAAAATTAAAATTTCTTAAACTCCTAGCTTCGTCCATTAAAATCTTTCTAGTTTCTAGTCTTTGGAAGATTTCTTCACTCTTTAGAATTGGAAAAATAGAAGCTTGTAGCTCATTAGTTTTCTTTCAAATTTGGCCTGAGTACTTACACATTATGATTTTCAAATAAGGAATAATATTTACCCATAAAATTCTTCTAGACATTAAAACTTAAGATTTGGGGAAAAGGCGCTACGCGTTGTCGTTGAGTCATATTTTACGCTTAGTTTCTTAAATTAGCTATTTAATTAAAATCGGACTGATTCGCTTCGCAAATGCTATTTTGAAGGACAAGACCATGAACTTCACGAATCAAGAAATACTAACACGAGAGTCCATTCTGTTATTAGTTGTGCCTGCCAATATGCCTACTGCCTTACTTTAATATGCCTCAAAGCTAGAAAGGAGACTCTTGTCAATGGGTTTAAGAGAAAAGGAAAGCGCCCGCGGCCCCACTGTGTGAGAGACTCACTGAGGGGACGTGTCACGGTGGGTAACGGGTGAAAAAAGAATTTCGTACGAAGCTTCTGAAGACAAACAACGCTAAAGTCCGCTTTTAAATTGGAGACCTACCACTTACCAGACTTAAGTTTTCCAACTCCGTAGATTTCCAAATTTTAAGATAATTTTCCAATGCCTCCCAACTCCGCAATTATAATTATCATTATTCCCATTGCCTCCCAACTCCGCACACGAAAACTTCCACTGCCACCCAACTCCAATTTTATCTCAGAAAAACATTTCCAACTCCTGGAGTTCCCATCGCTTAAACGCGAAACCCAGCGGGTTTCGGAGTTCTTCCACGGAGTTGCAGCTCTCTACCATAGTTGTTGTATAACACGCTATAACTACATTGGTATGCTTGTGAGCGATCTCGTTTTCCGCAATATCTTCTGATTTGACGAGAATAGTTTTGTCATTTAGTGTCAATAGCGTTTTCACCTCTTTGTCAGGGTTAAACAGTAACTCATATAGAGTCTTGGCGTCTTTTATTATATCTGTTGAGACGTGTCGGGTGTTTTGTCCAAACTTCCCCCAAAAAGAGTCAAGCATGAGTTTACTCAGGCATCTTAAGCCTTCATTCTTTTCTATTTTATCTATGTCTAAATCGATCCCTTCAACTTCTTTGTAATTTTTGACATAGTTTTCTTTATCCTCTTGGGTGACGCAATCAGCAGGAAAACTGCTAGCTATCGTTTTATACTCAAGGAAAGCGTTTACGTAGTCTTTAAAAAGCCCGCCTTGTTTAGTATTGGGATCGTATTGTGTTACCTGGTACGACCAAGCATCATACATCTGAGTGATTCTGTATCCTCGTTCTACGGCGTACCGCAACTCATCGGTTACCCACGTGCCCCTCAGTTCTCTTTAATCAGGTGTGTGGGTGCAGTCCCCTTGAAATTGTGTCTTACAACAAGTGTAACATAGTGGGAATGTTAACTTTCCATTTATTTGAGCTGGCAATACCGGATGTACTAGATTTTGGGCTGGGAGTACATCACACTTAAGGAGTCCATCAAAAGAGAAGATGTCGGGGAAATTATCTAGAATAATTTTGGAATGACCAATAGGAATTTTCCCGTTTTGTTGACGAAAGGGTACAAACTAGTGAAATCCACTTATGCATTTTCTCTGTCCCCGTCGTTTTATGATATAGCTTGTTAGCACAGCAACGTCCCCCGAAGAAAGCGTCGCGAGGGTTCAATCTTTTGGATGTTTTAACGCGAATATCATTCCGTAATGTTGGGGTTATTTGTTTTGTCTTGTTGCCACTCACATTCCCATTTGACGTTTACTTTATATCCGAGGGCCTCTAGTTGGCTAGTTTTTTCTCTGTTTTTGTGTACCTGGTGTTTAACGTTTCAGTAAGGTCACCGTGTAACATCTTGTTTCTATTGATGGGAAAGTGTATTTTACATCCATGATAATAGCAGCCCATATATTCGAACACTTCTTTGTTGATCGGGGAATAGCCATCTACCTTTAGGGCTTGGATTTTAACTTCCTTACCCCTAAAAGAGGATTGAATGGGGATATTTCTGTCATGCGAAGTCAATTCAAGCCATTCAATGGCTCCTAAAGATTGGTTCTCACCAAGTCTGTAATAGTTTGTGGGAATGATGCTAATGGTGTTTGATTTGAGATATTTTGTCCTGAAAACGTAAGAACAGACCCCTGGGAGGGTAACAGAGCCACAATTAAATGGGTCTTTAAGCAGGAGCGACCGAAAGGTTAAACACCCTAAAAATAGGAGTAGAGTGTCGTTTTCGCAATAATAATAAAGCTCGTTTAAAAAATTAAAGCCTTTGCCCTTACTGACTTCTGAAGTGTGCCATTTCATAAAGGTGTCTAAGTTTTTCTTGGTAAAGTACTGGCAACCGTAAGCCTCTGTGGGGGGTAAAGTATTTTCTAACACGTAGTTTGTCTCTTCCTGTCTGTCTATATCGAACGCGTGATCAACTACGTTGAAAGGAAAATGGGGAAAGTACCCCTTGGCGGCATAAGGTAAACCAAAGGTGGCGGGGAACTTAGATAAAGCTACAGGGATAAAATTGTACGAGTCGAGGAATAATAGATTAGAGAGCTTCATTTCTAAGTTTCGAGTTCCGTTAATTTCGGAACAAATTTCTCGTCCCTATAAACTATTTCCCTAATTAATAGTTGATTGTCATAGTTGCTACCAAAATAGAATAATACAATAACCTTCTTGACGTCGAATAAACTGACTAAATAATCCAGGAATAAAGCTATGGGTTTGCCTCCTGAGAAGCGTTGTTTTCGGGGTCCAAATTGGTTGCATTTGATACAATTAAAATCTAGGGATTGTTCTTCAATACAATCTTCGCAAACAGAGATACTGACGCATAAGATGGCTTGATGTTCGTAAGCACCCAACTTTTCCTGACATATTTTCGTCTGTATGCATTCCACATCAAAGAAAACATACATTAGTTCCGGTTTATTATGACGAGGTTTCTTCGAAGGGATAACGTTGGGGTTTTTATCCTTAATCACTTGAATGTAGCATAAATGATCGCCGGGTTGATGTTTTCCACATACTTGACAGTACATCTCCCCACAGGTGTGGTTCGTCTTGCGGCTTGCGAAATCAATTGTTTTAAAACAGCTTTTACAAAAATAGAGCCTCTCACAAAGAGGTTTTTTGTTACCAATTGGAACCAAGTGACTGTTATAACAATCATCACCCCAGAATTTTCGCAAGCATGACCCGCATGTTTTTTCACGGCCATGACAAATAGTGGGACGCATACATTTAAAGCACCAGTCGTTGCATTTATGAGATTGAATACGCCAGTAGGGAGTGAGACACTTCTCGCAAAAGTACTCGTGACTAAACAATGGTTTTAAATTGGTAATTACATTGTAGTGATTATTTTCGTTAAGTAGAAAGAGGCGTGGTCTGGTCTCTGTAGGGTCGTTTTCGCCTAATATTAAAATGGGTACCCTATTTTCGAATTTATATACAAAGATGGGGTAGGCCGATAAATATAGTTTAAATTTCTGAAAAGAATCGGGGCTACCACATTCGTCTAGGGCGACTCCCGCCTTACGACATAGCTCTAAAGCGGCTGTTTTTTGGAGTGTACCCCGGGGGCCTATTCGTGATATGGTCACGTAACGGTTTTTCAATTCTTTGTTGTTTTTGTCGTTCATGTAGTCACGATGCGAAACAGCTACACAAAGACCTCGGGCTAAGCATAGATTATCAGTGGATGGAATTCGTAGAATCCCCCGTCGATCCCTTGAGAAAATACTGAAGGGTTTAAGTTGACGACGTTTAGATCTGCCATACCCTTCAGGAATTCTCACTATATGGAATATTATTTTTACAGGTCCTTGAAAAAATGCTCAATTTCATCGTCATAAAGCAATTCGGCTAGTTGGTCAAAGAGGATAGAGGGATCTACTTGGTCTAGTCTTTTAAAGGATAATTCTAATTCAGACCTGCAATTTATGCCAAGGCTTCTCAATGTTATTTGGACATAATCTGTTGCTCTGTACTCATTTAACACGTGCTCTGTAATACTACTTATACTGTCAACGGGATCGTCAGTGATGTTTAGAACTAATTCTCTACCGTACATATTAAATTGTTCATAGAATTTTTCGCTCTGTTCCAAGATTTCGCAATAAGCGACATCCTCAATAGGCGAAGGGGGGCAGCCGCCACCCCATTGGTCGTACGCATCGGCCGCGGCTTCTTCCGAGTCCACGAGAACCTCCTGTTCACTGGGTAGGTAGTCGGAGAAGTTCAGAGATAGGTACTCAAAAGGGTCGTTTTGTTGACATTCCTGATTCAAAAATGCCGCCATCTCTATATCGTATTGTGGATTGTTGAAATCTGCGATTAAGTATTCTTCCTGGTTAGTGGGTAGTAATTCATTCCGGCGTCTTTCTATGCGATCGGCGTAAGAAATATTTAGAGGTCTAGGAATTAAGTTACTTAAGTGGTTTAGTTGGTCAATTGTATGGCAGTCTTCCGGTGTTCTAGGGACGGTTCTCATGTATTCAATGACATCAAGGAATCTCTGAATTATATTTAAACCTCCATTCATAATAAAAGTGGGTAAACTTGAGGGTACATTGGCAGGGCCGATGTGTAAATAGGCACATGATAGGAAAAAATAAAACTTGTATAGTACTGGTAGTGGCCAAGGCCTATTTACAGCTAATTCATCCAAATTCCAGCGAAGTGATTCGGGATCCATCTTGATGTTACGAGATCTAAAGTACGAATGCGATATTCTGATTTTTTCTCGCGTTATTTTATACTAAATTTCTCTAGGCTTATTAGCAGGGGGGATGGAAGGTTACCTAAGCTTCTATTGGCCAATGGTACGTTGACCTTTCGGACGTGTTTAAACACGTCTACTATTGTTTGTAAATCAACAATAGGTGACATAAAATTGACAGCCGAGTGATTTTAAAAGGTGGCAGATGGTAACAAAAGGATGAGCCATCAATAGATTTGGTAATTCAACAAAAGGATTGTAACAAAAGAGATGATGCGTCATTCCATTAGCGGGGTTTTTACGACATTACGTGAAGATGTATTGTTAAGAAAATATTTCTTCGATCAATCAAATATTGACAGGTCTATTAATAGATAAATAGGTCAAGTTTACTATTGTATAATTTATTTACTCGTAAGTCGTTATGGAGTCAAGTACACAAAGGATGTCGAGAATTCGTCAGATCTTGGAGATTAATCCCCAAAAACTACTTATTGTATTATTTATTTTATTGATTTTGGGGGTACTGGAATTCCTTAATCTATGGTTTCAGAACTTTGACATAAAAATACGCCTACAGTCTAACAATGGAACAGTCAAGGACAATAGATATTTCGCAATAGCTACGTAAGAAATTTAGTATAAAAACCCCTTGACTCAATAGAGTAGAGTATCATTATTCGAGAAGATCTTAAACCTGCAAGATGGAAAATCAAGAAGCTCCCAAAAGGAAGATAGGTGTAACTAACGAACGTAAAATTAACGGGAGATTCCATATATCTAAAGAGTTGTTCTTAACAAATGGTTTTGTAAACGGAACCCTGGATCCTAAGGTTCGTCTATGCCGGAAACAATCTGTAAAAAGCTTCGCCATTTCTACGGAAACCTGGGAAAAGCTGATGCCGCGCATACCTGTTTTAGCGGGCTGGACTGCCGCCCATGAAGCCAACAATTTTGAAATCGTTTTAAACGATACCCCCAATGAAAAGACAACAGTTGTGGCATACCATAACACATGCAATATAAAAGACTTAATAAAGGAGGACTCTATTGTTTTGACCAGTATGGAAACAGCAGCCCTGAACCGCGTTTCAGGAGCTGTAAAGGAGCATCTCGTCAAGATAAATAACCATGCAAATGTGTTTACACACATGGCGGATATCATTATAGAATTTTATAATGATATTTATGACAATTTATACGGGCACCCCGATCATATATCTTGCTTAGATGACCAGCCTGAGAAATTCGAAGCTGTGGTGGGGTACTTCACCAACTTTATAACGTCATACCAGGTCGTGACGAAATTCAACAATGTTCTTCAAGAAGAAAATCTTGAAAATTATTTTTATAATTATAATTTATTTTCTGTAATTTCGGGTCAAATAACTTATTTAAAAACCCGTATGCATTTACTAACTCATTTTATTTGTATTGAACCTTTTTTTTATAAGTTTTATGTTTAAAATAAATTGAATTGAACCGAAAAACTGTTATTTTTTCTAAATACATATCATACATTTTTAAGCTGTCTTTTTTTCTTTTACTATTTAATCCTATGAAATTAGAGTTTAGAAAAAAAACCAAACTTTGAAGGTAAAAATATAAGCTTAATTTAAATAAAGAGAAGTATATAAAGTCAAATCAGAATTTAATTTTTTTTAAAAATTTACAAGTTTTTTTTTAAAAAAATTTTTAAAAAATAATTTTTTTTTTACATTTTTTTAGCCCCCTATCCCCGCCGCCTCACGGCCGGCTGAGTATCTGCACTAGTGCCGAGAACCCTTGGAATAATATGTCATCCCAGTTCTCGAACACTAGTGCAGCAGCCGGCGGGACCTCCAGATACCTCACCCGGCGGTACAAGGCCAACTGCCCCAGCTCGAGGGTTACACTGAGGAAGAGAGAGAGTAAAATTAGTTATTACTTGTTAATATTATGTATAAGAAATGTATTTAGCTTACCGGAACCCTCGGCAGTTAAAGGCTAGGAGGCTGTAATAAAAATTATAAAATTTGGTTTAAAATTTTTTACGGAATAAAACCTTTTAAAAATACTTACTCATCAGGGATGAAGATCGAATGATTATAAATGACCTGCCGAACCTGATTCAGCAGGTCATTTAAATAATCAGCATCCCCAATGACCTCCGCAAGTACCGCCAGGTACAGCTGGACTTGGTAGACGAGGCTACGAATAAATAGAAATTATAATTTCGCGTTATATTACCCCAAAGATAAAAGGTTCACTTACAAGTCACTATTGACATTTAGTCAGCCTCTCCCGGCCGAGGCATGGCTTGCCACGGATAGTATATGGCCGGGGGAGGTTGATAATAGTGTTGAGGTTCGGGCGTCGGTGGTGGGGTGGGCGGGAGTGACGGGCTAGTCGGTGGCGGTGATGGGCTGGGCGGCTGCGGTGATGGGCTGGGCGGCCGGCGCTGAGGGACCTCCGGGGTCCCGGAACTGGACGACCCCTGTGAGTCTGAAAACTCACAGGGGGAGTACGGGGTGTCTACACCATGCACATAACTATAGAGAAAGATTTTTTAGGTCTTCTCGCAAAAAAACTAAGTTTTAAAAAAAAGTTTTTTTCTTACCTTGATGTTGAAAGGTCCATAGGTTGCTGGTTGTTCATGGCTGATTCGAAAGAAAGTGATGTCTTTTGGGGTCTGAACATCGGCCTTTTATACCTTTTACTATGGTCAGGGCGTGTTCGAGATCAAACACGTGTCCCCAAGATGGTTAGCATGTACAAGGGTAAAAATTTTCCCGGGCAAATTGGTCCGAAGCCATGTCATTGGACCACAGTATCTCTCCTTTTAAGGAGATTTTGAAAAATTCCCCAGCATTTCTTTATTTGCTCATCCAAGCTTCTTTGGTTATCAGTAAGCTTCTTTAACCGTATTTACCATTTCGAATAGTGAAAGATCATGTTAAAGGCTTATAGAAAGGCCTATAGTGAAAGGCAAGATGATGTCAACGCGTTTGTGGTTCTGGCCTAACCGCGTGAACCGCGCTTTCCCCCCCCCCGCGAGCCGTTTGGGGGGCGTCCGACCGCGTTTAGGGGGTGGGGGGTCGCGAACCACGCGCGCGCGTTTTAATTAATCGTGTTTAAGTATGAATGATAATTACAAATTTGTTTCATTCCATTCACTACACCTGGAAACTTAATTATTTTTGGTCCTTCGGGGTCAGGTAAAACAGTTTTATGTAAAAGAATAATAGAAAATAAGGATAAAATGTTTCAACCTAAAGTTGATTTAGTTGTTTGGCATTATAGTATATATCAGAATGGTTACGATGAATTAAAAGAAATGGGTGTAATTATGCGTCAAAGTTTACCCGACGTCACTATATACGATGGTACTCAAACAACATTAATCGTATTAGATGATCTTATGTTAGAAAATAAAAATAATATTTTATCAGAAATATTTACTAAACAATCACATCATAGGAAATTATTCGTAATTACCCTTTTACAAAATATATTTGAAAAAAACTTGAGAACAGCTTCGTTAAACGCTCATTACATTATTCTTATGAAAACAGTAAGAGATCTTATGCAATTAGTGGCCCTTTCTAAACAATTGGCACCCAACAACTCTAAATTTATAGTAGAATGTTATTTGGACGCGACTGAAAAACCATACGGGTATTTACTTTGTGATTTAACCCAAAAATGTCATTCCGATTTAAGGTTTAGAACAAATATTTTACCGGGAGAACAGATCGTCATCTATACTCCCAAGAAGAAAACTATATAATTAAACAACATTTCCTAAATTCAATCATTCTTTACGATGTCACCACCAAGAAAGGTCAAGAAAACATCGTTGAATAAAAAGAAAAAACGTTTAGCAGCTAAAAATATCAATTTAATAGCCGCTTTGGGGCAATTAAAAAAACCACAAAGATAAGCTATTCTTAAAAATTCTAATGGAGAAATTATTGATTCAATTAGCGAGTGTTGTCATAACGCTTTACAAGGCGCCATCAATTTGAAACCAGACGTTTATAATAAACTGTGTAAGCATAAGAAACATATTTGAAAAATCGCTTGCAAAAATACTCATTGGAAAGACAAAAGAGCTATTTTATCTAAACAAACCGGAAGTGGTTTTTTTAGCGTCCTTTTTCCAGTAATTTCGAGCCTTTTAGGCGGATTATTTGCAAAATGAATAAACAGTTAGTTTACGCTAATAAAATGACCTTAGTGCCTTTGGAACAACAGCAACAACAACAACACGAACAAAGTCTTAACCCACCACCCCATCAATTAATAGCAACAAACAATGATATTTCAAAAAACAATGCAGTGTTATCAGAGTTGGATAAAGAGATGAACCTAATTATCTCAAATCCCACTTTAGATGAAAGAACCAAATGGGTTTTTTACGAGGAAGCCTTGAAACGATACCAGGGCATCTTGAAACCCCGCCCATCGAATAAACACGACACCTGGATTAATATGTTTCCACTGAAATATAGGGGGGCAGCGAAAAAGATATTTGATCATTTGACAAGTAACTCTCATAGTATACGTTGGGATGAAGCGGGGGTTCTTTATGTGAATGACTTTAAGATCCCTGATTCTGATATAGTTCAACTAGTATATTTTACTATACAACATATGCTCTTCAACAAATACGGGGTAACTCGTTCGCTTATGGGGATTCCCCCTACAATATGGACAGAATTTGAACCTTTTGTTCAAAACTTTCTACCTCCTAAAAGTAAATCAAAGACTCTCTCAGCATCACCCTCATCAATCAAGAAATCGACTCTCTCCGTACCCTTAAAAACAGGCTTCGACCCCGAACGTATTTAAGAGCGAAGAAGAGATTAACTTTTGACAATAAAGCCAGCCCCTTAATATTAAAGTAGCAACCTTTTAATACCAAGGGTACAGTATGGGAGGTCTATTGCAGCTCCAAAAAGAAGAAATCTTAAAGGACACCTATCTCAACAGCAAACACAGGTCAGAGTTCACGGGTTTAGCCCCCTTGTACAGGGCGGTTCAACATCTTGACATTTCGAGAAGCGATGTCAAAGCCTTTCTAGAGGCCACTGTCGTTTACACACTACATAAAACTGCTATAAATAAATTCAAAAGACGTAAAATCCCTGTATTTAACATCTCGGATAGAGTCGAAGTTGATCTAGCTGACTTGGGGTCAATCGCCAAGTACAACGATAACTACAGATACCTTATGGTAGGCATTGATTGCTTTTCCCGAAAAGCTTTCGTGGTACCCATGAAAAGAAAACACGCTGCCGAAGCTACGAAAGCTCTCGAAATAATCATCGAACAAAGCAAACCTAAAGCCATCTGGTCCGATTTAGGAAAAGAATTTATTAATTCAAGTACGCAAAAACGTCTAAAGAAAAATAAAATCAAATACGGTTCTATGACGTCAGAAAAATTCCACTGTCCTTTTGTAGAAAGATTAATTAAAACTTTAAAACATCGAATATTCAAAATGTTGACTCATTTCAATTCTCATAGATATATCGATCATTTGCCAAACATAGTTAAAGGCTACAATGCCTCTTATCACTCCGTAATAAAAATGATTTAGTCCCATTTCCCCCAAAATAGTTCTCCCAAACGCTACTTATCCCAATCCCAGTTTACCCAAAATTATTTCTCCCAATGATTTTTAACCCAAATATTTATTTCTCCCAAAATTAAAATAAGTATCTTATACATTTTACTATTCTAAATTAAAACCAAATTTTATTGCCTCCAAAAACTCTTCGGGTGTTTTAGCGCCGGTGTCCAATTGTTCTCTCAGAATATTCCGTTTGTTCTCAAGATCACGGTACTTTTTTAGAGGTGGTCTAACAGGGTGAAGACGGCTCATGGAGTCTATTTCTATTTCTTGATGGACCTCTTCTCTTTTCATAAACTGTATTAGTTCATAGATGTTGGGATGAGGGACCTTCAATGCTTTGTTCCACTTGTTATGTGTGCCTTCACAATCATTGTGAAACTCGGAATTGCTGTTGAAAATGTCGACGAAACCACGAACTTGAACTCTTCGCCAGATTGCTTGCGCAAAGTGGAAAAAACATCCCCTTATTCGTGCAACAGGAAATATACCTTGAATGGAAGCTACAACAGCTTGTTCAAAGTCCACCATGAATTCTGCAGGGCTGAAAGATAAACCACGGATTGCGGCGATTGTTTGAATGGCGCGAAACATACGATCATAAGTTTCGCGAGATTTATCTGGTAGCAATACAAATAGCTGAGGTAATATTTTTTTTTCAACGATACAGTGCAATGTAAAGAGTTGATAAAATAGTGCTGGTGAAGCTTTGAATGTTCCATCCATGCATATGCGTTGAGCAGAACAGATTCTCCCAACCATCCGATCAGTTCCGAAAATGAGTATCTTATCTTCGTCGCCTTCGTTGAATAACAGAAAATTATGCTCAGATATAGTCCTTGTCCACTGACCGACGAGTTCGATAGCTCCACGAGTTAATGGGTTATTAGGATGATTTTCAGCACCATTTTCTACTATTAGCGGTGTTCTTCAACATCATCGTTTGCCCACCAATAACCGGAACAAGTCGATCCTTCGAGGTTTTAACCCACTCCATCTTGATAGTGACGAAATCAAACACCAATACAACAATCGCATATTTGTAACCCCATTATATACGAAAACTAAAAAAATTAATTAATCTAATAATTTTTTGTGCCCATCTAAAAAATTTACAAATGTACAACGATTTTACACTTAAGAATTAAAAAAGAAAGATATAACCATTTTATACTTAAAAAAATCTAGATTTATAAAGTTTTTGGGTTAAGTGGGAATTGGGAGAAACGCGTTTGGTTTAAATGGGAACCAAAATATTTTTGGGTTAAGTGAGAATTGGGAGAAATGGTTTTGGGTTAATTGGGACCATACCATAAAAATGGCACCCGATAATGTTTCCCCATCTAACGTCCTGGAAGTCTACAAAAACATTTACAAGCCTGAATTGAGTAATAAGCCTACTAAAAAAGATGTCAAATTTCGTGTTGGTGATTTTGTAAGAATAAGTAAGCTTAAACCAGAATTTTCTAAAGGTTATGAACCTAATTTCTCGACGGAAGTATTTGTCATTTCCTCTATTCTGAGTTTCAGAAAACCAGTGTTATATCGTCTGAAAGATTTGGACGACAAGCATATAAGCGGGTTGTTTTACTCGGATCAGCTCATTCGAACAGTGGAGCCCAAACTGTTTAAGATAGACTCCATACTCAGGAAACGCAAACGTAAAGGGAAATTAGAATATGTTGTATCGTTTATCGGTTTACCTAAATCACAGAACTCTTGGGTAACAGCCGAAAATGTCGAGAAAATCTGAATTCTATTTAACGCTACCTAGCGACACTAGTATGGATATCTACCCTAATAACACTATGGGTAGTTACATCACTAAACTACCGGATCCTATTAATTTACAAGGACAGTGGGAAATTTCGTTAGTAGAGATAATATATACAAACAGCTTTTACAATGTAATATACAAAACCAATAAGAGAAAAACACCTGAAGATTCATTGGATGATGGCAACTTTAAAAAACCTAAAAACACCAAGTCATGTGACTAAACATACCAGGTTGAACGAAAAGGTGCAAAACTGACCAGATACGAAATCTATCAGTTGCCTAATATACCGGCTGGTCATTACAAATCACTAAACCACGTTGTGGAAACTATCAATACTTCCAAAGTATGCGAAAAAACAGCTTCTTTATTTCATATTAATGAAACGACGGGACATGTAAAACTAAAAACCGATGCCTCTGGTGATACAAAAATTATCTTCAAGACCCACAAATCATTAGCCGACATCTTGCGGTACAAAGACCATCTCAATATACAAGGTTTGAGCGATAGACCTGCCAGGCTAAACTACCACGTACCACCTCAATTATATATTTATTGCGACCTGGTAGAAGGGGAAATTGTCGGTAACATCCACGCCCCCCTCTTACATATTATACCCATCGAAGACAAGAAACACGGGGATACCGTGTGCCTTACTTTTGTCTCACCCCATTACGTCCCTTTGTCAAAACATTATATTAGCGAGGTCGGCATTTATATAAAGGATCACATGGGTGAACCGGCTTTATTTCAGTTTGGACTGTTGCACTGTAAAGTTCATTTAAGATGCGCAAGTCCAACGCGCTAGATAACAAAAGATGTGTCTACACGGATTATTATACTCAACAAGCGATGTCAGGTGGTGGTCTGACTTTTTACGTCGGCAAACAGGGACAACACGGCCACGGCCAAAACGGGGAAGGCATTGGCTCGTTCTTGAAATCTTTCGGTAGATACGTATCACCTTTCTTATTTAAAGGGGCAAAGTTCCTTGGTAAACAGCTTCTGGGCACATCTTCAGAGATTATAAACGATGTCGCCGCTGGAAAGGATCTGAAAACTTCCGCTAAAAGAAGGTTCACCGAAACGCTGGATGATGTACAACAACAATACGGTAGAGGAGGGGGTGGCAAACAAAAGAAAAGACTAGCTAAAAAGAAAAAATACCAAAGAGAAAAAAATCTATAAAACAAAGCAACAATCAAATTTAAATCAGATAAACGTAAACTTTCATTCAAAAAGGTTCGCGATATTTTCTCTCCCTAAAAAATGACCGAAGCTTGCAGTACTGGTTTCGATATTTTCGCCACCCCTCCCCTTCAAACGGCCATCGAAAATTCCAAATGGGTTCCGTATCAACCTTTGACTTCCTTGAAAGGTGACCAAGCTATTGAATTTGAAGTAACGTCTAGCGGTAGCGAATACGTGGATACAGCCTTAACAATGCTGTACACCAGAACTAAAATTGTAAATGAGGATGGAACCGCTTTAACAGCCACTGACGAGGTTGGACCCGTAAATAATTTCCAACAGTCAATTTGAGCGTGTCGATTTGGAGCTGGGCGATTGCGCAACAACACCCGCTGCTAGTAACTACGCGTACACGGCTTTGCTTTCGGCTCTGACGTCATACGGTCCGGCGGCTAAAGAATCTCATTTGGGGGCTTCTTTGTATTACAAAGATACAAGTGGAAGCATGGATTCGCTTACAGAAAATATGGGTTTTGTTAAACGACAGAAACTTACAGCATTATCCGAGGAAGTTGAGATGTATTCCAGCCTTTACGTAGACATGTTTAATATCCCTCGATATCTGATAAACGGCGTTTCTATGAAATTAAAATTACACAGAAGCAAACCTAATTTTTGTCTTATGGGTAAACTTCCCGCGGCAGGGACTGGTTATAAACCCGTCATCGTGGAAGCCATATTATACGTCTTAAAGTTGCAATTAGCCCCTAAAATTCTAATTGCTCATGAACAAGCCTTAAGTATTAAACCAGCCCAATATAGTTACACTAGAACGGAAACTAAAATGTTTACAATTTCGCCTAATATCTTAAACACATCAATCGGAAACATCTACCTGGGTACCCAGCCCTCAAGGATTACAGTAGCTATTATAAAGCATACCGCTTACAATGGAACATTGGGTAGTAACCCTTTCGACTTTGGACATTGGAATGTCAATCATCTAGCAGCATTCATCAATTCCGAACAATACCCATCCAGAGCCTTAAGACCCAACTACAGTAAAAAGCAATTTGTCCGAAGCTATTACACTTTATTTTCGGGGTCAAACTGCCACTACAATGACAAGGGGAACAATATCTCTATGGACGACTTTGCCTCGGGTTACGCCATTTACTGTTTAGACTTAACACCTGACGGTTACGCGAGTCATTCAGATCATTGGAGTCCCACGAAGCAAGGACAATTAAGATTAGAATTGGGATTTGAAAAACCCACACCCACTACTCTTAGTTGTATCGTATTTGCCGAATTCCAGGCTTTGTTACAAATAGATAAAAATAGAAACGTGTCAATCGTTTGTTAAACAAATAATGAACGCCGATCAGATAACACGCTTTCTACAATTCACACCACATTTCCTAGGTGTTTACCCAAGGGATTTATTACCCGAAAAAATTGACAAGTTTCCTTCATCTATTATAATAAATTTAGACAATCACTATAAAGACGGGTCCCACTGGGTATGCTGTTACTTTGATGGAAACAGAATGGGTTATTATTTTGACTCACTGGCTTTAGGGAAATTTCTCCCCTCGATTAAAGAATTTGTTAAAAGAAATTCAAGAAAATGGTCCTTTAACAAAAGAAGACTTCAAAACTTGTCAAGTTCGACATGCGGACTAAAGAGCCACAAATCATTCATGAAGCAGTTTGGACGAGATCGGTTGAAAAATGACGTCATTGTTACAAACATGTTGAAGCGCGCCCGTAAAGATTAACTTAATCCTTTTGTTAGAAAATACTCTTTGTAATCTCTTTTGTATTTTTAAAAAATAAATGTGTCATCCTTTTTTTAATACTGTTTTCTTTTATTTCATATATTAAGGAAGGGGGAAAGTAAAAAAGGGGGTAGTAAATTTAAGGGGGATATAACTCAGATATTCCTATAAGAATTTTCATTCAGCATCATGAACTCCGAGCTGCAAAGATATCATTCTTTTTACTCCTGGCCACAAGATGAAAACTACAAAAAAGCTTTAAGCAGAGCGGGGTTTTATTCGTTACATACTGATGATCTAGTACAATGTTTCGAATGCAACGGGATTTTGCTAGCATGGAAACCGACCGATAATCCTTACGAAGAACATTTAAAACATTTCCGCAAATGTAATTTTATCAGAGGTAGGCCTACTAAAAATATACCCTTTACCATTGATGAAACAGAAACATACACCAAAAATATAAAAGTCAAGACTGAGGAAAATCCACCGGAAAAACCTCAAGAAAACCCGGAAGAACTTTATCACACCTTTAAAGTCAAAACTAAAGATCTCGAAAGATTAGTTTTGGAACTCTACGTTAGAAAACAACTTAACGCGTTGTATATTAAAGAAAGGCTTAATGACTTACGTAAGATTTAAAAATAATATTAAAATTTATCTTCTTCCTTACGAAGATAGAAGGAATTATTTTAGAATAAATCAAATGCATTTTAAAATGAAAATTGAAAAAATATCTTAAATATTAGAACCTATACTTTTAAAGAAAATAAAATAACGTTTTTACTTTATATTATGGTCTTTATTCCTACAAAACCATCTTTTGTTATAAGCCTATACAATCAATCAAATCTTGACAGGTAAAGAGAGGAGATCGAAAAAACCCGACTCCTCCCCCCTGAGTGGCCGCCATCTTGTACGGTATAATGGCTGCACCCTCTCTCTTGCTATATTCTACTTTTAAAGCGTCTACCATCTGCGTATACCAGTAGGCCTAGTTAATATTTCTAAATAAAAATGCCTTATCTCTATAAAATTTCTTTGGAAATAATTATAAAACGGAGCTTCATTCATGCATTACTAGTCTCAAACCATCACGACAAAGCCAATATCCTTGCACAGATGCTTACGCATCACGGTATTGTTTCAAAAAATAGTTTCCTTTTATCGTGGTCGGTAGTTCGCGCACACTGTCGATTAATTTTAACTTGATATACCCTTGAAGTTCAATCCTCAAATTTCGATAAATTAACCTTATTTGTTCCTTCGTATCCAATGGCTTATTTAACTGGCTATACAGCTTCAAAATAGCAGTGGTGTACTCCGCGACTGACTCTTGGGGTTTCTGAACTCTCAACGCAATCTTATCTTTAACAATATCATCCCCACCTTCTCCTTCAAATTCCTTTCTCAGTCTAGTCTGGAAATCACTCCAAGTGTTGAACCCGTTACCTTTATCGAAAGTCTCGCTATAAAACCAGTCCGAGGCGGGACCCATGAGCATGCTGGGGACCCACTTTTGAACAAACGTGGCCTCGTCTACACTATACGTAGCCATCAATTGTCTAGCGCGCCGTAGGAAGTCTTTAGGTCCGGCATCCGTAGGATTACCGTGAAAAACGGGGGAAGCTACCGGCGCAGAGAATGGAACCATAGGGACGTTACCTAAAGGGTTTGACTGAGAAACTTGGCCCGCGGCAGAGCTACCCGTCTTGGCCGAGGGTACGCTTATTGTCGGCGTAACTATATTTGGAGTAGAATTCGTCATACTGGGAGGAATGACGGGGGTAGCTATTGAATGTGTTATCACTGGGGAAGGGGTGATAACCGAACCTGACGGCGGATTATTTTGCGCTAGCTGGCCCGTAAGCGCTTGGATCGCATTTTGTTGACTATTCTGCTGATTAGCCAGGGCATCTAGTTTTAACATCAATTGATTAAAAAGGGCCATACTAACAACACCTTGATTGGTCGCATTCCCAACTTGGCTTACATTTTGCGGTCCTATGTATGGGGTGGTGGAGTTTGATTGCTCCCCCCATGGAGAATATTCTGAACCCCCATTTGACCCGTAACTACATTTGTTGCTACATTTTGAGGTGGTAACGCTTGATTAACGAGGTTTACATTACCTTGACTACTTCCACTAGCTACTCTGCTCGGGGAATTACTCCGCGACGTTTGTGGACTAGCATATACAGGAGAGGTACCCCCTGTAGGGCTAACAATAGGGGTGTGAGTGAGAGACATTTTATCCCGATAAAGGTACCGCTCACTTCGCGACCGTCTTTGGGCTTGAACTAATTCTGAATCGAACCGAGAGTAAATGTTCTGGTTCATATGTTATCACGCTAACCAAACTAACTTTCCAAACTATAACTAACACAACCTGGTCAAAAAAATATATTTTTTTTAATTAATAATCTGTAAATCTTTCCCTTTTGAATACGATAAAACCTGAAAAATCTTTAAGTAAACATATCCTGGCTGTGCCCCCAATTTGAGACGTCTTTTTCGTCAGGAAATAACTTTCGTAGCAATGAGTAGGTTCACGGGTAGTTGAGCGGTTTTCAAAAGAGCGTTTTGGAATAAAGCGGTTCCTAAAACAGCGGTTTGCAAAACCGCGTGGAAGCAAAACCGCGGTTGCTGTTTCCGCGTTTTTCATTACAGCGCTATTTCCCAAAACAGCGGTTGCTGTTTCCGCCCAAACTGTGATTGATAGGGAGGGAAATATCTATTATATTAAGTATATAGGACAAAGAACAATATTATGCAAAAAGGAGTAATGTTATATCGGAAGTAATTATAAAATATAATTTTTTGGAAAATTCATATTATTTTGGGAAGTTAATGAAGATAAACAACAATATTTTGGAAAAGGCGTACTTTCGTACGCTCAAGATATAAACGCTGTAATCAAAATGCGCTAAAACGAGAAATGGCTATAATGGCAAACGCGTTTATGAAAAAGCCGTTTTGGACAATGCTGTTTTGATAACACGCCCAATCGATAACATACCCAATGAGTATACCTTTAAACCCAGTATCCTTGAACCTTTACCAAACCTTGTCTCATCGCATCCGGCTAATTCCCGCGCTCAAATAACTTACCTTATTTTATATCATCCGGGTTCTTTCGCATACCTCTACACAATTAGGGAGGTCGCGAATCTACCATTGGTATTAACTAGGGATATGCTTAATGTCAATTAATGATACGGAAGGTTACCATGGAATCGTTGCATTTAATATTCATCCTTTTGCAACACATTGAAAACTTTAACTTAAACTAATATCGTAAGCATGCATTTACCTAATCTAAAACAACTTAAAACAATAATCAGTATTCCTAAAAATTAATTTTGTACATTAATTCAACCCTATTACTAACCCCTCCAAAATAATTACTAACCCCTCCAAAATAATTACTAACCCCTCCAAAATAATTACTAACCCCTCCAAAATAATTACTAACCCCTCCAAAATAATTACTAACCCCTCCAAAATAATTACTAACCCCTCCAAAATAATAATAATACTATAAAACAAAACAAAAACAGTCACTTAACACTTATACAGGGTGTTTCTGGGTTCGATTCGAATTATTGTAAAATTAATGGGTTCGATTCGATTTATTGTAAAATTTAAGGGGTTTATTCGAATTATTGTAAAACTTAAGGGATTCATTCGAATTATTGTAAAGGTTAAGGGGTTCATTCGATTTAATAATGTAAAAGTAATGGGGTTCATTCGAATTATTGTAAAAGTAATTTGTCTAATTGAAATAAAGAATAAAAGACTGGTCAGTTACCAGTACATCTGAACGAACAAGTAACCGATATCTGAGCTACTTTTCTTACCTATAATTACAATCATTAATAAAAACAAAGGGATTAACGCTTTTGGCCGTTTAACACGTTCACGGTCTTCCACTAGCTTTGAACTTATTTCGATCATTTCCTTATGCTCAATAATCGAAAACAATTGGGTCAAAACCACAATACTAGTGCTATAATTCTGCAAGATCTCCTTGTTTTTCGGCCTACTTTTGAGAGCCCATAACGTCGCAACGGAGCGCTTTACCGCAAACCGTCATAGGACCTTTCGGACTCCTTTTGACCCAAGGAACATGCCTGTTAATTTGTGCCAGACTTTCCAGAAACACCCTGTAGACTCAAATAGACGGCTTCACCCTGTACGACCACCTAGGAAAAAGTACCAAGTTTTAAGGCTCTTTTACACAAGCGCGTGGTTCTTTAACTGAAGCGAAAAGTAGATTCCGAAGTATGAAGTCGTATCTCGCGCAAAAAATCGGTTTCGGCGTAAGCTTGTTCTCTACGCGAGGCCTATCATTCACATAGGCGCTTCAAGTTAGCGCGCTTTTGGGTACTCTTGCGAGAAGACGAGAAGGTAAACATGCAAAATTGCGGTGGGACTAGTAACGACCTTATCATTTAATATAATATTAATGCCTGTCATTTTCATTTGCCTGCATGGCTTCCCTGTTTTAAGTTTTGCAAGTCCCTGTCCTCGATAATTAATGATGGGCTTGTCACAAACTCCGAAAAATCGCGAATTATATTTATTAAAGTCCCTTTCTTTCCTGTCCATTTTTCTATTGTTGGCTTTTAAATATTTTATGTTCTGTTCTCGTTCAAGGACATCGTTCTTTCTATTCTGTAAAAATTTACTCTTAAAATCAAGCGTGAATGACAAGCAGACGAAGACAAATTACCACCGACCATGCACCGACTAAACAAATGCTTGTCATTGGATAGCAAAAGAC
>JAEQBA010002894.1:0-26315 GCA_019434445.1 Phalangium opilio
TTTTCCAACATGGCGGCCAAACTATCTTAGAACAATAGGTAGCTTAATGGACATTTTAACTTTTCCCTGCTTAGATTAAAGCTAATTAAACTGGATTCCCAATAAAATTAAACTTGATTACCTTTTAAAGATGATTAAACTAGATTATCTATTAAAGATAATTATAGCTTATTAAACTGGATAACCAATTAATTAACAAGTAAGGGTAAATAATCAAGATTACCAATTAAAGGCAATTAAATAGATTTCTGACGAATGGTAATTTAGCCGGAATACTGACGACTGGTAATTTAGCCGGATTACCAACGACTTGTAATTAAGCTAGATTACCAACGACTGGTAAATAAGCTACATTACCAACGACTGGTAAATAAGCTAGATAACCGCCGACTGGTAACTAAGCTAGATTATCGACTGGTAATTATGCTAGATTACCGACGACTGGTAATTAAGCTAGATTAGAGACGACTGGTAATTAAGCTAGCTAGATTAGAGACGACTGGTAATTAAGCTACATTAGAGACGACTGGTAATTAAGCTAGATTACCGACGACTGGTAATTAAGCTAGTTTACCGACGACTGGTAATTAAGCTAGATTAGAGACGACTGGTAATTATGCTAGATTAGAGACGACTGGTAATTATGCTACATTAGAGACGACTGGTAATTATGCTAAATTACCGACGACTGGTAATTATGCTAAATTACCGACGACTGGTAATTATGCTAAATACCGACGACTGGTAATTATGCTAAATTACCGACGACTGGTAATTATGCTAAATTACCGACGACTGGTAATTATACTAAATTACCGACGACTGGTAATTAAGCAAGATTACCGACGACTGGTAATTAAACTATATTACCGACGACTGGTAATTAAACTATATTACCGACGACTGGTAATTAAGCTAGATTACCGACGACTGGTAATTAAGCTAGATTACCGACGACTGGTAATTAAGCTAGATTACCGACGACTGGTAATTAAGCTAGATTACCGACGACTGGTAATTAAGCTAGATTACCGACGACTGGTAATTAAGCTAGATTACCGACGACTGGTAATTAAGCTAAATTATCGACGACTGGTAAATAAGCTAGATTACCGGCCAAATGGTAATTAAGCTGGATTACCGACGGCAGGTAATTAAGTTAGATTTCCGACGGCTGATAATTAAGCCGGATTAACGACGGCTTTTAATTAAGCTTTTTCTCTCCTGTGTTTTCTAAACAATTTTAATTAATATGAAGACTGAAGTAACAGATATTAATAAAAACTGTCATTGTAGACAAAGACCAGAAAGTGTGAAAGATAAGTTTAGAAAATTAACTGCCTGAAGAAACAGATATTCAAATTTTCACTTTTGAAGACATGATTATAAAACATCAATTATTTTAAAAAATTCGTATCTTACTTTTTTTCACCAAAATTTCATTTTCCCAAAATATTTTTCAACAATATTTACCCATGTATTTTGTTCTCAATAGTAGTTCAAGATATAATGGAATCTAGAAGAATTTAAAGGATACTAGCTTGATACTAGGTTTATTTTCGACTAACATTTGCAATTAGGATATTCAAATACTTGGATTCTGAAAAGATTTCTCTTGAAGAGTTTAAATTTTTATCGAGGGGTCGGATATATTGCGATTAAGTGTACGGGATTTTGAAATTTAAGAGAGATTTTGGGATTTTAAAGCAATTTTTGGGAGGGATTTTAAGATTTCAATGTTAATTCCCCATTGGACATACTTAGAGATTTTGAGATTTCGACCGAAGTGTACGGGATTTTGGCTATTGTCCGACCCCTCGATTTTTATATTTTAAAATTGGAAATATTGCGAAGCGGAAAATAACATAGGCCTTTACATTGTGATTTAGTTATTTGTGTCGAAAAGATCTGTAGATTGATCGTGATCTTTGAGAGCTATACAGCACGTTAATATTTAATACTTCAAAACATTACAATTGAAGAATACGTTTTGTTAAGTTTTAATACGGTTTTATTATAGCAGCTCTCAACAATTTTCTGTCCATTTTATACTCTTTATAGGGCCGAATTCTCTACCTAATTGTAAATTTTTGATTGAAAATAAAATGTATCGCGTACTATTTTTAAAATGTTGCGCATGTTTCTTGTTCAAATATTGTTCTGAAGTAATTTTGGTGAAAAAAGTAAGATAAGAATTTTTTGAAATAATTGATGTTTTTTAATCATGTCTTCAAAAGTGAATATTTGAATATCTGTTTCTTCAGGCAGTTAATTTTCTAAACTTATCTTTCACACTTTCTGGTCTTTGTCTACAATGACAGTTTTTATTAATTTACATTAGAGCTCGGCATTATCTATCCATTATCCACAAATTGGTGGATAACCGATTATTTATAAACAAATTTGTAAATTCTAATACGATTTAACATGTAAGTTCTGTGGGTAATTTTCGAGTATGGATTAAGAAAAAATAACGTGGACAATGGATAGATAATGCCGAGGTCTAATTTACATGAACTTTGCACGTAATATCTTGAACACACAACAAATAATAGAACTTCAATTTTATTGATGGTCTTTAGACGCTTATCTCTCTCAGTTGACAGATCAAACTGATGATAAAAACTAACAAAGATAAACTCGTTCCAAGCATTAAGATAAGAAAAGGCAGTTTTAAATTTCCCAAGCCTAAACTGTTACTTGTCGGTGTTTTCAATTTTATGTACATCTTTTCAATGCAGTCCTCGCCCTTTTTCATGGAGCGGCTACTCATATAAAGGGGGACCCCAGATTCGTAAAATCGAGCTATGCTGTAAAATTAAATTAGGCATTGTAAAATTTGAGCTATGGTATTTAAGTCGGTATTTCCAATATAACTTGTCGATGGTGTAAAACTCACATATTGTAAAACTTTTTCTTTAGCTGTGGATCGATAGCTTTTGATGTTGGATATGCTTCTACGAAGCTATAAATTGCATCATCCGAAATGTGAAAGTAGTGCTTGCTATCGTATCGAGAGCATGATTCTCCTACGATGTAGTGAATCCCTCCAGTTCCAAAAAATCCCACGAATTTGCCACGATGAACACCGGGAAAAAGTTCTGGGAACAATCTCTCGTCCGCCTGGATGCGATGCCAGATCCTACGCTGAGTTATCGTTTTTTGACTCTATTACAGAACAAGAAATGCCAGATCAAACCCTTTACTGTAAACCATTCTCTGCAGAAACTGGTCGCATATGTTCGAGATGCGTTCAACATAATTACTTTGAAATAGTGATATTCTGTTTGCTTAGTTCCTACGACGATTTTCACGTTTTGGCGTTCTAGTAGCTCATTAAGGCTGTTGATAAATTTTGGTTGACTTGGAGTTGTAATATTTGAAAGTAACATGCTCGTGAATAACTGCGAAATGAACGAAAACCCTAACAGACAACATAATCTACGAAAATTAGCGTGTCCATTTGGAAAATCTACAGGTTTTAGAGCTTTTCAATTGTCTGATTGGTTGATTTAGACTATTATGCACAGTTAAATACCTTGTCCTATTACCAAGGAAACTGCGGCTAACCAATGTACAATACAAAACTCAGTTACGGAAATTTTAGTCGATCCGTTAACCAACAGGCATAGTATCGGAAAAATTGCGATGAAAATCAAAATAGCCCACCATACCTGTCAAAAAATCGGACCGTTTTTCTTGTTTCAGTAATATTTAAATAAAGTCAATGTCTATAATATTATTTCGAACGTATGTCATACAAAATAAATGAAAACACGGTAAGTTGGATAAGATTATTTTTTTGGTATGGTAAATTTAGGTTAAGTTAGAAGGGTTTTATATAGTCAAGCCAGGTGAGGTGAGGTGGCTTTTGATTTAGTGAAGTCGGGGTTACTGTCAGGTTAGGTTAGGTGGTTTTTGTTTTAGTCAAGTCAGGTACGTTAACTAGCGTTCACACTTTCAGACTACTCAAAACGACTTGTCAGGTCAGCCGTTCACACTTGGTATTCCAATATTTCTTTCCTCTAAGGCGCGTACGCATAGGAAACTGAATTGAAATGTTCTATTTAATATAAGGTATTGTTGTAGTTATGTGTAGTTTTAAGTCATTTCTAGTAACTTAGTTCCACTTTTGGTCGACACATCGACAAACCTAATTAAAATTAAGCCTGAAGTACAGATATTAATAAAAAGTGCCTTTGAAAACAAAGCCTTTAAAAGAAAAATATGAGCGGCCAGATTCATTTAGCTGAAGCAACGGATATTCAAATTTTCAGTTTTAAATGCATTATTATGAAACATCGATTATTTGAAAGAATTATTTCTCTCCTTTTTTCACCAAAATTTCACTTGCAAAGAAAAACTTAACATGAAATTATTATCATAAAAAAAAGTGGGGTGGTGAAGTGGTTAGTACTTTCGCCTCGCAGCATGAGGGTCCCGGGTTCGGACTGTGGCATCGGGTGAAAACCCTGGGAACAAATCCTTCTGTGTAGAGTTTGCAAGTTCTATCCCCACTTGTTAAAGGAGTTTTCCTACGCGGTCTTACCGGTTTCTACTTTCCATCAAAACTTGCCGAGGTTAATGGTAGTAGTCAGGGCCGGAAATAAGCACAGGACACTGGACATTGTCCAATAAAATTTTTAAATGTCCCATAATTTTTTTAAAAACTAAGGGGCATTTTGACCAATAAATTTTCCGATGTTTTTATAGCTTGACTATGAAGATGCAACACTATTTTTGCACACTCCAGTGGACAGTGTCCCATAAATTTTCCAGTCAAAGAAGAGGTCACTGGACACATGTCCTATAAGAAGTTTTTCTTATTTCCGGCCCTGGAAGTTATTATAGGGCGCTGTCGGTTAGCTGTGGCATAGGGGCTAGCCACCACCTCTCTATGCATTGAAATCGTGACCCATTGAAATATAGCCCACTGGGTGTTATGGACACGAAATAAAGCTAGATTATTATTATTATTTTAAAAACAGTACATGCAAGGTTGTTCGAGTATACTTTTCATATTACCTCGTTAAAATTTAGAATTATACGTATAATGCTATCGAAGGTCGAAATAAATGGAAACAAAATCTTTTATAATCATTTAATCCTCATAATAGAACCACAAAACCATTATGAAAACTAAGCGAAACTAGTCCATTATTTAAATAAAGTTAAGCTTAGGGCTCATAAAATCAAGCTCGGTTACAGATCCAATCGACTGTTATAACGTCAATATCTGTTTTGTTTCTCAATATCTGTTTCGCAAATCCAATTTTGGAAACCTATCAAAACCCATTGTTCATCACTATCCACAAAGAGAGCAGTTTCTTCCGAGCACTACTTTTGTGAGAAAAATGTCTAAGTATATAGAATACTAATGGTACTCGTGATTACGGTGAGAAAAAAGATAACTTTTTCAAATAATTGATGTTGTATAATAATGCCTTTAAAACTGAAAATTTTAATATCAGCTACTAAAGTAAAACAATTTTGACCACTTAAGTTTTAATTTTTAGGGCTTTGTTTTCGAAGGCACTTTTTTATTGCTATAAAAGGATCTCTATGTATCGATCATCAAATAAAACCTGAAACGCTGATTGGAATCAAGATACTAAGGCTGCGTTCAGTAACACTCATCAGGAAAAACATCGATGTTTGGGAAAATGAAATCGGTGTTCTTTTGACGTCATGATGACGTTGCACTTGTTGAACGGCACAATTTTGTGTAATCGATGCTTTTCTTAATGGCGACGATATTATGATAACGTTACGGCAGAGGCTTAAATGATAAATCCGAACTATTTACAAAGATATTGTACTTCAATTTATCAATTAAATCAAAATTCGGTCAGAATCCATTTTTTACCAAAATAATATATTGCTTTTCAGTATTATTATCCATAAGGATAATATTTGTCAATTCTTCATTATTTTAAATTGGTGGAGATTGGGATGTAGTTCCCCCCATTTTTGGTCGCGGCGCAAAATGACGAAATTTATGTCATGAATCCGATGCTCATCAAAAAAACCTCCTCTCACAGCTGATTTTTCTGATGGGCATCCGATGAGCATCATGACGTCACGCCCAAAGACGCGAAAAACCGTTCAGTAAGACATCGATGTCATCTTTTAGTCATCGATGTTATTGATGCCGGTTACTGAACGCAGCCTAAAAATTAAATATTTTAGTGTATAACAGTGAAGACTCACGCCTCTCTACTAGTCAGCAAACTACAACCGAAAGTGAGTTATAAAATTAATTAACGACATTTATCACGTGGTTTATTCTCTCGTTTTTACTTTCTGGCTATTGATAAATCCAACTTTTTTCGACTTGCCTGGCCGACAAATATCTTGTTCATAATCTAACAATAGTTAGGTCGGGTGTTCACACTACCTGAGTTGTAGGCTTGACTTGCCAGGTCGGCTATGTCAGCTGACTAAACTTGGATAGCGTGAACGCTCCAGGCTTTTTTTTTTGGTTTGGTCAAGCCAGGTTAGCTTAGGTTTTATTTATTGGGTCACTTAAAAATCACCGAAATGTCTTACACTCTATTTTGTCGATTAGTATTCGGACGAATGGGACATCAGCTCTTTTGTGGCTTATATGTAGCCCCAAAGGAGCACCGTCCCCGCAAAGCTGGCCTTTTCTAATTGACCAAGCTATAATGGTTCCTCAGCATGTTCTTTTGTTTCAGTTTATATTGAACCATTTTTGAGAATTTCACCTTAAATTGGAATATATGTATGATATCGAACATTCCAAATTCTCGATTGATTGGACCTCCACTAAGAATTTTCACTTCAGACACGCTATATGGCCCTCCTACGCTTGAGAATTCCAAACTGGATTCATCTTCCAAAATGTAAAAGGGAAGAGCAATATCTGAAATCTTCAAGAAAGGAAAATATTACCTTGAAATATTTCGAAAACTTTATCATTTTAGAAACCGAACATACATTGTTTCTCAGAAAATTAGTGATATTCCTAAATCCCCCATTCTCATTAACACTCAGCGAAATATCATAAGCACTGTATAAACAAAACCCCCAAAAATATCTGATTATAATGTACCGATATTTTACTGGTAACTGACCAAAGCATGGAAGAACCAGGCGAGATGGAACAGCCCCCTAGTGTTGAAAAACCTGTCGTCCAAAAACTTGAATCCCCTTTTCACTACCAACGAGATATACAAGGCCCATGCGGGCGCCAATTTTTTATTTTTTTTCCGGACCTTTTAAATCGCCACGATTCTCCGCTAGAGGCGCGTTCTAGTCTAAAAACATTACGTAAATCTAAGTTTCAAACCTTGAGCGAGGGAGCGCGCGGCGGGATTTCATGTGAATTAAGCCTAATTAGTAAGTGTATTAAAGAGACTAAGAAGCGCCATCTATCAACCACACAAGTCAAATATACATGGGTGAGAGACCCCCCTTAGGAGCGAGCGTGCACGGGCCTTGTATATCTCGTTGGTAGTGCCCCTTTAGATTCCTCCTCCCTTCCTAAAGGTGGGTACGTGGAAAGGCTGCGCGCGTCGGTTGGCGCGTGCCAGTTCAATTTCAAATTTTAGTGAACAAGGCCATGGCCAACTTAGATTACCGGTGGTAGAAGGCCTGCCAACTTCACCCGAGCCCCATGTTAAAAAACGACTAGCAAAATCGCCCCTAGTTCCGACTTTCGCCGTTAGGTGCGCTACCAACCCAGTTTTCCTCCTAATGCTTTTTCTATGGGAAAAGAAATTCGGAAGTGGAATCGGTTTAAGAGCATTTTTAATATATTTACCGATCTTTTTCGTGGCCGAATTTTAAATGAGAAGTCAAGTAAGTTTTAATTTATATTTTGAGACCAATTTCATAATTTTCCGTCCGTTATTTAACGAGTAATCAACATTCAAAGTTGGGGTTGTTTTTAAGGCGGAGAAATGCGCCGTTTAGCGTTAAGCCTCGGTCTTGAAGGAAGTCTACATTAAAATTCAATGGCGCCGTTGGACGAAGGCTTAGGTTTTCCGAGAAATTTCATTTCTCCGCCTTAAAAACAACCCCAACTTTGAATGTTGATTACTCGTTAAATAACGGACGGAAAATTATGAAATTGGTCTCAAAATATAAATTAAAACTTACTTGACTTCTCATTTAAAATTCGGCCACGAAAAAGATCGGTAAATATATTAAAAATGCTCTTAAACCGAGTCCACTTCCGAATTTTTTCCCCATAGAAAAAGCATTAGGAGGAAAACTGGGTTGGTAGCGCACCTAACGGCGAAAGTCGGAACTAGGGGCGATTTTGCTAGTTGTTTTTTAACATGGGGCTCGGGTGAAGTTGGCAGGCCTTCTACCACCGGTAATCTAAGTTGGCCATGACAAGGCTTACGCTACTCTCGCCAAGTTTCGCGAGTTGGACGGTTCGGCGCTGCGTCGGCTTTAAACGTCAACGTTAACAGCTGTAACCAATAACAAATCAGAGGCGAGACAGAATTTTGTGTTCCCACTATCTCGGAGAGCTCTCCTACGTCATTCGCTTCATTTCTCGTAGAGGCTCCGCTATGTTCGTCGCTGTTCCATCTCGCCTAGTTCTTCCATGACCAAAGTTATAACATTTCATTTGGTTCGAACAATATTTTGTTATGGTTCGATTTTTGCACAAAAAAGGAGAATACCAAAATGAGCTTTGAGTTTTGGCGTAGAAAATAAATCATCTAACTTCGTCGCATCATGATGAGTTCCAGTAACGCTAAAAATTGTAAAATTGTCGTGCTATTAAAGAACTATTTACCTCTTTTTTAAAGCCTGGATAATTTCATTGTGTAGCTTTCCAAGATCACCACCGAATATGGGTCCATTTTTATCTTTTAGCGTAAAATAGGAATATAGCGTTACAACAATTCTGGCAATTTTAGTCGCGTTCATCTGGCTTTCTGGGGAAAACTCGCAGCCTAAGGCACGAAGAGCGGAGAAACGGAGAACATTACCATTAAAAAAAAAATATTTAGAAACCACAATTCTACGTAGAGAAATTAAACACATGACCGACTTTAATCGAAATTTCGAAAGCGAGACTAATTGTTTTTAAAGGTTAGCGTGCATTGTTCATTTTTAAAGCGACATTTCATTTAAAATGAAGCTTTTTTTACATATTCCCTTTATACAGGCCGGAAGGAAGACGGAGCAAAGCTTTGGGAGCTTTTAGAATTTGGGGCTAAATCTTTGGAAAACACTTTTGAGCGTTTGTAGATTTTATTCTTAGATAAGACTTTACCCGCGCTTTAATGTGTAAAGACAGTTTTTCGATTGGAAGTAACGTTTTTTTGTAATAACTGCTTTGGAAAAATACACAGAACTAATATCCGAGCATTAATGAGTGGTTAAAACTGTTAAGGGTGGTTTTTTTGCACAAAGTTAATCACACATTTTGACGAAAATCTGGAAATTTTCCCGTAGAAATAACATTTTAAATGTTTGCTGTGATACTTAAACTTTCTCGTCTAGTCAAACTAGTCTATGGAATCTGTCTGTGCGCAAGGCTACGACATCTGTTTCCGAGCGATACTAGGGCTTTATCTGCGCACGTTTATAGCATATATGAATTCCGTTAAACTAAAATCGGCTTACAATCAGTTTTATTTTCAAAAGTAACAACAGTGTAAAACAAGCTATGTCTTATTAAACCAAGATTTCATGCATCGTCTGAAGGGGTATTAGGGCCCAAATGGGCCAGGGGCCCAGGAGTTTAAGAGCTTGTAACCCTGAAATGGTTCGGTTTAGACCAAAACGGCTCAGGAAATTTCGACTCCAAATTTTCCAAGGAATCTAGTGTTATAAATACTCGCCACTTTTTTTAAATTCAGAAGAACTGGATTGATAATATGATTAATATCTCTCATTGTTCCCCATCATATAAGGCCATTCTCATCTTCAAATGTAAAATAATGGCGAATTAACGTTAGAACAATTCTGGCAATTCTAGTGGCGTTCATAAGGCTTGCAATCTGGACAATATAGTTGCCCTTAGGCTCTTATTTTCTCGCAATGCCGACAAAAGAAGAACTGGACCATGGAAATAGAAGGATTTCAAAACCATACGCCTCAGCCACCAGCCCTGAAAGAAATGCCTTAGTATTTTTTAAATCGAAAGAACGAGTAATTCATATTCCAAAGTATGGCTTTTAGAAATTTCAATCATGACAATAATGAAGTACCTATTGTTTAAACCCATCACGTCACTGACCGTGACGTGTAAAAGCTTCTCAGTTGGATATTATTTGGAGCATTTTAACAATTAAACTCGCGAGCTAAACTCACTTTTTTAATCAAGTTGATTAACTCTTTGACCTCAAGAAAATGTTCCAAATAAGTTTTCTAAAGAAAGTTTTAAATGAACGAAGTTAACGTGGTCATTTCAATGTCATTAAAAATTTAAAAGCATATAGAAAACGTTTTAAAACAGTAAACGCGATAACCTTTCAAACTTAAACTGAAATATAATAAAAAACGATATTCAAGGGCTACATACAAATTTCCCTGAAACTTAAATAATTTTCTCTTCCGCGTATACTTCAAATAAATCGCATGACTGAATTTCTTCTCCTGAAACCTTAAACAAATAGTAAACGAAAGTATGGCGCAAGTACCGGCTTTGTTGTTATCGTTGGTCAAGTTCTATGATTGCGACTTCAAGTTATAGTCCAGAAAAATTGGTTTTATGCTCTCATATATTAAAGCTATGTTCACACTTACATTGGAGTAGGTTGGGAACTGGTTAAGGCCGGTAAAAATAATATCCCTGCAAAATAGAAACTAGCATCCAAATTAGAAAAGGGTTCCCGGCACTTCACCAAACAACTTCAAGAAACCACATTTTTATTTATTTTAAATATGTGATAATAAATGAATGGGTGACTGGTTCTGATATGCCTTCATACTTTCTTTCTCCTTATCCGTTGTAGGGAAATAATCACATGTTAATCCGGGGCCATGGGCAATCGCATAGTTATTACAGGTAGTTATTAGTTTTTCTATAATGCCTTTATGCCTGTGCCATGATTTATTCTCACTCAACCATTCAAATTCCACCTTAGTAGTGTCTTTATGGGTCCTAGGTTGAAGGTTCTTAATGTCATACCCTGAGATATGGTTTGATATATCTGTGCTACTTCTCTTTTGGTATTTGCTAAGATTACTGGTATATAATTCGTACGCAAAATTTGCTAAATCCATACTTGCAAAACATTCCATCCAGCGCTTAATACCATTGTCGTCCGCTCTGTGGTATAGTAGCACGCATAGGGCCTTAAAAACTATGATGCACGTACCCTCTGCTTCGGCACAATAGTCTGAGATATGTTACATATAGACAGGTTGATCTAAGGAACCATATAGGCTAGCGTTTTTGTCATCGATATGTGCATGTGTCCATTTGAGTTTATCGGGTGAGTTAATCGCTTCGTCATAAGATTGTGGAATTGTCATGCACTTACGTATAATTAGCATATCTTGTGCCTCTTCTTCTACAAGAGCGTTTTTGTTCGAAAAATCAAATTTAGTTAGGTCAACCCATTGATGGGTCTGTTTCACATTCTCTTTCAATTCCGGTCTTAACGTTTTCCATAAGGATAACATAAATATAGATCCAGCTATCCTTTCATTGCCCCTCCACTTCTCCTTTCTTCCTGGCGCGTAGTAACGTTTCAAATTTAGGGGGGTACAGTCTAAATATGGATTTTGGAGACCCCTCCCCAAAGATAAGAAAAATATCAAAAAATACATAGAACAAGGTTGAATATAAGGTGAAATGTAAATGGTGAATAATTACGATTCTCCAAAAACCGTAGTACGATAGGTGTTGTGGAAAATTCTCTGCACAACAAATTTTTGTCCATCTTATCAATCCTCTCTCGATATGAGTAGATAATTGCTAAATTTTTTTAGTCTTTTGTTGTGTCATTGTTGCCCGTAAGTAGGTTTTTAAAAGCTTCAACATGGAGAAACCTCTTTCTGCTGAAGCGGAAGTGGCAGGCACAACAAGAAGCAGACGAATGAAGCTGCAAACCTCCGGGAAAAGACTTTGGGTTTCGTCGTGCAACTTGATTAGGTCAAGAACCACATTCTTCAAGGTTGATCATATTACTGTTGATATCAAGCTTCACTTTTGCACGCAGAATGTTAAATCCATAATCGGAAAGTGTTTGTTTAATTGAAGTAGATCATTTTCTGAGCTCAAAAGAAGTTTTTCTTCCAGTTCCTTGTATTTTTTGAAACCGGATTGATCAAACCTACTGTTCAGTTCAGAAATGATTTTGTGAACCATTTCAAAATAGATGGCTCTATGTTTTTCCTTCGGTGTGTCAAAGTGGTGGTTTGCAGACGCAAGTTTAGACTATGGTTGCTGCAGTGCATGTACATTGCCAACGGTTGCAATTCTGCTATTCTAGTCCTTACAACTTTCTTTATTCCTTTCATATTGCTACCTCCGTCGTAGCACTGGCCCCTAAGCTTTGACAATGGTAAGTCGAATCGAATTAAAGCATCTAAAACCAGGGAAACAAGCGAGAGACCCGTTGTCGAGGAAGTCTCAAAGAGCCCCAAGAAGAACTCCTCCGTTTCAAAGTTTTTACGAACAATCCTTCTCTTAATGGAAACTTCTTCTTTTCCACTTACATCCGAAGTCACATTTACGATTAAGCTGAAGTATTTTGATTTTTTGATCTCTTCAAGAGACAAGAGCACATATGATAACAGTGTGCCGTCAATTGAAGCATTTCATTTTGGACTTCAGGGGAAGTAAAATTCTTCTTTCGTTGCAGAAAGAGCTCAACTTCTGGTACATGTTTAGACATTACTCTACTCAGCTGAAAATAGTTTCCTGACTCATTATAATGACCACGAAATGGCAGTCCTTGACGTCCATGGTACAGAACACATTCGAAAAGCGCCTCAAACGCCACCCTAGCTTCCTTCTGTTGCTTCAATAGAACGTGATCGATAAGTGAACAAATAGGCATGGTTCGTGATGCTTCGAATTTTCAACAGCTTCCATGAAATTGACTTTTTTCATTTTTATTTAATGTCTCCGATCTTTTATTCCACTTGTTAAACTCGTCACGAGTGAAAATTGTGCTGACATTGGGCCTAAGGTTTATTAGTTCCAGGGCCGGCATAGGGCTGGGCCAACAGGGCCATGGCCCGGGGCCACCACCTGACAGGGGCTGCCACTTGAGTTCATGTGTTATAGTAATTATCTTCAGAAAGGGAGATATAGATTAGAAGATTTTACATTTTCTATTTTTGGTGGAAGGGCAGAGCTCCAAGTTCTAACTCTAATGGCTCGTTTTCATAGAAACTAGAAAATTCGAAAACGCTCACGCTTCACGAGCTTGAATACGCGCGGTAATGTATTTTTTTCGAACGTTTCCGCTTTCGCTCGAAATTTTCACGCAACTCGTGCCTATGAAAACGAGCCCTAAAGCTATGTCCACACTGAGAAAATTTCGAGCGTAGCGTACGTAGCGAAGACGGCGAGAGAGACGAAAAATGTTCATTTGGCTGAACTTTTACGTCGATCTCGCCGGCGTAGGCGACGCACAACCAATCAGCGTCCATCGTTTACAGACGTCATATTTAAAGAGCTGCATCGGTTTTTATTCACTATAGAAGTCTGAATTAATTGCATGTTGAATCTTGGTTTGGCTGCTATTTGGAATTTTTTCGTTATAATGTCGGACAACGAAACTAGAATTGATATTAATGCAAATGCTCAACGAAGTGTTTATCCCCGTAAAAATCGTAATAATATCTCATTTGGGTGTGGGGTTATAAAAATCCCCATCTTTTTTTCTGTTCTGGAAAACTTCTCTAAACCAAATACGTTTTATATGGTCCTTTTTCTTTTGTTTTCGAATTAATAGCGATGAAATAATTAAATTATTCGCATGAGCTAAACGCTTCACTCTACTGCAATTGCCCGCCATTACCTCGATCTATTCACAGAACTTATCCCACGTGACAAAGAAAAGGACGTGGATTGGTTGTGCGTCGCCTACGCCGGCGAGATCGACGTAAAAAGTTCAGCCAGTTGAATATTTTTTCTCTCTCTCGCCGTCTTCGCTACGTACGCTACGCGTGAAATTTTCTCAGTGTGGACAGGCGATTTTCTCGGCGTACTTGGCGAGCGTAGCGAATATTTTATCCTAGTGCGGACATAGGAGCAGAAGCTACAGCTTTGTCAACAATAGCTTTTCAAAGCGACTCTTCACACATGCAGCATTCAAAAAATCCCGGGAGCCGCAGCACTAGCCTCCTTGCTGCTAGCGTGCCTGGGAAGGAAACTTAGCTATTTGTTAACGAAAGGGGCACTATGTGAAATGCGAAGAAACAAGCTGGTGCAGCAACCATAACATTTTTGCACACCCAATCAATTTATAGGACATTGGTCCAGTGAGGGAGTGACCCCTATAAGTGTCTCAAAGTTATCTTATTTCCATCCCGGCTAAATAGAAAACCGACACAATAGGCAGGGTTCATACAACTTTGGAAAACAAATTTCCCTGAGATTTCCAGGTTTTTCCCGTATATGGAGTATCCTATGGAGCAAATGTTAACGAAGGAGGAAGGATAAATAGGACAATTACATAATCAAAGGGCATCCCCGTATCTCTAATATAATCAGAGTTATGAGCCTCCAAAGTATAGTGTTATGTTAATCCTATGGAGGGAATGTTCACGAAAACTGAAATTAATAAAAACCTATTTACGTTCAACGATGACCCAGGAACACTCGAACAGTTTAGCTTTAATCTCAATAAAAAGAGGTACTGCAGCTTTATTGGACTATTCCGAAATGATCACAGACTTCGCGAATATTAAAGCTCGTAAAATAGATTTTATGTAATGCAATTGTACTTAAAATACTATTTCCACGTTTCATTAAATAATGCTAAACGTCCTTTCACTGCTCATATTAAAAAATTATAAAAGTGATCTAAAAAATTTTAGTTAGGAGGCCACCATTCTGGCTTTTGGCTCAGGGCCTCCAAATCTTTAAGGCCGGCCCTGCTGGGGTTCTACAAAAATATTAGTCATCAGTAAAATCTACCCATTCTTTATATCATTTTGATGGAAGTTCTTATTACACGCGAGCGACGCCGCGGGTAACAACTAGTAGTTAATATAAATTGAAAAAATAGTAAAAATAAAAATTTAAATAAGATTTGCAAACGCTTGAGAAACTCCCGTCACTCGGACTCGATACACAAAAGACCAAGGCTTAACGAAGGATTATTTAAAATAGACCTTTTACATAACCCTTCTTATCGTCCATAGCTCGCGGCCATCTTTCTTGTTTACATTGGCTCGCCTAGGTTTGGAGGGAGGGTCAAAATTCATACCCCCTTTGTATGGACAGGGTTCCTTCTTAAAAGTAAGCCTTGGTCCGTATATTCTCAAATGGCGGGATCTACCAATGAAATAAATGCACATTCAATGACCAAAATGGTGTATCATCCGCTAAATAAAGGGATCAAGTATTTTTAATATGATTCGATAATCACAAGCTAGACTGCGTTCAACCTGATGTTGTAGAATAGTTTCCTAACGCATTCTCTATTCTTTTTTTGTACAGGTTTTTTGAAGTCATTAACGCGATTAATTGTGCAGAGCAACCAGTTAACCAGCTTACCTGTCCAACTTAACCTTCCTGAGTTCGGGAGAAAACAATTTGAATTACATACCTGAAGAAATAGGAACGCTGGAAAAGCTAGAGTCACTCTACATAAACGATAATCCTAACCTTCACAGTCTGCCATTTGAGCTTGCTTTGTGCACAAATCTGCAAATAATGAGTATTGAAAACTGTCCATTGTCTCAAATACCCCAGGATATTGTCAATGGAGGACCATCTCTTGTCATTCAAGTCAGTTGCACTTTTTACCTCTACATTTTTATTATTACCATAAGATATGTTCCATAAGTTTGTCACTGGTTACAAACTGGAGCTTGTCACGAAGTGGGGGAGGTAGGTCATAGATTCTTGTAAAGCGACGCCTGGCAAGGCACTGTCAAAGGCTTAATAGAGGATAAATAGGAAGATGGATTGTCAGGGTTCATACAAACCTGGAAAAAAACAGGGAAATAAATAGTTGACAAAAACCTCAGGGAAAATTCAGGGAAATTTCGAATTTTTAGTAAAATTCAGGGAAATTTCGAATTTTTAGTAAAATTCAGGGAAATTTCGAATTTTTAGTTAAATTCAGGGAAATTTGCTTCAAACAGTGGCCGAGAAATTAAGCAAAATGTTCGTGAATATTCCCTCCATAGTATTAACATTACACTAAACTTTGGAGGCTCATAACTCTGGTTCTACTAGAGATACGGGGATGTCCTTTGAGTATGTTATAGTCCTATTTACCCCCCCCCCCTCCTTCGTTAACATTTGCTCCATATACGGGAAAAACCTGGAAAACTCAGGGAAATTTGTTTTCCAAAAGCTGCATGAACCCTGATTGTAAAACCGCGTGTAGTGAATTCTCGCTTGTCGTTCTCGAATTAGCTCGAGCTGTAAGTCTCTAGCACTACGAAGTATAGGAAGTATCATACTAATGGAACATATCTTATAAACTTATGTTATGTATATGGTAATTGACACTCATTAGGAGTGAGTGCCAGCTTCTACGCTACAGCATTATGTTTTTGCATTTAAAGCAGAGCTCTCCTACATTGGTGCCCCAAGTACGCTATTTAGTCTACTGACCCTTTTTTACCTTGCGTCCTTGACAAAGGGAAGAACCAATCTGAACTCATGTGTATGGGCTGAGCTAAAACTAGCCTTAGTAAGCTTATCCTTCTGGGCAGCTGGAAAGAAAGGGCGCCAACGGAATAGTGCTTTTAATGTGAAGGGAAATGAGAAACCGAAGTGCCAAATTGTGAATGGGGGATCATTAAATCTCTACAGCATAATATGTGACTAAAGGCCTTCTCAGACGGTACAACATTTGACCCAACTACACAAACCCACCTAGATTACTCAACTCAAGCTCACTTATCCAAATGAGTCAAAAACATGTATCGTCTAAAAGGTCTTTACATAAATTGCCGACTTAATAACTCGGATGAGTTTTTAAAGGGGCTGGCCGGAGCTGTTGGGGTGAAGGGGGGGTCAAACTGTTGGTTAGCATATTGCTTACCCGCCCACCGCGACGGTGGCGCCATTCCTTATGTCCAAAGAGCTGGATGTTTTCCCCCTGAACTAAGGGCGGTCTCCCCCCAACAGCGCCGGTGAGCCCCTTTAACTTGCCACGATTCTAGAGGGCCGGTAGGCCCTTCTAGATAAGATCCCACACCCTCCCGTAATGTTAAATGAAAATTCACAGATTTTCGCCGATTTTCCCATAGGAATAACATGGGGATCCTTTTTGGTGCTTCTGTACATTGAATCATTTAAAAACTAAAGCGAAGTTACGTTTCGGAATACTTTCAAATTAACAAGTAACTATTCAAGGTGTGCCTTTTTCAAGTTTCATCAAAATTAATTAAGTCTAAGTATGTTAATTTAATTAAAAATGTAAGTACCTCAAAAGATTATTCTACAGCAGACGACGCTAATTGTTCATTACTCTACAGTAGACGACGCTAATTTGCCCTTTCAGGCTTTCACCGCCTTGAATCTTTAACTTGATATTTTTCAATAAATATAACACTATATTTATTAAAAATTTCTCTGGCGGGTCTATTTTTCGTTTAATTATGTGTCTCGGTTGAAATTCTATACTTAAGATACCTTTTTAATTTATATTTTAGATGTTAGTTTCGACCAAGGCTTAAGTTGCCTTACTTAGGCCATGGATTTATAATAGAAGCTTACGCTTCATGGATATTTCACTGTAGCCTTCAGTAAGGCATAAGGATAGATGGATCAGTTTTTGAAATAAGGATTTTTTTTAAAACTGGACCTGTGGCCTAGGTATTTTAATTAAAATAACTGGCCACGGTGCCACTCACTGTAAACGTACAAGGGCAGTGAACGCAGTGTCATGGATAATTGTAATCGTAGAGTGGACTGTAAAAGATACGAATTTGATAGTTTAAAAATCGTGGCAGGATGTTGGTTTTGAAGTTGACTATTAAGCTCGGGTTCTAAAACGAATTGTGAGCCGTATCTCGTCCTAGAAGTGAAAAATTTCGCATTTCAGGCAAAAAATTGTTTTATAATAGATTAATACAAATGCAGACTGAAGGAACAGATATTATATAAAAAAGGACTTGGTTTGCCCAAGCCTGAAAAACAAAACGATAAGAGTTTTTTCCAGTTGACTGAAGCGCGGATATTTTATTTTTCTATATAATTTTAAAGACAATCCGTATTTTACTACTCTTTAGAATTTAATTCAATCTCCTGATTTTACTGGTAATGGATTTATTTCCTATAAATTAATTGAAATAAAAAATTACTTATCTCAGATTTTTCAACAATTCCATTTTCGTAAAATTTAATCATGAAAAATCTGAGATAAGTAATTTTTTATTTCAATTAATTTATAGGAAATAAATACATTACCAGTAAAATCAGGAGATTGAATTAAATTCTAAAGAGTAGTAAAATACGGATTGTCTTTAAAATTATATAGAAAAATAAAATATCCGCGCTTCAGTCAACTGGAAAAAACTCTTATCGTTTTGTTTTTCAGGCTTGGGCAAACCAAGTCCTTTTTTATATAATATATCTATGTAGCCATGGATTAACTAACGCTAGGGATTGTTCACTACCTGTGTTTCCCATGTATTGCTATTGCCAACTACATGTTCCGAATCATTCCTTGAATCCCCTCTTCATTCCCCCAATTTATTGGACCAAAACGGATGCAGATATAGCGCCATCTCTACACAAAATAAATAGAAAAGATGGCGGCGCCCAATTTAGGCCGTATTTGAATTTTGACGTCATAGAACACGTGATATTTGGTCCAATTTTCTTATAACTTCCTGTTAGGGATAGTAGCTGCTGCTAGGGGGCGTTTGGCACATGCATGCTTTAACTTTTGGGGGGAACGAACAGTCCATGGCGTTAGTTAATCCATGATGTAGCTGACAATATGGGCGCCGATTAACAACAAAGGTGCATTTAGCTCTTGTATCGTCAGCTCCTGTTCAGGAAATGTTTTAAACGCTGTAATTTTTAAACCATTACAAATTTTGGTTTTTTTTTTATTTTTACCATAAGCCGATAATATTCTATAAGTGTCCATCATTAGGTCTTTGATGGAACGACTCCTGCTCCCTTGCTTTACTTCAGAGTGTAAGAGAAATGTGGGCCCAAAAATACAATAGATATTTTTTGCCCTGGTAGTGCCGCTCATGGGGGGGCGATTTTTTAGTTTGGGGTCTCGTTTTATCGTGGTCTTTTTCGAACGCTACTGATATTTTTAAGTTTCAGAGAAAAACAGGGCAAAAGACGTACAAGTTTTTTACCATGGTTGTATTAAGCATGGATTAACTAACGCTAGGGATAGTTCGTTCCCGCCAAAAGATAAAGCATTCATGTTCCAAACGCCCCCTAGCAGTAGCTACTGTCCTTAACAGGAAGTTATAAGAAAATTGGACCAAATATCACGTGTTCTATGACGTCAAAATTCAAATACGGCCTAAATTGGGCGCCGCCATCTTTTCTATTTATTTTGTCTAGAGATGGCGCTATATCTGCATCCGTTTTGGTCCAATAAATTTGGGGGAATGAAGAGGGGAATCAAGCAATGATTCGGAACATGTAGTTGGCAATAGCAATGCATGGGAAACACAGTTAGTGAACAATCCCTAGCGTTAGTTAATCCATGTTTTAAGCGATCATAGTCTTGTAAATATTTTGGAGGAGAAAATTGTGCAACGAAAACCTACAGTAAGACTACACTAAAGGGAAGGCTTTCAGGGCTCATATAATTTAATACCGGGTTGGGGTGAGGCGGATGACAGGCAGAAATGTAAACTAAATGGTAGATAATTAATTTATGTTATTAGGGATTAAAAACCTAACTTAAAGTGTTAGCGACATAATTTTCGTCATGCACAAACTTAAAATGCGAAAAAAATCCTTGAAAAATCTAGTTTATTATGATATGTTTACTTTTTTGTTTGGTTTCGTAGCAATTTATAAAATTGCAATCAAAGTATTTCGTTTGGAAAAAGCCTAGTTAAAATTTTGTTTCGGTTGATGACGTAGTAAGGAGAAATTTTCTCTCTAGATGTCGCTCACGTGACGCCTGTTAGTGTCGCCTCGTTAAACCTATTTTATTCAGATTCGCGCGGCATTAGTAGACGTCGGGAGTCTTGGGCGCTCGCTCTTGGTCATTTCCGTGAGATGCCTTATGTGACGTATCAAGGAGAAAAACCCGCCAAAAATCTTTTCCGCAAATTTGCTTTCGCCCCCCCCCTCCCCCAATTTTCAAGTTTTCGAAGCGTTTTTTTCTGTGTTTTCCCTCATATTTATCAAGCATATTTTTGGAATCAGAAGAGTTTAATCTTTCAAAAAAAGTAAGGTTTTCTTTAGATTTGTGATAATTTTTAAACAACGTCGCTATTCCTTTAATTTTATGGATTTTAATATTTATTGTTAATTCAAGATATTGTAATTTCTAATTTTACTAATACGAAATCAATTTTGTTTGCAGTACTTGAAAATGAAGGGTCCTTATCGATCAATGTGATGAAATTAGTGGATAATCAAGTACAAAGGCTCCAATGGAAACTGAAAGACAAATTTTTGACGATTGGGTAGTAAAAAGAAAAATTATTTCTCAGTGAGAACATAATTATATACTTTGAACAATGCATAATTTATTTTGTGAAACGCCAAAAACTGAAAAACGTTTTGGGGAAAAAAAAAAATAAAAATAAGTTTGAATGTTTCAAGCAAACCGTTTTCCGTAATTTTTTTACCATATTAACTATATATAAAAAAAAATAAAAATAAATTAAAGCTCTCCCAATTTTTTTTTGTGGGTGTGTGCAGTTTTTAATTTTTACGTGAGTGTTTTTTCTGTATGCATGCTGGTGTGTAAATAGATGATGTATTAGACTTCAGATAAAAAATAATTAAAAAGTAAAACCTAATTAAAACTGAATGTAAAATAAAATTGACAAAAGTTGTTAAAATTTATAGTTATCAAAATAATAATAATAATAATAATAATAACAATGAATCAGACCATCAATTATTTCATCAATGTTTACAAGATAAATTGATTTAATTATTATTATTATATAGAAATAAATGTTAAATTTCATAATAATGTAATAAATAATTTATGAGCCATACCCTGTGGTCTGTAGAAACTTTTTCATTTGATTGCTGCTGTTTAAAGGGAGGGTGAAGTAGAAAATCAAGTGATTTTTTATCGATTCTTCTACTAATTATAAGACCAGTCTGCATAGTGCAACATTCATGGAATTCTTCCGAATAATTTTAAAATTCAAATTAGGTTCAGATTTTAAGGATAAATTTAAAGAAGGACCTCCGACCAATCGCGTAACGCCCTGCCTTTTTATTAACAAAATTCTCGTGGCACGTTCCGTGTCTCGCGCCACGATTATCACGTCGCGCCCGAATTTTATGAAATCTCGCGATAAATTTCATTCAACACGGAACATGCCACGAGAATTTTGTTAATAAAAAGGCAGGGCGTTACGCGATTGGTCGGAGGTCCTTCTTTAAAATTATTCTTAAAATCTGAACCTAATTTGAATTTTAAAATCATTCAGAAGTATTTCCTGAATGTTTGACTATGCAGACTGGTCTTATAATTAGCAGAAGAATTGATAAAAAATCACTTGATTTTTTACTTCACCCTTCCTTTAACAAAAATGATTTTGACTGGCCATTTATGAAAAGTCTGAAAAGATTTTTTTTTTTTTAAGTTTTACCTGACTGTTGAAAAATGTTTTATAAGTGTTATTTAAAGGGATGTACAATGCGTATGTAGGGGCGTGTCAAGAACTGTTTGAAGTTCTTTACTGCATGGAGTAGTGATGGGGCCATGTCACGTGACAACTGGGCTGATGGATTCAATGGAATTGTCGATGTCCTTTCCCAATGCACCCTACGAAAATCACGCGTGCCTATTAGAGCTCTATTTGATTTACAGTTAAGCATTGTACATCCCTTTAAATTAAAAAAAAAATTCAAAGTAAAATTGCGTGTGTTATTTACACGCGTTTACAAAACTTCGTAATTTGTTTGCAACAAAAAAAAACGAAATTGAAAACTCTCCCATAATGATGGCGATTTATTGAATTATATTTACAGTTATTTAAAGGCTGTTACATTAAATGAAAATTTTGCCTTGATGGCACAACGTAAAAATAAAAAGCAAGGATTTATGGCGTCAAATCTTTGTTTTATAAAAAATACTAATGAATACTTTATGGCATAACTTTGTAAATACGTTAACGAGAAGAAAATCCCTCCCGTATTGGGAAACCAAAAAAAGGGTGTTATGAGAAACTTTTGCTTGGTTTTTTAGTAAATCCTTTTTAAGAAAAGAAAATAATTTCTCATAAATGAAACCCAATTTTGCAGGAGTTAAAAACTACCAGTTATTAAATTAAACAACATGAAGAAAAAAATAATAATACAATATAAAGGTTATCATTGTGCGTACTGTAGTGCTGTTATACTAAAACAAAGATTAAAAAACAAGTGTCTTCCTGCGATGATTGACAGTACAACCTGTTTTTCGGTTTTATTTAATGTCAGTCTTTCATAAAATATTTTTAGGAATGATTATGGTTTCTATTAAAGCTTAAGGGAACATTTTAGGCATATGGTTTTTATATGATGCATGAAGCCTGAAACGTTTTACGGGGGTGGGGGGGTCTTAAGAACATTCGACTTTATGTTGAATTTTAGGAGCTTCAGAACTGACTTGTTTTGAAATCCTCTACATTATGCCTACCAGTTGGAAGCAATTTCAACAGCCTCGGTCCACTCTTTAAAGGGAGGGTGAAGTAGAAGATTAATCAAGTGATTTTTTATCGATTTTTCTACTAATTATAAGACCAGTCTGCATAGTGAAACATTCAGGAAATACTTCCGAATGATTTTAAAATTCATATTAGGTTCATATTTTAAGGATAATTTGAAATAAGCCCCTCCGACCAATCGCGTAACTCCCTGCCTTTTTATTAACAAAATTCTCGTGGCACGTTCCGTGTCTCGCACCACGATTATCACGTCGCGCGCGAATTTTATCAAATCTCGTGATAAATTTCATTCAACACGGAACGTGCCACGAGAATTTTGTTAATAAAAAGGCCGGGCGTTACGCGATTGGCCGGAGGACCTTCTTTAAAATTATCCTTAAAATCTGAACCTAATTTGAATTTTAAAATCATTCGGAAGTATTTCCTGGATGTTTGACTATGCAGACTGGTCTTATATTAAGTAGAAGAATCGATAAAAAATAACTTGATTTTCTACTTCACCCTCCGCTTTGAGTTAGTTTGCGAAGCACCTTTAAAGGGAGGGTGAAAAAGAAAAAGTGATTTTTATCGATTATTCTACTCATTAATAATTATATGACCCATCTCCGTAGTGAAACATACAGGAAATACCTCCGAATGATTTTAAAATTCAAATTCGTTTGAGATTTCATGATCATTTTAAATAAGTACCTCCAACCAATCACATAACTCCCTGCCTTTGAAAATTCTCGTGACATGCTCGATGTCTCGCGCCACGATTGTCACATCGCGCGAAAGTTATCAAATCTCGCCATAAATTTCATTCAACACGGAGCGTGCACAAGAATTTTGTTAATAAAAAGGCAGGGCGTTACGCGATTGGTCGGAGCTACTATTTAAAATTTTCTAGTAGAAGAATCAATAGAAAAATCACTTGATTTTCCATTTTACTCTCCCTTTAGAGAACGGGGCTTTAGAGACAAGCAGGTCTAGCGTAACTCGAGTGTCGCTATTCTCACCCCCCGGGTAGAAATAGGCGGAAGACTATTCCTAGCCTAGGTGAAAATAGCGTAGAGGCTATATCCACCCTACCACGTGACTAAGAATTGAGGTAAGGGCTGCGGTTGGGTGAAAATAGCTTGGTTGCTATTTTCTCCGCCCGGTGAAGTGAAAAGTCTACCCCGGGTGAATATAGCGTCGAGGCTATATCCACCCTACCACGCGACTAAGAATTGAGGTAAGGGCTGCGGTTGGGTGAAAATAGCTTGGTTGCTATTTTCTCCGCCCGGTGAAGTGAAAAGTCTACCCCGGGTGAATATAGCGTAGAGGCTATATCCACCCTACCACGTGACTAAGAATTGAGGTAAGGGCTGCGGTTGGGTGAAAATAGCTTGGTTGCTGTTTTCTCCGCCCGGTGAAGTGAAAAGTCTACCCCGGGTGAAAATAGCGTAGAGGCTATATCCACCCTACCACGTGACTAAGAATTGAGGTAAGGGCTGCGGTTGGGTGAAAATAGCTTGGTTGCTATTTTCTCCGCCCGGTGAAGTGAAAAGTCTACCCCGGGTGAATATAGCGTCGAGGCTATATCCACCCTACCACGTGACTAAGTCTAAAAACGTTAGCCATACACTTAAAGATTGCGCGTAATCTTTAAATGTATTGCTAACTTTTATTTTTGAAAATACATAAAACAAGGGTCAGTCTTAGACTTAGTTACGTGGTAGGGTGGAAATAAAATCTGCGCTATGTTCACCCGGGGTAGACTTTTCCCTTCACCGGGCGGTGAAAATAGCTTGGGCGCTATTTTCACCCTCCCGCGGCCCTTACCTCAATTCTTAGTCTCAGGGTCCAGTGGGGGGATACTCAAATAGGTTAGAAAATCTTTGGGTCAGGGGCCCAGGGTTGTTTAAATCACTGCTTTTATAAAGTGACCCAAATCGGTATCTTCCCATTGCGCAGAATTCCATTCGACCGAATTCCAATTAGACCGAATCCCGCCAATGTTTTTAATGAATTTAGCCCAACGGCGGGTTTGGTATTTACAATTCAAACGACTCTATTAGGAGGACGTCTCTTCCTCTTTGGAGCGGTTATACACTTCAAGTATATTGAAACGGCTGGCTTAAAGTATTTTGATGATGAATATAACATAAAACGCCACTTGTTGGTTAAGTTATGTTAGTAATATTTTATAAATCACTTGACAATGTTACGCCTTTTCCAAAATATTGATGTTTATCTTCATTGACTTCTCAAATAATATGCCTTTTCCAAAAAATTACTGTTAAGTTAGGTTTGGTTAGGAGGACGTCTCTTCCTCTTTTGAGAGGTTATACACTTCAAGTATATTAAAACGGCTGGCTTAAAGTATTTTCATGATGAATATAACATAAAACAAGATGGCAGCGGCCAAATTAGAGCCCCATCGTTTGTAAGGTTCCATCTATCGAGAACATTCTACCTTTGGAATAGGTATTAGTTACCCTTAATCCCCATCCATTTTAAATCATCAATAAATCCCTAACGCATTTAAAAGCATCAATAAAAATCACCAATGAAAGAAAATCTCCATTAGTGAATAGCCCCTCGACGCGTTTCTTTTAACAGCGCTAAAATGATTGCTTGGAACCACTAAAAAATGACTTTTTGTACATCAAACGATGTGGCTAAAAAACAGATAGTTATAGTGATGAGTTTACAACATAGAATCTTTTAGATTTATAACATGGACTTATGCCCAGAAGCATTTGAAAGAGTGAGAATTCGGTAAAACACCCAACTTGAGTTCTTTCTTTGTGTAAACCCCGAACTTTTTATTCTATTGAAAGTTGTTCGGATTCTTAGAATATTCATGGCTTAAAGTGTGACAAATTTTAAAGAGAGAATGAAATCTCTCATTTACGGTAAGGCAATATGACAAATTGTGGTGTTCATAAAAGATATACATATATTACTGTTTGTTCATTAATATTTTCACACTGCATCCGCATTGAACCATTATAGATAAATCATCAGCCTTTCCACCTTTAAAATCACAAATGAATGAAAAATATCACCTAAACACAATTTATCCCTTTTCACTCTAAGTGCGTTCATTCATATGTGCATAGTGCATTCGTAATGCATTGTTATAGAAAAATCATAATCGCCACCCTTTGAAAATCAAAATGCCTCTTTTCACTCTCCCTTAAAAAAGACGAACGATACTTCTTCTTCTTCTTCAGACCAAGCCAAACTAATACCCCCATCGTTAGATGTACATCAAACGATGTGGCTAAAAAATAAATAAATATTAGCAATTTGTTTTATTATGTCATATTATGCTGATTTATACTATTTGGTCCTTACAATCCTTAGTTTCAAAATAATTATTT